>CAXITT010000807.1:76521-226732 GCA_964033795.1 Lymnaea stagnalis | reverse complement strand
AGATATAGCTGAAAGAAACCCTGGTCGGGGCCTATCAACACTTGTGGAGGTTCCATACTGTACACCTGGTCAAAATACGGCGGTGGGATGTGGCAATATGTGGCCCACCGTATTTTTTTTTTCATCCCTAGCGTTGTCATTGCTTCTTTGGCGGGACGGACATTTAGGCACGGCAGTTTAAAATACGAGTTAAAGGGAAATATTGTATCCCGGTATTATAGCATGTGTTCATCTAATCCAGTGGTTCTCAACCTTCCTAAATCCGGGACCCGTTAATACGGTGACCCCGACCATAAAATTATTTCCGTTGCTACTTCATAATACTTGTTTTCCTATGGTCTTGGGCGACCCCTGTGCAAGGGTCGATCGACCAATTAAAAAAAAAAAAGTGAAATATTAAAATAAAAATCAACAACTAGATCCCCTATATAATTGTTATTCATTTTCCACACCTTAATTTTAGTACTGTATTAGACGAATTCTATAAAAATGTTAAATTCATGTACTCCAGTTATTTGACCAAAACTAAAATTAAAGAGTAAAAAATGCATGACGTATGCAATGACGTCATTGATACGAACGGTGGTCTCCAATCCTTGACTAATTGATTTATCGGTTATCAAACGGTCACGCCATCACGTCCTTGGCAGATATTTAGATCTTTCATAAGTCTATATTTAATAACTTTGTGCACGGTTGACATCTGAAATCGGAAATTATGATAACTTAAAAAAAAGTTGTACGGCACGAATCCACCTTTAAAAACGCAGGTCACAGAAACCCCAGTTACTTTGAAAACGAGTTTTAACGTGATCAATACCAGTTATCCGTGAGGTTGTGGGTAAAACTTTTCGCCATCCCGTTTCCCATAGGGGTCTTCTTTACATAGGGATGGCCAACCCAGATGGCTTCACGGGCCACCTTGGATCGCGAGTTAACGCTTAGCGGTAACTTACCTCTTAAACGATATTCACAATTATTTGTTATTCTTAATAACACACCTGCTCGTGCCGCCGCTCACAAAAAATAAATTGTTGTACGTACAGAATTAAATCGAAATATAGCTCTTTAATAGATTTCTATACTCGCAGGGCATTGTTGTAGATTGAAAACTGCCCGTCGTCACAACTTTGATCGACGAAGGCGGGATAAGGCGGTGGAAATCAAGGGGCGCCCACCGAAGTGTCTTGGGCGATGCTGGGGCAGAGGCTTTGTGAGTCACCCATAATTTCTCTAGATAATTTAAAAACGCATGGATGCATTTTGGCACTTACCTCAATTTTGTTTAATTTTACACTTAAATGGAGAACAACAGAAGAGATGCCAGTAGAAATTTAAGTTTCCTTTACACTCAAGAGTTTATAGAAATCCTTCAAGTTTACTAGTTATTAAGGAGTAATAGTAATATTGTTAATAATTTTGATGTAAGAATTGAGATTTCTAATTTGAATATAATATATATTAATCTATCACATGAAGGAGCCGGAACACCGAAATGTCGCATATCAAAAAAGTGCTATATCTTACATGTGCGTTCTCATCATGAATGAAACATTGAATGAAGAAATAATTTATTTGTGTTACAGCTGTTGGGCCACAATATTTAATGTGGAATGCGGCCCGCGTGTCCCGGGTAGCTTAGTCTTGGCGGACCATTCGCCTATACACTGTGTTCCCATACACCTTATTCACATAAAGTGGTCCCTAAGTCACTATACCTTATTACCATACACCATGTTCCCATACCACATGGACTCATTCTCTGTTCCCATACACTGTGTTTTCATGCGTCGTGTGGAATGCGTGGTGTATACACCCCAATCACATACACTGGAATCACACTCCCTGACTCCCATATTGAGATCCGACTTTCGGTCCGAACATTGGTTTTGAGATAAATTTAATAACAGTATCAGATAATTTAATTTTGTATACAGTACTGAAATTTCATTACTATAGTAGACACGGGAATCTTATGAACTTTCATTAATTAGAGAGAGAAAAGCGCCCACCCCCCCCATCTCTCTTAGAGATAGCCAGGAAATAGGAACTATAAATATCTTAGTGTTTGTTTGAATGCTGTCTAATGTATGTCGATTCCGGAATTGATCATATAAGCACTTTTTTTTTTTTCAATGGAACGGGAAACTATTTTCGATGCTAATTACGAATTTAATTTGTATCCAAATTTAACACGACCGCTTCCTTCCGCCTGATGCTCACATCGCTGAGAACAGTTTCAAAGCTACTGTGATGCGAGCTGATAACGTACCGCAGAAACTTGACATTTGTAGTCATTATTTCACTAACATGTATCCCAGTTTGAACCGGTAGCCGTCATTCAACTTTTGTGGTCAGGATGTCGCTTAAAGAAGGGAGGGCTCAGAGATTTGAATCGGGCCGTGTGAACGCCCAAGACCAAGTTGAGGACAAAAGCTGGTGGGGCTGAGAAAATAGTGCCCCGACTTCCAGTACTCTGATGAAGAACGTCTGGAAATATCAGTTTGGGTATTCCCAGTGACCTTTCGTTGGTTGTGACACACCCGTCGCTGTTGTCACCGGAGTCGGAGACGTCATTTCGGTTTCAGTGCACATCCCTCGTTGTGCACTCGTTCTTTTGTCGCTAAAACCGCTCCGTTGGGGCTGAGGCCCATCTGCTATTTAAAAAGGAGCTGCTGATAATTTCCCCAAGATATTACTTCCGTTTCGGTAACCATGTAAATTACACATGACCCTGACACCGAGCAGCAAGCGTTTTGTCTAATGTTATCAGTTTGACGTGTATATGACTGGGGCGATCATTCAACGGCCAACACTGGTGAACTACCGCACCACCACCACCCCCAGCACAAACACACACACAGAGATGGATTATCTTTTTCGATTTTATTTTTAAAAACTAGACAAAAGATTTCAATAAATTTAAGCAAATGTATTTATATCAGACGTGCAACACCCTGCGCCGCCCACGTATGTATTCTCGCACTGGCCTGTCATCTTCTTTTTCAGGAATTACCATCGCATCAGCGCGGCATTAGTCACCAGTTATCTTGTTTACATCATGCTTGTGGGGACGTTGATGGGGAGTAATTCAGTTTTCTCTTTCGTTATGATGCGGGCAGAAGGTCGAGATGCGAGATAGATTGATTTAAATGAAGCAGCCGCCATTCGGTCGCCCCTTTACTAATATGATGGTATCCGGGTAACATAATTAATACATCTTGCTGTAGCAAGTATAAATGAATGAGGAAAACGAAAGTGCAGGCATTCCATCTAAGTAGACTTTCGTTTTCACACTGTTGCTTGCTGTGGAGTGAAACGGGGTTTTTTTTTGTTTTTTTTAAATACGAAATGAAAACTTAAGTCATTTGAATCGGGGAAAAATATTTAAATGTTTATTTCTGTGTAGTCAACAAAGTCCTTAATATTGGTAAAGTAAAATTCTGCTTTTGTTTCCCATTTCCAAATCAAAACTATGCTGTCTTTGAAACCTTAGGGTTAAGTATAGTGCTGTCTCTGAAACCTTAGGGTCTTCTCTACTGCTGTCTCTAAATCCTTAGGGTCGTCTCAATGGCTGTGTCTGAAACATTAGGGTAAACTCTATTGCTGTCTCTAAAACCTTATTCTATTGCTGTCTCTGAAACCTTAGGGTCAACTCTATTGCTGTCTCTGAAACCTTAGGGTCAACTCAATTGCTGTCTCTGAAACCCTAGATTCAACTATATTAACACGCCCTGTTACAATAAAAAGTGTGTGAAATCTCTTGTACAGATAATAATGTCCAAAACCAATGGCTTTTTGGTCGAACTTCCAAAGGAGCATGACTATTAACAAAATATTCAATCTTTTTCATTGTAAATTGTAAACGTTGGGTGTACGCTTAATTTGTAATGTCTAATTAATTAAAGGATTGACTTAAGCCGACCAGTAACGACTTGTTTTTGTTTTTTACTACAAGGTTTTGAAACGTGTGACCTATGGCATTATGCCTTTTCTCAATTATCCAAGCTCATGTTAAGGACAACGGTTAACCTCTTGTGACCTGTTTAAACCAGTCTCCCTGAAAGTAACATACTACCTTGTACACTAGTCCTATATACACGGTCCAGTCACGATTGGAATTAATACACACATCATACAATGTTCTATATAAAGTGCCCCGGCGACTAGTGGACCTAACACAGTTCAGGTACATGAGGGATCTAGACAAAATAAATAACTCTAACCAAATAAATTTATTGGTTTCATTCTATTCGTAGCAACAAAAACATAACTTTTCCGTGCCGTAATTTGACAAAAGAAAAGAAGATAATGAAATGAATAAGACATATTAATCTTAACTAAAGATTAAAATAACTGAAAAGAAAGTCTCGTGTAATTATATTTAAAGACAATGGCCTGGAGGATGAGGCGTAATTATGTTAACAAAAAGAAAAGAAAGAAAAAAGCTAATTGTGCCCTTTACGGACTCGTGAATGTTTGCTGTGCTACGTAAAGTATGTACCGAGGGGACTCCGTGAGAGGTCTCTCTCACCCCCATACTTTTGCGTAAGATACGTAGTTCCTCGGTCCAGATCAACCATGACCACCTTGTAATCATCGTGTTTGTGCCAATGCTGAACTTGGCTGTGGGTGTGCAGATGGCTGATGAAACTGATTCTGGCACGAAATGTTCTTGTTGAATAAGTGCAAGGGATTGATCGGTCATTATTATTTCTTTAAATGGTGAAAAACCAAAACTTTGTATTGGGCTCCCTGGTTTTGGTTTGCCAGCTGTATTAAGAACCACGACCTCACGAATAGAGTAATAAATCAAGCATACTAATTACCCCCACAACACACCCCCCCCCAACCACTCTGAGCGCACCCCTGAAAGCTTGATATCCAGATGTTTTACCACAATTTACAGGACCGGCTATTACATTCCTAAATAAGTTGACTTAACTGGGATAATACTGAAGGATGTAAGATGTAACTGGGGGATATTTCTAAAGATGAATGATGTAACTGGGGGAAATAACTAAGGATGCGAAATGTAACGGGGGGGGGAAGAAAAATTAAAGGTATTGAAGTGATATCAGATTTTATGGTATAAAAGTTTAAGTAAATACGGTAATAACTTAAAAAAAAAAAAAAAAGAAAACAGACAAAATTGGGGGAAATAACGAAGGATGCGAAATGTAACGGGGGGGGGGAGAGATCTTTAAGGTATTGAAGTGATATCAGCTTTTCTGGTATAAAAGTTTAAGTAAATACGGTGATAACTTAAAAAAAAAAAAGAAGTATACAGTCTAAATCGTTTTACAGCCTAATCATGATCATTATATTTATTCAACAGAATCCTTAATTTAAAATGATTTTTTTGGATATGTAATAAAAGAGAAACAAAATTTAAAAAATAACAAAAAACAATTTTATATTTGTTAAAATAAAGCATTGCACGGGATCTTAAAAAGTGCCTCAAAAATAAATAAATAAATTATCCTGTTAGAAAATGGAGAAGGTTACCTGTCCTTCAAGTTATTTAAAAAAAACAAAAAAATACAACGAAACAACATGACAATTAGACACAGCATAGGTCAAGAACGTAGGCTGGTAATAAACTGGCACGTCTCCATGGTTCAAGTCATGCTATAAATTAACTCTTTCATTACACCACTAAGCACATCGTATTTGCAGTGTGAAAAAAATTAAATAATCTCTTTATGTAAGTCAGCCACAAAAAACCAGCAGTGTACAGAAATTTAATAGTACTGCAGGGGCTGTCCATACGGTGGCGCAGGGAGATATTGTGCTGGCAGGGTGTCATTGTGCTGGCAGGGAGACATTGTGCTGGCAGGGAGACATTGTGCTGCCTGGGGGCGGACTTTGAATCCACCCCACACCGAAAACACTACACATAAATATGTTAAGGTTACTGGAACAGTGATGCCTTGAAATAACTCTGTCTCTTCCTATGTACTAAATCGCCCTGGAACCGAAACGGGTGGGGGATGATGCTTAGAAAGTGGAAGTGGGGGAAGGGGCTGAGGTGCATGGAGCCTCATTGAGCCCTTCCCCGAAAAATTTGGTTAAATTCAAAATGCAAGCAATACAAGGATTCATTTTAGCGCATACCTGAATTTAGTATTGCTCTAATCTACACAGAGCAATGTTATGATTTTTAAAAAAATGTTACTAAATAATAATGCTGTTTAATAATGTTTTTAAATCTATTAAAATAATTAATTTGTCTGAACTTCTGCATTAGTAAAAATAAAATTAAGATTATTATCCCCTATATATAAATTTATATATATATATATACTGCAAGGCCTACTGCGGCCCAGTTGCATCTGATTTGTGGTGCTGAGTTATATCAGCATCAGTCAGGGTCAAATAATTAAAGAATCAGTTTGTGATTTTTTTGCATTTTTTGTTACAAAAAAAACAAAAATAAAATTGCTAGATTTGAAAGGGTATTTCCACGTTTAATTTCATGTTTTTATGATTGTCATCACATTACATGTTCAATCCCTTTAGCCCACAGACCTCAGCCCGGGTGTACTACAATCACTATCAATTGACAATGAATAGACAGCTGTGTCCCTCTGTTGTCTGTACCCAGTGATGTGTCCCTATGTTGACTGTACCCAGTGATGTGTCCCTATGTTGACTGTACCCAGTGATGTGTCCCCATGTTGACTGTACCCAGTGAAGTTTAACTATGTTGACTGTACCTAGTGCCTTAAACACGTTAATCCGACTATCATACCAAGGAAAAATTAGAATGGAAATGCGATAATTTTCAAAATTACAATTGCCATGGTGGATTTACCATAAGACTTAATGAAACCATCTTTTTTGGGTAACAGATCCTAAGGGGCAGCATAGAATCAAAGCATTCAAACTATAATTAAAATATTGTAGATATTTATTTGAAATTAGACTAATAATAAACTCCATGCATAAAACCACAATGACTGCATCTCAAGTTATAGTTATTAAATGGCGGCGTCTCCTGGGTCCTAACTTCTGTGCCCCCAGGAATTCTAAATGATAAATTTTGTGTTGTTTTAAAATAGGCCTATATGATTCCAGCTGTCACATAGACCTGTATAAAGCTTGTTATTTTAAGTCATCCAAGTCATCAAATTTTTTTTATTTTTTCAAGTTTGGTCCTTTGATGACTTTCCCCATAGTTGACTTTTTTATTTTTCTACTTTGCTTCTTTTTCTTGACCTATATTTCAATTTAACTGGGTCAGAATAAAGGACTAAATACAATGTATAGCATTTAGCCAATTTGAGTTCCAGTATTTCATAATGAGCAGTAACGGATAGTGAAATTAAATTATGCTTTGCGTCTTTTAAATAGAATGCCTGCCACCACTATATCAAGAAAAAAGTGCCACCAGAGTCCGCCCCATTCATGTGCCATTGCATCAATAAAGTTGGGAAACTGAAACGGAAAATGGTGGGGTGGGGGGAAGGTGTTTGTTTCAAAGACATGTGGTAGCTCATAGTTAGGACATCGAGATAAGTGCACACACATGCAAAATATTTTGATAGCCATAAAATCAAAAAATGGATGTCATATAATTTAAAACAAGTTCTTTTTTTTTTTTAAAGTATGTGCACACAGATGCAAAATATTTTGATAATCATAAAATCAACATATTGCTGTCGTATAATTAACAAAAAAAAATTAAAAACAAAAGTATAATTTGTTATTAGTAGCTGGGTTATCTATCCCACTATGTGTTCTTTACAAGTCATTAGTGAAGTCTGGTGCTGATATATTTTTTATGGGTTTTATTGAGACCAAAAATAGTTGTCCCTGAAATTTGTTGGAGATGAAAATGCATTTTTTTTTTAGTGAAACACTTATGGATGGACCATTAACCCTATCTTTGTTAGTTCAGGGATGGGGAAAACTGGGGAAAATAAACTTAAGTAAAGGAAAACTTAAGATTATATTTCAACAACACCATCGGTAGTAATATTAGTTTATAAAATATATATTTTGGAGTTTATACCTTAAATTAATCACCATTATTCCTTTTAGTCACAAAGGTTATCTTTAAATAGCTTATTAATAGTTCTGTGTATGATAGTTAGTGGGAAGAACATGTATCAATTTGTGATAATTAAACCAAGCTCATCAGAATTATTACATCATACTTTAACACAAAGGGGCATTACTCTGAGGAATGCTTCTATTTTAAAGTCAACAATTAAATTTTGCATTCTTTGATATTTTTTGTTTGTTTGCCATGGAATTCATTTAAAATTGGGAAATTTCATTTATGTGTATTAATATGTTTTTGAAATATATCCAAGCATGCTTGTTATTCAGTGCTTTCTCCTCTATGTATTCACAGGATGTTCTTGAGCTTAGCCAACTTCGGAAGCTCACCAACTTGGAGCCCATTTTTTTTGTTCGGGTACCACCCCCTGGTTCTCGCACCATCGACACCGACCCACCAGACGGCGCACCCAAAGAGCCACCTTTATCCCTGACCACTTCCACGCAAAACATTAATCTCAACTGCCAAACTCCTGGGGACAGTAACTCACCTTCATCTCAGCCAACACCTAACAAGCCCTCCACATCACTGGCAACGTTGCCAAAGGCAGAAAACACTGCAGGAAAGCATGTGTGTCATGTTCATGAACAGCTCAAACGGTTGGGGTACTTGGAGTGTGATGCTGAGTTGAAGCAGTTCAAAAAAAACTACTTCGATGTGGACAGCATATTTGTTGAAAATTTCACGGACTTCCACACAAAATTCACCCAGTTTGCAAAACAAATTTTACAGTGCTACAGTGTGAACGCATCCACTGTGCTGAACAACTCTCACACCAGATGTCTCAACATGTTCATTCTGTCAGCCTTTGATATGGCCAGGGACATGCTGATCACACCCAAGAAGTTGGAGTTTGCCAGGGAGAAGGAGGTGGAGCTGTACAAGTCTCTGCTCAAGATATCTGTCTCAAAGCTGGATGAGATCAAGGAAATGATCACCACAACAATCTCACTCATAAAAAGCTGTCTCATAGAAGAAGCTGCAGAATTTGATTTTATTGGTGAGCACAAAGTAAAAATTCCACTTCAGAAATAAATCATTGAGCAATACATTTAACCTTGCACATTTAATGCATTAAAAAATATTTGTTTCTCTTTTTTGTGTGTCATTCGTAACTACTTCAATTTGATTAAATTGTTCTCATTGGATATGCAGTGCATTATTAATGATCATGAAGAGTTATTTAATATGGCTCTCCAGTGGAGCATATTTTTCTGATGTAGTTCAAACACCTTTTTTTTTCCTAGGCCAATGATATATTTCTTCAATTTTGTTTAAGTTTGGTTAATAAGAGCATTGGATATTTCTTCTATTGCATGTTCAGAAGTCATTTATAGCATTTTAACCTTTCATTTTGAAAAAAAAATATTTTTTTTACGGATTATCTGAAATAACAGAAATCTTGTAATAATCTCAAGGAATTGACCTGAATCAAAATGGAGCTGCGAGCACATCCAAAGAGCTCCAGGCATGTGCAGAACAGATTCGAGAGATGGTCCTGGGCCGTCTGAACCACGCCATAGCAGGGAAACTCATCAGCTCAGTGGACATTCTCAGAGATTCTTATACAGGTGATAACTGCTGGCGTGAGGTCTTAATAGCATTACGCGCTAGCAAAGATTACACCAGATTGCTTTTTCTTCATAAACTGCCTAAGAGATCATGATTGTTTTCTTCACTTGTTTCAATGATCGAATGTATGCAGACATTCAACAAGGCTTAACCAATCTTCCTCTGTAAAAACAGGTACCTTATCTAGATGCCTTGAAAGTCTGGAAACTATGGACAAGGAGAACCCAGAGGGAGCCAAAACGACAGATGCATTCAAACAGGTGCAGTATAATTTATGAACTGTGTCCTGCTTGCAGTCGGATATGAAATCTGAGTATTTTAATGTTATCTATCATCTTTTTTTTTTCAAACAGACACTTGCGTCACTTTTAAAGTGTTTTGTCAGATGTAATGTTGCAAGAATTTTTGAAGTCAAAATGATACAAGGCTAAAGAAGAAATTATGTTTGTCAATCTATTTGTGGATCCAAGCTAATGACCATGTAGCATTTTGCAGCCCCTTCGCTTTCAACATGTAGTGATCCTCCCCCTCCCTGTGTTCTTTGGCCTGTTGCTGTAATTGTGTGGTTTTACTTTGTGTGCTCAAACAGAAATGGGATTTAAAATGTGAATCCAATAAGTGATCCAATAAGTGATGTGTAAATGATGAATCTATGACATTTTGTGCTGCCCACGTGATAACTTTTCATGACTTCAAACACAGTAGCTGCTGTGCCGAAAATTCTGATAATATGTGTAACTGCCCCATCGTCACCACTGACAGTGACATTCAATTCCCATATCAGGTCTGGTCCATGGTTATCTCTCATCCAGACATCAGTGCTGTTTTCAGTGTGGTGTCAGTGACCTCACCTACTCAGGTTTAAGTACCAAGGGCCACCTGTGCTAACTTTGCTGGATTTACTTGGGCCCCCACAAGTAAAACAATCTTTAGAGCAATCTGTATGGTTCATCATTCTGATTTCTGTTTTAGTGTATTTTAATGACATGGGTACATTTGTTTATAGAAGCAAAAGGAAATAATATCTGCATGCTTTTTGATGGCTTTGGATCAGTTCATTTTCAAGCTATTGGGTTCATAAATGGCAAGGAAGATTATTACCCTTTAAGGCATCAGGAAAGTATTATAAAGTATAAAATGCTTAGTCAGATCAAATCATGATGGATCATTAGAGGCATATATTATTCTGTTTTTTTTTTTGTGTTTTTTTTTTGTACTTAAAATGTATATTTACATCAATAAGGGAGGGAGGACATTTTGTCTTATAATTTCTTATCTTTTGACATTAACTTATGTACATTTGGGAAAAACCTCCCAATAAAAAAAAAACACATGCAAATATATGCAAATCTATGCAGTTCAAAACATAATAATTAGCTTTAGTGTCAGGACTGAACACTTTGATTTTAGGAAATATAATTTATGCTTAGTCATTAAGGCAAATATTTTATGCATGTTGCTGGACACAATGCAATACTTTTATGACTATGTCACGTCAAGAATGAAATTGCACAACATTCCAAAATGTAAGAAAATTTTATCTAAAATGGAGTGTCATAATTCAATGCAAGGTAAATACTTGAGATAAGCACAGGTCACAGTAGCAATACGCAACATCTGATGGCTTTGAAGATATTATCAAAAGCACTACCAGTATGGTCTGTTAAAGAGATGAGGAAAAAATGCTCACTCATTCCGTGATATTTAGATTGATTTGATGCTTGCCGATGCTGTCCCCCTACTGCCAGAAACAGAATGATATTCGGTCGGACACAAGTGAAGTCTATTTAAGTTAAATTTTAATTTGCTGAGTTCAGAAAGTTTCTTACACGTTTCAATGCTAACTGTAAATTATTCTTGTCTTATTTCCCATCTCACAGATTTTAAATGCTGCGTACACAGTGGAGATCACAGTCAGATCGAGTTCATCTTTCATAAAGAACATTCTGGAAAAGATGAAACAGGTAGGGAAATACCATCCACAAAACAGCGCTGGGAAAATACACTTTACATGATCATCTGTCTATGCCAGGAAGCAAATGTCAATGGGATTTATTTTTGACCCAATGACCTAGTTTAATTGTCGTATTGTTTTGAACTCACTTATTTTAAAATAAATCAAGATCTTTAAAACGTAAGTGCCAAGAAAATGTTCAGAATTCTTGTCCATAAATTTACATGTATATTTGGCATCTTTCTGTGGTCACGAGATCATGGAGTAGCCTAATCAAGTTGCTTATGGGGCCTATCCTGGAATGGCACTTCTTGCAGCAGAACCGTGACCCCCTGTTTAAATTTGGCCTTGTGTAATGCTCTTTTTATTGAAATGGGTTTGTTTGCGCATCCTCTACCTGTTTGACCCCCTCACACACTGCTGTTCACCAGCTGAACTTTTCCTCAGCGAAGATCTACCATTCGTTCTTGCACTCTATGTTACAAAGCGAAGTGGATTACTGTCCTTTAGCTCTGCTCCTCACTTGACCTGGGCAGTGTTTAATGGAAACCAGCTGTTGCCCAATGCACCAGATCCCCACTCTCCAAGAAGCCAGTGGATCCAAGGGAAGGACAACTGTTAATACAACTTGGCACTAAAACAGTAGTTGCTGAAATGACATTGGTATCAGTGCAGAATCAACTTCGGGACTCCATCTCCGGTTTTTCAGTTTGGGTCTTCTCCCGTAGTCTTATCCTAGCTTGATGCATTGATTTTATATTATTATTATACTTAAGGTAGTTTTATATAGCGCAGAACCCCAGTCTAGGGTTAGGCTCACTGCGCTTTACATAAAAATTAGCAATTACAGAAAATTATACATTTAAAAACAACAATTGGTGAAAAGCTTGACCTCTTTATACATGTTGATTGATATTTATTCAACATATTCCCGTTTTCATCAATTTCAGTCCACACTCCAATTTGCATGTGAGCCATCTTGTTGCTATATCTTCTCTATATCTTAGATATAAAACTCTCAAGTTGTACTAAGACAGACTTTTAACAAAAAAATAAAAATAATTAATCTTATTCATATTTGGTACATTTTACGTTGCAATATGGCTCTATGCAGGCTCGACACAAACATGTGAGAATATTCTAGGTGTTTAAGTTTGTTGTCTTGCCAAGATGCTGGCAAGTGGTTCTGACAAATGACAATCGGCTGACTGATGTCACTGATGTCACGCTTACAGACACCCTCTCCATGGACAAACATGTCATGAACATATGCAAATCAGCATACAATGAAATTAGAAAAATCAGTACCATTAGACACCTCCTCTCCTTTGATGCCACAAAAACTCTCATCTCTTCACTATTCTCTCAAAATTTGACTACTGTAACACTCTTCTCGCAGGCATTCCTCAACACCACATAGACAAACTTCAGAGGGCACAGAACTCAGCATGCAGACTCATTTTTAAATCAAAGAAACATGATCACATTCAACCACACATGCGGCAACTCCACTGGCTTCCAATATCCTCTCATATCAAGTACAAGTCTGCCAATCTATGCTTCAACTCGTTCACTAACCCTCACTCTCCTGTCTATCTCTCTGAACTGTTGCTTCCTTACATCCCCACAAGACAACTACGCTCTTCAATTGACAATAGAACCCTCTCAATCCCAAGAACCAAAACTAAGACCATCGGTGAACGCTCCTTCTACTTCCATGCGCCCACGTTCTGGAATCAGCTCCCTTTGCAAATCCGTCATTGTGAAACCTCGTCCACTTTCAAAAATTCCCTTAAAACCCACCTGTTTAGGTCCGCCTATGACCTGTGATGCACCCTCCTTTCCCTGCCTCATATCCTGTCTCGGGTTGATCCTGTAGTATAGGCCAAAACGTGCCAAAGCGTACTCCTTTTTATAGCCATTTTAATGGTTAAGCTACTGTTTCTATAGTTATTTTTCACATTGTAGTTACTATTTTAGTGTCTCTGGTTTTTCATTTTTATTTTACTTTAGCAGTTTAAATAGTTTACATATTTTTAAACATTTGTAAAGCGCTTAGAGCTGTAAGGTAAGCGCTATAAAAAAAATGCCTAAATAAATAAATAAATGTGACATATTGGGTTTGAGAAACCTGACTCAGTCATTTTCTGAGAAACCTTATTGGAGATCGGAAGTGATGTGTGTTCATTGATTCATTTAAATAGTGGGATAAAGAATGTATTTACTGAGGACTGTCCGACTGTTGGCATGAATCATGCCTTTAGCCTTAGATTCAATGTTGGCTAAAAGGAACCACCCAGCCCCCATTTTTCTCTCTCAAAGGAACAGTTTTCCATTCATGTAATGACTTGATTATGTAGATCGGCCACATTTATAATAATGGACACCAAAATTTAAAGAAATTTTTTGTTCTTCTATCATTTCAACAGCTGGTGCAGTCTATGCCATGGAAAACTTCACCAATCATCGATAGGGAATGGAAAAAGAAAGTAGCGTCTGAGATGCTAAGCAGCTTGAGTGAAGCTAGGTAACTAACATAATGCAGGATATTTAAGCCTGTCCTCTGAATAATTAACCATCTTTGACCTCAATTATAACACTGTTGCATAGTATACAACTGATTGGTTAGCTCTTATTGGAATAGGATTGACACTTTCAAAAGCCATTAAGATACATTCATGTTCAAACTTTTCTTTACCAAGAAATTAATAGATTTTAAATGTGAAGGAACACCTGGGCATATGGAAAGGGAACAAGGAAATTTTGAAAAAAAATCATATAAATGGCATATGCCATTCATCCAGACCTTGTGCATAGACTAGTGCTTGTGGCAATGGCTAACCAATGCCATTCATCCAGACCTTGTGCATAGACTAGTGCTTGTGGCAATGGCTAACCAATGCCATTCATCCAAACCTTGTGCATAGACTAGTGCTTGTGGCAATGGCTAACGAATGCCATTCATCCAGACCTTGTGCATAGACTAGTGCTTGTGGCAATGGCTAACGAATGCCATTCATCCAGACCTTGTGCATAGACTAGTGCTTGTGGCAATGGCTAACCAATGCCATTCATCCAGACCTTGTGCATAGACTAGTGCTTGTGGCAATGGCTAACCAATGCCATTCATCCAGACCTTGTGCATAGACTAGTGCTTGTGGCAATGGCTAACGAATGCCATTCATCCAGACCTTGTGCATAGACTAGTGCTTGTGGCAATGGCTAACGAATGCCATTTCTATCGGCTGTCTATGTGGTGGCTGACTGTAGGATCAGGTCTCTATCCCAAGGATATGTCTTTCTGTCTAGGCCATATCTCTTTTGATTTGCACCTCTGCAGTGTTATTTTTAACAAGTTAGCTGTCAAATTTTGACTGCTGTCCTGGGAAGTAAGCATTCATTGATGTATCTGTACTGTTTCTGTAATGATTTTTTTACTGCTGTCCTGGGAAGTAAGCATTCAGTGATGTATCCGTAATGATTGTTTACATTTGATGGACATGTTAGCTCATCCATGGCAAGTAGATGCCATTGAACTTTCATAGGGCATTAATTCTGGTAAACTTCCTGGTTCAGCTCTGATATGCTGGAGGTCTACAAGCACTCTGCTACATAGACGAGAATACTAGTTTAATTTTCAATATTCTCATCTTGTACTGGATGCTCACACAAAAATGCTCAATCTTCAAATGGATGATAACATTCCAAAAGACAGACTAGCCCGGCTGATCCTTGCTACATCCCAAACCATGCATCCCTGTGTCGATACAGCCCATGTAGGGCTTTGGCCTGCTTCACATTTTCCTTCCACTGATGCTTTTTCTTTTCCAATGCTTTGACACCCCAAATTGCCCCTCTGCTGTATATCTTTTTCACCCCAACAGTCCTAATAATAATGGGTTTTAATATGTAGGATTCAATCATTCGCTGGAAATGGTAATTCTAGATTCTCTCTCTTTCCATTATTAGGCAAATGGAATTTGTCTTAAATTATTTACATGTATATGAGTTTTCGCTATCAAGTAGTTTAAGTAGTTTACTTTAAAGAAATGCAAATATTTCAAGTGTTTACTCCATCATTAGGCTGGCAAATATTTCAAATTTTTACTCCATCATTAGGCTGGCAAAAAGCATAGCCTCTCAGATTAAGGAGCGGCTCAACAAATCCCATGAGTCCTTCAGCAATGCGCTGCGTCAACTTGAGGTGCGTCACGAGGGCAGGCTGGACAAGATTGAGGAGCACAGGCTGAAACTGAGGAAGGTCCATGCTCCACGCTTGGCCAAGCTGGCCCTGGAGAGCACCTCCCTTAAAGATCTCATACTCTTTGGTGGGTCTTTGGTGTGACGCTGTAAATAAACTTCTTTACAATTTGTTATGGTCAGGGACATCATCTTTGTTGCTATTTATTTGCCTTTTTTCTAGCTTTAGAAATATTTGAAAATTACTAGTTTTGAAATTATTTTAATATTTTTTGATTGGATAATTAGATATTTACCACTGGATTGTGCTAGTTTATAAGATTTGAATAAAGACAAAAATAGTAAAAGATCACCCAGACCTACCATTTATCCTACCATAAATTCTTCTTTGTTGATAACACAGAAAATGTCCCAAAATAATATGTAGGAGATTTTTAAGTATTTGTTCAGGTTAGAGAAATGTTATCAAGTCAAATGATTTGTGTGTTTTTAAAAATGTATAATTTGAATAATTTATATTTTAAAAAATAAAGGCATGCCTGTGATGGGAAGAGAAATAGGCCGTGGCCAATATGGAGTGGTGTACTCTTGTGAAAAATGGGGAAAATACTCTCCCTGTGCGATTAAGTCAGTTGTGCCCCCTGATGACAAGCACTGGAATGACTTGGCCCTGGAGTTTTTCTATACTAAGTGAGCTTTCATTACTTATATGTATGTTTGAATGTTACGCTGTCAAGTAACAATGGGCCCATAACTTATATGTGTATACGTGAATGTTATGCTGTCAAGTAACAATGGGCCTATAACTTATATGTGTATGCATGAATGTTACGCTGTCAAATAACAATGGGCCCATAACTTATATGTGTATGCATGAATGTTATGCTGTCAAGTAACAATGGGCCAATAACTTATATTTGTATGCATGAATGTTACGCTGTCAAGTAACAATGGGCCCATAACTGTTCAACTGGTGATAAAAGATGAAAAGCATGCTATCCATTTAACAACTCATCAGCTGTGGGGCCTGAGAAGAGAAAATTGCTGGACGTGTGAAGTTTTGAAAAAATTCAATTTTAAAGTGGGGCATAAAATGTTAACAGAGGTATGTAGTGAGTTTTAAGGAGACAATGGCATGAGCAGTTGACCACGGCATTGAATGAAATGTACAGAACAAAAAGAGACAGCCATAAAGGAAATTTAAATTTCTGTAACTGTAATCAAATAAATCTATACTTCTTCTCTTGTTGTTTTAAGAATGCCCAGAGGGGAAAGTTCAATTTGATTGCTTGGTGTGTTTCAGAAATATTCCTGAGCATGATCGCATCGTGATGCTCAGAGGATCGGTCATCGACTACATGTATGGGGGAGGGACCTCTCCGGCTGTGCTGTTGGTCATGGAGAGGCTGCAGAAAGATTTGTATGCAGCCATCAAGCAAGGCCTGGACTGGACCAGCAGGTGAGATATCCTGTACATTATATAAAGTATGGTTATGTATCCTCTGTAGGCAAGTGCTCTTCTGTGGCAACAGTTTGTGAAACCATTCCAGTGTAGGTCAGGTTGAGTTGAGCTAAAGGAATGTGATTTATATTACTTTATTTCCTCATTGCCTAAATAACAGGATGGCATTTAGTATATACATGAGATTTTGGTCTGCATTTATTTAAGATCCTAAACTTTACTCTATGAATACGAAGCATTTATTTCAAGTATCGTATAGACAGATCAAAGAATAATTTATGCAGCTTGAGTGTTTTAGCTCTTTTTTTATTTCACTGACTAAAGCTGTTTCAAGAATGAGTGACTTATCCATAAATCATTAAAATGTTCATTTTTTGGACTCATTAAAACATCATTGCATAAACTCTAATACATTTACAGGTTTAATTTGTCATTTTAGAAGTGGCGTCACTTTGTAAAGTTTTTTTTTACACAATTCTGTAAATCTTTTTTTGAAACAAAAGTCTGCGTAATGAACAAAGTCTGTTTATTTTTGTGTGCTTGCTGAGTGGGTCAGCTGTGTTTATAACTACTCAGGGTTTGACTTTATTAATAGAAAACATAAATGCTTACCTCAAAGTTGGCTGCAATTGGGCATAAATTATTACATTTTGTAATTCCATTTCCTTTTGCCATTTCTCGCATTACTTCTAACAATTTTCAAAGACATGTCAGTACTTTTAGATTTCTGATGGCATTTCAGAAAGCAAAGAGTATGTTCCAAATATTCACAGTGAAAACTTTGAACTATTACAGGCTGCAGGTCTCTATTGATGTTGTTGAAGGGTTGAGATATCTTCACAGCCAAGGTCTAGTCCACAGAGATGTCAAGTTGAAAAATGTTCTGGTAAATATCTTTTAACATTGAAGGCATAGACCAACCCATAAAACTCTTGTGCTTCATCACCTTAATTAGGAACTATTAATTATGGTGTTTAGAGTAACCATTATCTTATTGTACCATTACTACATGTACATTAAAATGCCGACAGGCATGCTTTACCTGATGGTGCATTGGGCCGGAATAATAAAATCCCTTTGTCATACCTGGACCTATAAAGGTTAAAAATCTATGCTTGGATATAGATCTACAAGATATTTCAAAAGGTTTATTTTATCAACTTCAAATTTTGGTAAAATGCCCAAAAAATTCAAGCCATCTGAAATTTTTTACAATAAGTAATTTGTCACCTTATTTGTGTTTGCCAACTTCACAGCTGGACCGTGAGAACAGGGGCAAGATAACTGATCTAGGTTTCTGTAAGCCTGAGGCCATGATGAGCGGAAGCATTGTGGGCACGCCCATCCACATGGCCCCAGAGCTCTTCACCGGTCACTACGACAACAGCGTTGATGTCTACGCCTTTGGTATCCTGTTCTGGTACGTGTGCGCCGGACATGTCAGGCTGCCCAATGCTTTTGAACAGTGCGGAAACAAGGACCAGCTGTGGCAGTTTGTGAAGCGAGGTAACCGTGCATCACATCTTCACCTTCTGTCACTAGGGTAACACGCATCACATCTTCACCTTCTGTCACTAAGGTAACATGCATCACATCTTCACCTTCTGTCACTAGGATAATATTCATCACATCTTCACCTTCTGTCACTAGGGTAACATTCATCACATCTTTACCTTTTGTCACTAAGGTAATATACATCACATTTTCACCTTCTGTCACTAGAACATTTATTTTTCCACCAAGATTTGGATACCATTTGAATTGTATGATCAGTGGCATAGAAAGTGGGTGGGGGTGGGGGGGGGTAGTCCTGCCTGGACACCATGTTTTTCTTTATATGGAAGGGGGGGGGGGCATTTTTGGCCAACAGCTGTTGTTTTTTTTTTTCAATGGAAGGGGATGGCAGAATTCTTGACCCTCGCCCCAGGTGACACTAACCCTACTTACACCACTGAATACAGGATGGCAGTAGCATGAGGGGAGACTACTATCAATCTTTCAGAAATGAGATATAAAGCACAGGATTTGGTAGACCTTGAAATCAGACCCCACAGCATAATGAATAAATTGGCTAAGAGCTGGCCTTTAGAAAACAAATAGGAACAAGAACAAAAATATAGAGATTTGAAGGAAAAAAACTTCAGCTCAAAGAAATGTTTTAAAAAAATAACAAAAACTTGGTCTATTTGATAGAAAACTACGAACTTTTATGACACCTTCTTCATGGCAGACTTTAGCTAAGTTAGATAGTCTGTTATATTTTAAGGTACTCTTTGCCATAGATCATAATTATAATTGCCTTGGCTAACTTTTCCTCATGGCATAATTGCCGACATTTTCTCCCAAGGCTTATTGAAATCAGCTTTTAGTGGGTTGAATATACATTTGTTTTTGTTTTGTTGTTATGCAGCTGTTCTTTATCACATAAATGTATGTTATTATTTTGATGTCACGATTATGTCTCTTTTGCTAATATTTTTATGTACAGCGCGATGAGCCCAGCCCTAGGCGGCTGGGGTACCGCGCTATATAAGACCCCTAATAATAATAATAATAATAATAATAATAATAATAATAATAATAGTTGAAGGATGTATTTGTATGACAACCTTGGTCCTCTGGTTGAATGTTAATAAGAAAATATGTTTTTATTGACCAGGCTTAAGGCCGGAACAGCCGCCAAATGCACCCGATGATTGCTGGCTGTTGATGCAAGGCTGCTGGGATGCCGAACCGAGCAGGCGGCCATTTTTCGGAGACGTCGAAAACTCTCTTAAAACCATACTGGAGAAGTACAAGCGCAAAGCTGCTGCATCGGCCGCCGTGGAGAAAAAAACAGGAGCAGAGAGGAGGATTCGACCACAGTCGACGAGTTCACCACGTCTGACCAAGCAGATCTACACCAACAGATAAAAGAATGTGACACTCTTCAGGATACCGAAAACACTAAATTATGATATGCATAGATCTCGTAAGGAATTTCGGGCTCTCTTGTTTGTGAGCAAGTGCCCGACACCCCCTCCCCTATGTCTGTCTGGGAACGCCTGGGACATTCTTAGACACCATTTATAACTGCTACTGAACATTTGGCAAGAGCTGATTCAGTCATGGGAAAAAAACACCAAAAAATGCCCACTGACAACCATATTCATGGTCTGAGATTTCACTACTGGCATCAGATACTTGTTAATGAGGAAAAAATATAAGTTATTTGAATGAATTGGATTGACATTGTTAGATTTAAGAATCATCACGGCCCGGCTCATTGCCCTTGTGTTAAGGCCCCTCCTCATCTGTGTTTGTAGTGAAATGACACCGACACAAGGAAAACAGCAGCTGGTGAGAGGTCAGAGTTGTAGTGACATGTTATCTCTAACAACTGCAGAGTTGTAGTGACATGTTATCTCTAACAACTGCAGAGTTGTAGTGACATGTTATCTCTAACAACTGCAGAGTTGTAGTGACATGTCATCTCTAACAACTGCAGAGTTGTAGTGACATGTTATCTCTAACAACTGCAGAGTTGTAGTGACATGTCATCTCTAACAACTGCAGAGTTGTAGTGACATGTTATCTCTAACAACTGCAGAGTTGTAGTGACATGTTATCTCTAACAACTGCAGAGTTGTAGTGACATGTCATCTCTAACAACTGCAGAGTTGTAGTGACATGTCATCTCTAACAACTGCAGAGTTGTAGTGACATGTTATCTCTAACAACTGCAGAGTTGTAGTGACATGTCATCTCTAACAACTGCAGAGTTGTAGTGACATGTCATCTGTAACAACTGCAGAGTTGTAGTGACATGTTATCTCTAACAACTGCAGAGTTGTAGTGACATGTCATCTGTAACAACTGCAGAGTTGTAGTGACATGTTATCTCTAACAACTGCCATGCAGACTAAAGAGAATTTTTGCAAGTGATTTTTTGTTACTGTAATATAAATGAGGTGATGCAGAAAAGTCGAGTTATAAGAATTAGCGATGTTCCACCTGGAATCTAGTTAGCAGTGATTTACAAGTTGCTTGTGTCTCTTTAATGTAAACACTGGTACATTTTAACATGTTAAACTGTTGTATCATCTACTAACAGATTGGTCCATAACAAGCCAACATGGACATAGAGAAAACTCCCTTTTTCACTTGAGTCTAATTCAAAGAAGTCAAGAATGTATTCTATCAATGAAGTTTAAATGGTACATGCAATAACACTATTAAATAATTGCATATGTAAAAAAACAATGCTTTTTAAACAGTGTGGCTATAGATACCATATTTAACTTATTGTATAGCTATTGAGACTTGTTTTAAAAAGTCCCTCTCAGTCTCAGCTGATATCAATGTACACACAAATCTTCTTGTTGTAGTTTCATTAGTTTTCTGTGCTGTGAGTGACACACTGCCCAAGGACCAAGTTTCATGTTACGAAAATTAACTCGGTCAGGCGTGTGATGTGAGGCTTTCACTGTCAACCCATTACAAAAGAAATGTTGCAGGCAGCAGCATTAATTTTTTTTTTAAAGACCAGTTACATTAGCATGGCATGTGTACCCTCCTTGAATATCTATGTCTACGCCAATCTGTATCTCAAAGTCTGGTGAACGTACATTCATAACTACTGTACATACAATCATCTTGCTTGACACATACATGTGCCTGTCCTGCTCCCCGGTGTATAAGACCAGTTCATGGAGCTACTGAAGTTCTTTTGTGCCCACAGACTTAATTGTTTCCGTTTTCCCAAACCATTCCTTGTGTTGAACATTTGGCCAGCTCCTTATTCTAATGTCATTGCGGGATCATTTCATTCAGGCTGTAGGTAAGGCTGTTATTGTCCTGTCTTTTGAGTCAGGCTTCCACACACCTTGTTCTACTATTTCATTCAAACAGCTTGAATGCAGTCCTTCATTTATTATCCTATTGTAGGTAAGAAAAGATCCAAGATTTGGATTTTTGCATCGCACTGAATTTGTTAAAATGACTACTTGCATTTCCAGCTCCTCAAAAAGTTTATCTAGAAATAGTTGTGTTAGTGATCATGAGTTGTTATTCAAAGTAATCTCTGCTGCATCATTGCTGTTTGTTGCTGCATCATTACTGTTTATTGCTGCATCGTTGTTGGTTGTTGCTGCGTGAGGTTACTTGTGCCATTTTTTTGTATCTTAAGTTACCTAATGTATAGTCAATACATACTAATTATTACTATTGATTTTTTTTTTTAGTGTGTCTGGTATAAGTCAAAAAAAATCTTCATCAAAGCACCAAATTATTCTAGTTTATAGTAATTCATGTTTTTGTTGCTGTTTAAACTGACACTGTGATTTGTGATAAAATATTATTTGGCTTTTTGATATTATTCATTGTGAGAAAGGAGTTGATTGTTAGCAGAAAGGAATTTTTTTTTACATGAACATAAAGTGTGTGGCAGGGTGGTCATACACAGGGCTGCTTCTTTCTCTACGAGGAAATGTGACGAGCTTTGAAGTTTACAAAAAATGTATGAATGATGGACGAAGACGCCACACCAGGATATCTAATTGTGGCCATCTCTAATTGCCAAGGGGGAGACACAGCCGCAATTATAAGTTTTGGCTAAATGGTGCTTGCCTCAATGGATGTGGTGGTTTTCAAATAGGAGTTTGTCTCTCATGGAAGTTTAAGCAAAACAAGCAAATCATGTTGATAAGCATAAATGTTGACAGTTTTATTTAGAGAAGTGCTTTGATATTGTGAAAGCAAATGCGATTCCCCCCCATTTAACTAGTGCATCAGCATTTACTGCAATGCTTGTGATAACTGCAGTTTGGCTGATCTCAGCTGCTTTACCACTGAACAGAATTTATTTGACATAATTGTCAGTGTTTCTAATGATGACAAATTATCTTATGTAAAAAATGTAACATCTGTATTCCGGCTGGGGTTGCAAGGGATGTTGTCTCTTAATCCATGGATAGTCATTTACAATCCATTTCATCCTCTTTGGGGAAAAAAAGTAGAACTGCTATAAATGTGCATGTAATTTAGTTGTAGATAGATTCTGAATGCAATAATATATATAGATATATAGATAAATAGGCTATGATATATTTTTATTTTAACATATACATATATACATACATACACCGAAATTAAGGGCAACATCATTTAAATACCAAAGTATTATTACAAAATTTGAAATGTTTATTTGAAATAACATTGTATTTTCATTGGCAAACAAGGCAACCCATAGTGTTTGGAATTGGCTGCATGTCTTTAACTTGTGTCAAGTGTCCTGTGCAGACTTGATAAGATTGCAATGATTGTATAATTTTGACATCTGTAGGGCTGACAGTGTTGGTTTAAATATATTAAATTGTAAAATATTGTACATTTGCTTTCAGTGGGTGAAATAACAGAGTATTATATTAGTGTATGACCTGGAGTCACAAAACTGATTTCCAGTGGTGCTAGGATGGTAGATGGTGTGTCTGGATGATAGATAATTTAAAAGAGAACAAAAAATATAGCTTTGGGATGGTAGAGGGTGATTTGAAGTGGTGGGTGAATCTGGAAGGTAATAAACTATTAAAATCTCATATTTTATTTATTTTTTATTTACCCGCAAAGAATGTAAGAAATATTAATGTAAGCATTTCGTAATGAATTTTTTTGTAGTTAGTTTTAGAATAAACCATCTGATGTAGGATGGAAAATTAGTATAAGACTCCAGAATGCCATGTGTAGATCTACCCGTAGGCTTTGTAACATAAAAGCAGCTGTATGTGTTTGCAGACACAGTAGCTCATGGATGATAGGGTTGTCCTATTGTAGAGTCAGAGGGTGACAGATGACATGGTTGTCTGGTTGTAGAGTCAGAGGGTGACATGATACGAATGTCTAGGTGTAGAGTCAGAGGGTGACAGGTGATAGGGTTGTCCAGTTGTAGAGTCAGAGGGTGACAGATGATATGATTGTCCAGTTGCAGAGTCAGAGGGTGACAGATTATAGGATGGTAGAGTCAGAGGGTGACAGATGGTAGAGTCAATGTTACCTTTTTGTTTAATTATAGTTGCTTGAGCATAAAGTGGTGTAGTTTTTGTCTTATAATTCTCTTTAGTTCCCTAGTGCTTAATTATATATGGGCAATATGCTAATGAAGCTGGCATTGAAGTGGCAGTCTTTCTAATGACCATCAGTTCAACCTGTTGACAGGAAATTGAGTGCCCTGATGCTTGTCATGCCATGACCTCTTTGTTTTTTCCCCATGTGTGTGTTGTCAATTCTTACTCCATTAACGTCGTCGCATTGAAATGTAGTGTGATTATCTTCCTTCTCACCACGTTGTTGTATAGCTGGCCCCATCAAACAATGTGCCAGTCAACCTGTGTTGGTTGGGGCTGGGGTTATCATGGCATTATAGGACACAGATCTGTTAACATGTACATTTCTTATATATTTACATGTATTTATGTATATGAGAAGATGAACTGGATGCAAACTGTTTTTGCTTACAACATGCTCATCCTCCCATGAATGCCTAAACCATGGAATAAACATGGTTTTTGTTTGTATTATCATTACTGCACATCAATAACTTGCCGAATCTAATTATGATTTCTGGTGTTAACCCTTGTGACAAGAAAGGATTGCCAAGTTGTGAACTTATCCTGTAGTCGGTCACATTCAGTGTTTTGAGAACCATTGCCTCAAATGACGCCATCATATTTTTCAACATCAACCTTCACTTTTCTTGTGTTACACAAAAAGTGAAATAAATTTGTTACCAAAGCTACGGAAGCAGAGACAAGACACCATGTATCTTTTTATTCACTTACTGTCTGCTCCTTGTTTTGTTGTCCATTGACTTGCTAGCAAGTCGCCCCCCCCCCCCCCCCCTTTTCCCTTGATTTTAATAGAACAAGAGCTCTCCACTATCAAGCAGAATTTGTTGAAAGATTGTTAATTGATGTATTTTTTTTTAAAATTGTACATTGTATAGAATTTTGTAGGTATTATTACTTTAATATCTTGTTTTCAAATATATAAACATGTATCTTTAGTTGAATTACATAAATAGCATTATCAGTTTCTTAGTCCTGTATTATGGCGTATGTAGATGGAGTGTCTAAGAAGCACTGTGGACTAACTAAAATTTTTATCCTGTCGTTAATGAGACAGAAATGAAGCCCCCATCAACTGAAGTATCTATCAGAATTTGGCTGGCTTATACACTTGAAATGTTCAGGTCAACTGTACAGATTTTTACTGAACTGGCGCAACCCGTCAGCCAACGGTTGGGTACGCACCGTATGTATATAGTCAGGTATTCACTACCCAATATGAGACAGAATTGAAACCCATCAACTGAAGTATGTCACAATTTGACTGGCTTACACTTGAAATGTTCAGGTCAACTTTACAGATTTTTACTGAAGTCTCGCAACCAGTCAGCCAACGGTTGGGTACGCACCCGTATGTATATAGTCAGGTATTTACCATAACCCTAAATGTTAAGTTTATGTTGATTTAACACATGCCGTTCATGATGAACGTGGTATCAAAATCTAGGAGTAGAGTATGCAGTGTCAACTCAAGTACTTCAACTCTGTAATTTTTTTTTCTAGACCGAATCATGTGTTGCTCATGTCTACCAACCAAAACAGACACGTTTTAAAGCCATCGAGTTCTTTGTATTAACTATTAACACAAATGCTAGATTTTTACATAACCAATGTGTTACTGTCATTGTTTATAGCTGATTTTCTGTGACATTTCGGATACAACAGTGTACATTAAACCTCTCTTCCCCTGTATATTGGACATTGGCGTGTTTCATGGTGTTTCAATACATTGTAGAGGTCTTGAAATGTAGCCATGTTTTTTGTTGTAATTGTTTATGTTTTTTGTTGTAATGGTTTATGTTTTTTGTTGTAATTGTTAATGTTTTTTGCTGTAATTGTTCATGTTTTTTGTTGTAATTGTTCATGTTTTTTGTTTTTGTAATTGTTCATGTTTTTTGTTTTTGTAATTGTTCATGTTTTATGTTATTATTGCTCATGTTTTTTGTTGTAATTGTTCATGTTTTTTGTTGTAATTGTTCATGTTTTTTGTTTTTGTAATTGTTCATGTTTTTTTTCATGTTTTTTGTTGTAATTTTTCATGTTTAATGTTGTAACTGTTCATGTTTTATGTTGTGATTGTTCATGTTTTTTGTTGTAATTGTTCATGTTTTTTGTTTTTGTAATTGTTCATGTTTTATGTTGTAATTGTTCATGTTTTTGTAATTGTTCATGTTTTATGTTGTAATTGTTCATGTTTTTTGTTGTAATTGTTCATGTTTTTTTGGTCGTTGTAATTGCTCATGTTTGTTGTAATTGTTCACGGCTTTATGTTTTAATTGTTTATGTTTTTTTGTTACAACTGTCATGGTCTAGGATTTGTTATAATATTTCTAACTGAAACTTAGACACTATGCAATCTGCAATATTTGTACATCTACATCAAAAATGAACCCGCTCGTGTGTTTTTGTGTGACCCGGCACAAGCAATAACAAAATAAAAGTTCATTGACGTGCGTGGGGATGATGTGCATCTCTTAAATCTTAACAAACATTTTTTGAGAACCGCTGAATCTAAAGTGAACAGCAGTCTGAAACCCATTTAAAATAAACAAACAAAAAAAGTTTTCCACTACCAGAATCTCCAAATTAGCCCACAACTCAATGAAAAAGTCATCATCCAATCAATAAGTTTTTCACCACCCCCCCCCCCCCCCAAAAAAAAAACCACAAAAAAAAACCAAAACTATCATCTCTGTAATGGGTTGATGCTGGCTAAGCGTTGAACAAACATTTCCGGAACAGGTTCTCCCAGCTCCAGTGTGTTCCCCGCAAACAACGGCTCCACACTCATTAGGACCGTGAGTTATTCGTGGGGGGAAAAAATATCTCCCATATTCATTGAGACGGTGAGATTGTAGTGTGGTCAACCACTCGGTGATTGTAAGGGGTTTGGCGTTAGATTTCAGGGGAAGATTATTTAAATAAATTCTTACGCGATTGCAGATGCTCAATAGATACATGATTTTTTCGGTGAATTCTGATGTTTTAAATAATGTCAATATAAATCAGCGCGCCGAGGCTGTAGTAAATATTTATACGATCTAAAGCGAAACAGACTTTTAAAAAAATAATAATAATAATTTCAGTCGAACTTTGCGAGTTTCTGAATTTTCGACGTACCTTATCTTACTAAGATTCTTAGTAAAATGTCTGAATAGAAAATGAATGATACGAAACAACACCAATATAGATCACCACTTAAGAGCCTCTTGGAATTCTATTTTTATAAAAAATAATAAGGGTCTGAATCTTTCAACAACACAGACATTTATCATATTTAAAACATCTACATGCTTCTAGTACATATTTAGTATATATGGACGCAATTATTTACTGGTCAAGTTAAGTTGTTGCTTTGCATTGAAATGACATCCTTGTGTAAATTACGGTAATCTAAATCCTATAAATGTGTCTAAAATTAAAAAAAATAATAATAAAAGATCCCCTTGCGTTAGATCAGTTAAGCAGAAATGAAGGTCTGAAGAATGAACGCTACGGTAACCCAAGAATCTCATTTATTGTGTCATTAGTTTGACCTACCACCATTGACATAACTCCTGGTCCAACACGCGAGACATATCGAAATATTCACAACAGCCATTCCCAAACTTTTAAGTTTGGCCGACCCGTGGACGAAAGTTTTGAAATTTCACCAGAGTCCGGCGCCACATCTATAGAATTTATGTTTTATCTTTTATTTGGCAATATCATTCATGTTGTGTGGACCGGTGGCGTAAGGCTCGCGCACCGGCGCTGGTCCGCAGACCCCCATTTTGAGGGGACGCCGACTCAGAAGACTATGAGTACGCAGCAAAGTAATTCTATCCTTTTAAAAAAATCCACGGAACGTGCGTTGGAAAGAACATCAAATCTAACACAGTTGTAAAGTTGGTATCAGTATCACTACATTTCCGTTGAAGAACAGGGAAAGTGTGTTTATTAAATGACTTTTCGATACCTTTTCATTGTTTGATCTGCGCGCATCGTTGAAATATAAAGTGCATCCTTCTATACCAGCAACACGTCTAAAACAAATTGTTAATAAAAAGCATCTTCGAGAAAAGTATTCTAAAAATTAGCCTGCCAGCACACTGGTTGCCTTACTTTCAGTGAAAAAAAATTATTTGCACACGTGCGACTTAAGTGTAATTGGTGGCACCACAGTGGTTCTCGGCTTTTTTTCAATTTTTGCTTCTACTATTTTTGTATTTGAATCAGGCCTAATTCGTTTGGAGAAATGTGTTTGGTCTAAATGAAATGGCTATCAGATTAACAGGCCTAGACTCGCTTTAAATCATAGACAAAATAACATACAAGACCATACAAGAAGTAAGTCTTTTATAAAGGTATATACTTAGCAAAATTGACAGCATAACAATATGTTTCCTAGAATCTTGTAGCCCCTGGCAAGTACCTGCAGCACCACATGCCCCTCCCACCCCCAAACCCCCCCCCCAAAAAAAAAAACAACAACAAAAAACAAACACACGTGTTCTTTGAAGTCATAAAACGTTGCCTCTAAATGCCATCCATATGTTCACCCCATGTTGACCCCCATTTTAAACCCACTTACAGGTACTTGCTGTAACGCTAGGCATGGAAAAGGTTGAGCGCTTGGAATGCACACTTTATTTTAACGAGGATTGGTGACTGTTGGAACACTCAAAAACATAAAAATAATAATGATTCAAAACATTGGTCATGGTACAATCTGTAAACTATGGAAAGCCACCTTCTGTAACTAATCCGCTATTTTTTTTTTCATGGCATCCCATTCAGTTGTCTGAACCGTCACCTGAGGATTATTAGACCTCTCTATGATACTCCGACTGAGCGTAGTGTTAGACTTCGCCTGTGCACTGTNAAACCCCCCCCCCCAAAAAAAAAAACAACAACAAAAAACAAACACACGTGTTCTTTGAAGTCATAAAACGTTGCCTCTAAATGCCATCCATATGTTCACCCCATGTTGACCCCCATTTTAAACCCACTTACAGGTACTTGCTGTAACGCTAGGCATGGAAAAGGTTGAGCGCTTGGAATGCACACTTTATTTTAACGAGGATTGGTGACTGTTGGAACACTCAAAAACATAAAAATAATAATGATTCAAAACATTGGTCATGGTACAATCTGTAAACTATGGAAAGCCACCTTCTGTAACTAATCCGCTATTTTTTTTTTCATGGCATCCCATTCAGTTGTCTGAACCGTCACCTGAGGATTATTAGACCTCTCTATGATACTCCGACTGAGCGTAGTGTTAGACTTCGCCTGTGCACTGTGTTCATTATTCTCTTCACGGCTCGAGAGTAACCATGAAACAGACGCAAACTATTTCTAGATTATCCCATGAGTCACCACTTCGATAGACTTCAAGGTGAAAACAGCAAATTCAGCTTTCAAAAACAAAAAAAAACAAAAAACCATCCAACAACGAAACGATCAGATTCTTGAATCCAACAAATCAAAACGTCGGCATTTCAAAGCTGATATGACTTCTCTAACCGCCCTTTTCATTTCATCTGACTTATATATATATATATATATATCATCTAACTCTGTGTTGCCATAACTCTTGTTTATTTCCTGTGTCTCCTTGATTCTGTTCCACTACTTTTTTTTTTTTTTTTCTGGTTATCCCATCCCGTCCTTTTTCTGGTTGAGCCCCCGGTAAAATATATTTAACTCAATGAACCCAACTCAGTCCCGAGGCAAACGGGGCAGCCCCACATTTGAACTCGCCTGATTCGTGGACAATGACATCATTGAAATGAAACAAAGCATCAAAGGGGATGCCAGTTCCCCAGGCGCCGGGTCATCCTATATATCAAGACCTTTGAACGCCAGTTTTTGAATGAATACCCCAATGGTTAAAAAAAAAGTTTTTTTTAAGTTTTGAGAGATCTTTATATGGTGCACAGTGGCAAGTCTACCATAGCGATGGTCTCTGATGACGTCATGTAAAGAGAATTTCAAAGCTGATGATGTCATTAAAACTTCATCTGACCACACTGGTTTGACCATTAATAACAACAACACCACTAACCCCCCCCCCTTTTTTTTTTTTTCCAACACACAAATTTTTTTTTTCCCGATGAGTCATTATTTTAAAAATAGAAGTTCTTTTCTGTGCATACGCTTTGCATGCAAAGATTCATTAGGACTCAACATTATAAACGAAAGCGCTTATTTCTTCATAGATGTTGACGGTACCTTTGAACTTGACCTGAACAAACAAGAACCTGACTGATCTGACGCAAGGGGATATTATATAGAGCGTAACTCATCTAATACAATGGGATATTATATAGAGCTTAACTCATCTAATACAATGGGATATTATATAGAGCTTAACTCATCTAATACTATAGGATATTATATAGAGCTTAAATTATCTAATACAATGGTATATTATAGAGAGCTCAACTGATCTAATACAATGAGATATTTAAAGACCTTAAGTCGGGTAGGGGCGTAGATGGGAGTGATCCAATTGATGAAGCCATATTGAAGTACTAATATATATATATATATATATATATATATATATATATATATATATATATATGGGTTCTCAGGTTTAGGTGTTTGATTATGAGGAATCACGACAGATGCATGCATATTTAAATTTAATGTCCATATGCTTGTGGGATTGAAGATTAATGTTGTTGCCGAAACGCTCGTGAATTATCTTGGCTATTGTCCAGTGGCATTGACGGTAAGCTTTATAGCTCAATAGACTTATGATGGGATAGACGAAAACAAATCTTAGCCCCAGACATAGCGTCAGCTCGAGGTACCGAGAACCCAGGCAGTTTCCCGGGGCGTCACGTGCTATTAGGGCGCCATCAACAATCTTCTAAAATAGGAAAAAAGCCTTGCATGTGGGCGCCATGGAAGAAAAGTAATAGAAAGTGCAATAAAAAAAAATTGCGGATCTAAAGACTAGAAAAAAATGTCAACGGTCGGCTAATTTTTCATCACGTCCAAATACACGTTAAGAAAAAGAATAGTAGGATTAATTTTTTTGTATTAAAAAAACCTGTGTAATAAACTCATTACATAGCCCTTACTTTTTTCCCCCGCAAAAAATTTAATGATTATACTTAAAAGGGGCGTTAAAGTTAAACTTGCCTGCGGCGCCAGCACCCGTAAGACCGACCCTGGTTCCAGATACTCTTTGTTATAGCTGAACCTTATTGGCTGAGGGATCATTAGGTGCCCGACGACTTACTCCAAATGAGAGGGTCGTTAAAAAATGGTACTGCTTCTTCTCAATCAATGGTCAAGTCATTTGGGCACAAGTATTGTGCGTAGTAATAATTTTTCAGTTGTTTTTTTTCCAATTCGCAATGAATGATACCACCAGCTTGTCGGGCAGTGATGCATTATGGACCCGAGACGAGTAATGCATTTAGAGTCCCCTTGATTTGTTTCTGGTGGTATGCAATCAGAACATTTCACCCGCATGCTGTCGCCATCCGGGATGGCAAGAGCAAACACTTTTGTTTGCGACGCACTAGGCTGCACTCAACCCGGTGGTTGTCAAAGAATAGATAAACATTTTAATTTTGATCGGTGCCATTGATTTTTTTCTCTTAAAGCTCATAAATAAGAATTACATTTGTGTCTTGATTGCTTAACATCGGCGTAGGCGTCAAATTAGAGTAAATTGAAGGAGCGTTTCCAGTTAAAGTTCTCGGGAAAATACATGGATCAACAAAGGGTGGATATGGATGGAGAATACGAACCAACCAGGTATTGTATAGTCTAGATCAGGATCCCACGCTAGTGGCAGAAACCAAAAAAAGGGCAGGCTGCGCTGAGCAGGACACTTAGAGAGGATGCCAAATGACAGCGGAGTGAAGAGGGTGCACCACCAAAACTCCAGAGGAAAATGGCTCAAAGTCAGAACTAGGCTTAGATGGATGGATGATGTGGAAAACAAATCTACATCAGCTTGGAATCCAAGCATGGAAAAGAAAAGCATCAGTTAGATCTGAGTGGAAGGATGTGATGAGGGAGGCCATAGCCCTACATTGTCTGTACTGCCACAGGGAGGAACGGATTTTTCCCGTTAAAAAGAAAGAAATCTCTTTCAGAATACCAAGTCCCATCTGGTCCCTAAATTTGCCTTAATACATTAAATTTTAGTGCTAGAAAAGCAGGTTTTTGTTTTTTTGTTTAATGTTAAGGGGTCTTCCGGTAAAAAAAACAACGATTGCCACATTTACAAAAAAAAAAAAAAAAAAAAAAATATAACTCTTGTTTATTTCCTGTGTCTCCTTGATTCTGTTCCACTACTTTTTTTTTTTTTTTTTTACTGGTGATCCCATCCCGTCCTTTATTTGGATGAGCCCCCGGTAAAATATATTTAACTCAATGAACCCAACTCAGTCCCGAGGCAAACGGGTCAGTCCCACATTTGAACTCGCCTGATTCGTGGACAATGACATCATTGAAATGAAACAAAGCATCAAAGGGGATGCCAGTTCCCCAGGCGCCGGGTCATCCTATATATCAAGACCTTTGAACGCCAGTTTTTGAATGAATACCCCAATGGTTAAAAAAAAAGTTTTTTTTAAGTTTTGAGAGATCTTTATATGGTGCACAGTGGCAAGTCTACCATAGCGATGGTCTCTGATGACGTCATGTAAAGAGAATTTCAAAGCTGATGATGTCATTAAAACTTCATCTGACCACACTGGTTTGACCATTAATAACAACAACACCACTAACCCCCCCCCCTTTTTTTTTTTTCCAACACACAAATTTTTTTTTTCCCGATGATTCTTTATTTTAAAAATAGAAGTTTTTTTCTGTGCATACGCTTTGTATGCAAAGATTATTTATTTCCTTTGTTTATTTACTTATTTGTTAAGCTTTATGCCTGATGGTCTTCATTAATGTATTCTCTTTGTAACGCCCCCCCCCCCGTGCTAACCATTCAGTGAGGTTATAGATAATATGCCAAAAAGCGCTGTTTTGACATCCCAACAAGGTTAAACATTTTCCGAGTGTTTTGAAAATATAAAAAGCCAACATCAAACTTAACCGTTAATTGTTAGTTTTGTTGAAATTAATTATGTTTTCATCATTTCGGATTAATTTCAGCAGATGAAACTCGCCTTTTGAGATTGACGTCAAAAATATATATTTTGTTTAAAAAATGTGCAACATTTGAAAAGAAGTATATCATATTGACAATGCAAGATACTGTTTCATTTTTTTAAATTCTTGGAAAAACCTATGATGTAATTAATTTAACTTCATTTACTGATACATTTTAATGATAGGCCATCTTTACACTGTAAAAAACCTTTGGCGTCACATAATGAGTAAAAATACGTAATTGTGATCCATCGGGGAATTTTTTTTCCTCTTTAAAAAAAACAAAAAAAAAACACCACCACCAGGAAACGAACTAATTATCAGTTTTTTTTAGAAAATCGACCAAATAGCACTCCTGAGTGCTTGAATATAACATCAATGTCAGATGTTTCCCTCACTGTATTGTTCTCAGAATAGTGAACACTTTCACATAGAAGAAGCAGTTGAGTAAAGCTGATGTGATTTTTCTGGAGAAAAAAAAAAGAACGAACGCTTAGAATTCACACATCTGTGAAAAGAGACGATGGCGGAGCAGCCCGGAAGCTCTAGCCCAAGTCAACTTAACCACCATCGGCAGCAGCAGCAGCTGGGTAAAGCTCGGACCAGAAAGACGGTCCTCATCGCCATGGATGGAAGTGGCCATTCCTTCTACGCCTTTGATTGTGAGTACATCACGCATTTAGATGTTATGTTTCTGTTGAAGTCTGTCGGCTAACTGATTTGGCCTCGGTAGCATTACTTAGATATGTCATATGGATTGCACGTTAGTACAATCATCATTTTTAATAGTACACATTAATGTATAATGACGAAGAGGACTCATAATTGATTACAGATGTAATGTTTAAAGTATTCCTCTTCTTAACACCGCACCTCATCCCTAACCCCCTCATTTCCTAAATTCCCTTATTGTCGTTAACGCCAATAAATTTCAATGTCCAGAGTGAAATTCTACCATCTAACCCAGTGCTTCTTAGAAATGGATCCGTTGAAGATGTTTTTAAACCATTGGCCGTTTAATTAAAAGTACCGACAAGCATTATTGAGAAGAGCATCAATCAAGTTACTACCTACTAAGTTGTGGGACACAATTTTTTTTAAATGTTCAATTATGACTTTACCGTATTTAGCCGAAAATATTATTATGACTTTACCGTATTTAGCCGGCAGTGTTATTATGACTTTACCGTATTTAGCCGGAAATGTTATTATGACTTTACTGTATTTAGCCGGCAATGTTATCCAACATGAGAAAAAAAGATGGCGAGATTTTGTTTCTGTCTTGGGGGAGATGGGATGTAAGGCAGTGTCTCCCACAGTTGTGGTCCGCGGACCAGGACCAGTTCGTGGGCCTTGCGTTGCCGATCAACACAACATAGGCCAAGAAACCGGACACATACGTTTAACGTTTTCTCTTGTTAAGTCTTATTGCAAAAAAAAACACTTAAAAAAAAAAAACAATGTCTTTTTCACATGACACCTATCCTCACATAACCGATTTAAAATAAGATATTGTATATTCGTATTTTGAAGAGTGAAGTGTTACATATATATACATTTATACATAATATATATATATATATATATATATATATATTTAAAAAAGAGCTGGAAAGAATCGTAAACGCCTAGGGTTAAAGGTTAAATACTCGATATCGCCTGATCGATTGGGCTGATCCCAGCTTACATTTTGTCTATGACGTACTAAATGACATATTTAATGACATACTTAATGACATTCTTAATGACATTCTTAATGGCATATTTAATGTCTAAGAAAAGCAATTAATAAGTCAGGCACCAATCCACGGTGCGATGTAAAAGTTTGAGAAACATTGGTGAAGTGCTCTTCTCCCCCACCTCTTTTTTTTTCTTTCATTCGGAGAGGTGTCCAGAATGATATTGATTCCCAATGATCTAAAGTTGCAGTCCCAAACAAAAGAAACCACTCAGGCATTTCCTTGGGTCACGGTGACCCTACTCACATCGCTAAAAAAAATATTTAAAAAGTGCGCACCTTAAAAAAAAAAAAAATAATAAAAACAACAAAAACCAAAAAAACGGCAACCGAAAAAAGCCGTAAAAAAAAAAAAAAAGACATGAAACAAAAAAAAAAAAACAACGATTGCCACATTAAAAAAAAAAAAAAAAAAAAAAAAAAATGTCCACCAGGGCCACCGGAAGTCATCAACGCTTGTGGAAAGTCTCACGAACACATGACAGACGTAACGGACTGGTGCACCCCCGCCAAATCGCCGACTCTGATCTCTCATGACACGAGGTGAAGCCACGCGCCTGGCCTCGCGTTTAATGCGGTGAGTTTTGAGCTTTTAAGACATGCACGCATGACCAGGTGCTACACTGAGGAAGGAATTACCTCCCTTGTTGACCGCGCTGTGAGTAAAAGGATTTTAAGGGGATAAAACTCGGGATTTCAGTGGTTGTATACCAGGGCATCAATGGATATCCGAGCCTCGTAAATTTCTGTAAATAAACGTGATTTTAGAATCTTTATTTTGGAAGGGATAACAGTGAATTTGTGTGTGATTGACTTAACTGTTCTATTAATTATAAGAAAAATATTTTGTGCCCCAGGGAATGAATAAAATATCCATGGATAGTTCATCAAACCTAATGGATTAAAAAAAAGTAGGTAAGCCAATGGGTTTATCTATAATTTCAGTAAATTCGATGTACAGTCTCCCCACAGCCATATCTGTGATTTAAATAGATAATGTCATTGCTGGGAGATACAAAGGAGACATCTGTGAAAAGCCTAGGCATCAGACCGTCAGTGGAATGTTTACGATATCGCTGGAGTTTTAACTACAACGCTATTTGCGAATCGCGGTGATAACGCCACAACTAACAGCATTAAAATCTTTGTGTCACTTCGAGCTTCACAGTGTGTCGTCAGTGTGTTCATGTTTAATTTGGCATATTTCCAGAACCGACATTTTCTGCTTACATTTTTTCATCAAGACCACTTAGCAGGGAGATTTCACCTGTGTTTAATTTTGAAGACATGGATTTCGGTAGGTTGGGTTGGATTTGGGGGGGGGGTGAGGTTGAGTGTTGTGGAGCACTGCATTGTATGGATGTCTTCTTACACTGGCGGTTAGGGTTATGGTGAGTGTTGTGGAGCACTGCATTGTATGGATGTCTTCTTACTCTGGCGGTTAGGGTGAGTGTTGTGGAGCACTGCATTGTATGGATGTCTTCTTACTCTGGCGGTTAGGGTGAGTGTTGTGGAGCACTGCATTGTATGGATGTCTTCTTACACTGGCGCTTTCCTGGCTAAAATTTAAAACAATAACTAAGCGGCGCGGGTTTCTCTTCTTAAAAAACATTGCTACCATTCCCCACACTGCTACCCTTCACCACACTGCTACCCTTCCACAACTGCTACCCTTTCCTCCACTTCTACCATTCTCCCATTGCTACCATTCCCCCATTGCTACACTTCCCTCACTGCTACCCTTTCACACACTGCTACCCTTTCCCACACTGCTACCCTTCCCACACTGCTACCCTTCCCAAAACTGCTACCCTTCCCACCACTGCTACCCTTTCCTCCACTGATACCATTCCCCCTACTGCTACCCTTTCCCCCACTGCTACCCTTAGCCATTTGTTACCTTTCTCCCTACTGCTACCCTTTTCCCACACCCCACTGCAACACTTTTCCACACTGCTACAGTTCCCAAAATGGCTACCATTCCGCCCGGTGGCACGAATGTTTGTAAAGAAAAGATCTTATAGTGAAATATGCAACCGAAAAAAAAAGTGCTTAAGTTATTAAAAAAAAATACTGTTTGTTCAAGGAGACCCCCGTGTGTTGTGTGTTGCGGTAATCGCTTTGGAGTATTGATTAAAGCAGTTTCCCTTTGAACACTGAACGCAGGCTAGAACACAATAATACCAACAAACAATAAAAAAAATGTAACCAAAAAAAAATGTGCTTATGAATACAGTGGATCTCACACTGTCATCAAAAGCAGGGCAAGGGGTTTATTAAATTAAAAAGTGTGCATTTAGACATTTTTTTTTTTCATTTCAATTTCAAACAATTCATTTGGGTTTTACTATGGTATAATTCTTTTATATTGGAGAGGAGATGATTTTTAACGCCCCCCCTCCACACACACACACACATTCACACTGACCCATGGGGATACAACACCCTCGACTTGCCATCAAAACAAATCAATAAACCGGTAGTAACTATGAATAGCGATCTACTTGGGGGGGGGGAGAGAGAAGACATTCCGATACTCTCTGATACCTCTTTGCGTTCCACGACATCCAATTTCTATTGATGAAGAGCCCCTTTGTCTATTTATAGAAATTCTTGGAGGAGGTTGGCTGCCGAGGAAGATCTTTGGTTGTGTCTGCAAGCCGCTCAATTGAACTGAGAGACTATACAGAGGATTTGTCCATAATCTTGGTTTCATTCTGTGTGTGTGTGAGAGTGTGTGTGTGTGTGTGTGTGTGCGGCATTATTACACGTAGCATTATCCTTTGATGAGAACCGTGGCGTAGGCTTACAAATTTTGTTTGTGTGGCACTGAATTCCACCCGAAGTGTAGTAAGAGGAACATCCGTAATAAGCCTTTTTAAAATAGTTTTTTGTGAACATTTTCATTTTTAGTACGAAAATTTTTTTTTCTTGACATTATCAGAAAAAAATAATTTCTTTTTTTTTTTTTTAAACAGCGAATGCTTAAACAAATCCCGGCCATGTAAAAATCACATTTTCTGGTTTCACCAGCACACCCACCACCCTACGAATTTTGTGTGGCTCTAAACTACCCCCGAAGAGTAAGAAGAACACTTACGAGTTTTTTGTTTTGTTTGGTTTTTTTTCTTCTTTGCGGCCGGTTATTAGCACGTTCGATCGGAAGAGAAAGGTTAAGGGCGCGTGATGTGGGGTGGGGGGCGGGTGGTGGGGGCGGTGTCACGACACAATCAGTGGGAATTTCTATCACTACAGTGGAATGACCGGGGGGGGGGAGGATTTCCTGGTGTGATTCCCGCCACTTTATGGAATACGGCTCATTTGCAGCAGCTCTTACTCCCGCCTAACGCGCTATGGACGAATTGCCCCTTAAGAGATTTGAACATAATGTTGGACCCTCAACATTTGGCCACATATTTTTTTGTATTATATTTCAAGGACATACAAACCACAAGATATCATTACAGCTCCGGTCTAGCTCACCACGGCACCACCACTGGGAATCCTTACCCTCCATTTAAAAGCGAAAAAAAAATAAACCGTTGAAAATATAGTTTCCATTTTTCTACATTTGCTGCTGTTTTCTATTCTCAACAACAACAACAAGAACAATAACTTAAGAAAGATCTAATTATTGTTTTTTGTCTCAACAACGGCGTGGCCCGGCGCCTGTTTACCTCAGTGAACATAAACCACAACCCCGTTGTTTATGCCTTACGATCTGTATCCCCCATCTGCGCCCCCCTTACAATGCTCAACGGGTTATAATCAGTGGCGCTTCCAGCCAGGTAATGTTCTCAGTGGCCCCCAGTCCTGTTATCGTTTTGGACACCAATTTCCTGCCCTGGCTCCACCGGGAAATTAGGAGCTGACAGCTTCTCCCGTTGAACACGAACTCCATTCTGTAGTTTGTCTTTCTTCCTGTAGCTTCTAATCAATTATCCATTTAGCCATACATTGTATTTACAAAGCCATTTATTTATAGCCCATTTTTCGTTCAACTTTATCCATCTTTTGATCAGTCGGCTCATCATTGAGAAGGGAAATATATTTTTTTTGGTGGCATCTAAATCGAATTCCTTTTTCCAATCCCTGACCTACCATGTTTACATCACCATCTGGCCACCCATGTATTCATCTATATAGTCATCTACGTTTCTTATTACCAATCTCTCAATCAGTCACCCACCCATCTGAAACTAACCACAAACATCCCTCCATCAATCCCTCCCTCCCTCCCTTCCTTCATCCATCCATCCATCCATCCATCCCTCCATCCATCCATCCAACCCGTCAGTCCCATCCATCTGGCTGTCACATATTCTTCAGTAAGCTACTAATGCTTCTCACAGAAGCCCTTCTATCAGTAAATGATCCATTGCACAGTCCCCAGTAACCAATCAATCTATCAATCACTCATCCTTCTGTCAGTCTTTATTAATATTATTATTATTATTAACGAATTTCTCTCTATTCGTATGCCCATCTTGTGGAGCGTAATTTTTGTGTTGACACACGTGACACGTTCGTTCTGTCGATTGGGTCTTCCTTGTGTTTACCTGAAAGAGCGCCTGAGTTGATGACACAGAATTACAGTTCCAGTAGTGGGTGGGGTTGGGCAATGAGTGATGGCAAAATCAGAAAAGGGGAATATAGCCGAGATAATGTAAGCATTCGATCTTGAAAAAAAATAATATTTTGCGCATAATCTATAGATTAAATTTTAAATACTAAAAACTAAGATAAAAAACTTTTTTAAAAAATGCAATTTTTCGAAGACGAGTTTGTGTACTAAAAAGTAGAGCATAATTTTCTTGAAATTTCAGAACCCAAAGAAAGTCTGTGCAGAAAATATTTGTACAAGTTAGAAGAAAAAAAACAACAAAACAAAAAGTAAATTATGTTTTTTCAACTGAACTGCCCTTCTACACACACTTAGCTAGCCAAATGATTTGTAAGAAATGTTAAGAACTGCCCTTCTACACACACTTAGCTAGCGTAATGATTTGTAAGAAATTTTAAGAACTGCCCTTCTACACACACTTAGCTAGCGTAATGATTTGTAAGAAATTTTAAGAACTGCCCTTCTACACACACTTAGCTAGCCTAATGATTTGTAAGAAATTTTAAGAACTGCCCTTCTACACACACTTAGCTAGCGTAATGATTTGTAAGAAATGTTAAGAATTTAAAAAAAAAAAAAAATTTAGTGCGCTTAATCTCGTCTTTGAAAGAAAGTATTTTTTTAATTTATTTTCCACCTAATCTCATCCATTTCTTATTCATTTGGCGAATTACAACATTGAAGTAATATTATGATGAGAATCACTAATGAATGTGTGTTTTTTTTTTAAATCTTTCACTTCACAGCCCCTGTTTTCCTTATTTATTTCTTCTTCTTGACTTGTGTAGCCATTCCTGGCAACATTGCCTGCTGAGTTCGTGACACCACAATTAGAATAGCTGGCCAGATCCTTTCTTTACACTGCTCCCTGGGAGAATCAAATTGACCCTGGTATACACGCCCAAGCTTGGCAACCACACCCCCTTCCGTCCGCCTTAGGGCGTGCCGCGTAGGGGCTCACCGACCGTTGACTGAGTGATCTTCAAAGAGGTTGCTTGTGCTGTTGTGGCGGTGGTGGTTTGGTGGTGGCCAGTGGACGTTAGATGAAGTGAACCTCCTTGACCATTTCGTCACCGCAACCGTGTTTAGTTTTGGGCAGTTGATGGAATAATATGGACCCGTTACAGCGGCTAACGTTTCTAAGTGTGCCAAGCAAGTCTTGACAACGGTATAAACAATAATTAGAAATACAAGGAAATAATCGAAAGAAGAGGCCGCTGTAAACATGATTATCTTAATTATAAAGAATGTGATCCTTAAAGAATTATTCATGACCTTTCTCAAACAAAGAATTGTCCCATTCGGATTAAGTCAACACAAGATAATTCATCTATCATTTCAGTATTATTAACCGGTATGTGTTAATTTAAAAAAAAAAAAAAAAAGATTTTATCTTCGAGGGGCGACTTACATTTGTGCAAAGTACTGATAGTAGAAAGACATGGACTATTCAAACCAAAAAAAAAAAAAAAATTAATTGAATTCAATATTAAAGCATCTTAAAATTGACCTCAAGAGTCTGTTCGATTACTCATGGTGCGCTTCAGCCGTAGTCATTGTAAGGGTTTCAGTAGGCAGCTAAATTACTTAAGATGATAATCGACATTTTCATAAATCTAGGACGTGGGCAAATAATAAAAATAGACATTGGTAAGTCACAAAGATATTGTTGACACACAAAGACATGGCTAACATACATCATATTGAATTATCGAATTCAGGAGATAGGCATAGAACCTTTCGGTAATTGAATATAGGCATAGAACCTTTCGGTAATTGAATATAGGCATAGAACCTTTCGGTAATTGAATATAGGCATAGAAGCTTTCGGTAATTGAATACGAAGTGGCTATTCACACCCCCGGGTATCAGAAGTGAGAGGGTGGGATTAAAAAACTTTTTTTTAAATAGTACGCATAGCCGCTATTCAGACCCGGGTCCCTTTAGACTAAATCCCATTCGGATGTTATTTGTATAGTTTATTTTTGTTAAACTGGAGAATTAAGTTTACAAACATATTATAGTCCATTCAACAATCTTTCATTTGATACCTCATTTTATCTTACAAACCCAACAATACTATTTTAAATAGTTTTTTTTAAAAATCCCAACCTCTCATTTCTGATACCCGGGTGCGAATAGTCGCAGCCAATTGAATATGATGTGTGTTAGCAATGTCTTTTTAAAACAAAAACTATTTTTTTCCATAAATTAGCAACATTGTTTTAGACATTAGCAACAGTTCTGAAAGCGCCAGGTAAAACAATAGTTGTAAACAAATAAAAAAGGTGTTGGAAACGTTATAGGTCAAGAAAGAATGAAGCCATTTAGTGACATAATGGTGTGGAACTTTTAATGATATCCATGCCAGGACTCCGCTAAACCTATTGACATGCTTACTAAAGACAAATATTCAGAAAATTGCGCTTCAAAAATGAAACTTTTAGCAAATATTTTTTTTTTTAATAAAAAAATCCAAATATTTCATTTGTACAATTGTTTACTTAGGTTCAATCTCTGTACAAATTCATGTTGTGTGGCGGCTAGGTGGAGCAAGGGTTTTATTTAGCTATTAAATAGTTGGAACCATGAATTATTGCACCGAGTATTTTTGATACTGTGTGAATATGTAGACATTTATTTCCTTCGTTTATTTACTGATTTGTTAAGCTTTATGCATGATGGTCTTCATTAATGTATTCTCTTTGTAACGCCCCCCCCCGTGCTAACCATTCAGTGAGGTTATAGATAATATGCCAAAAAGCGCTGTTTTGACATCCCAACAAGGTTAAACATTTTCCGAGTGTTTTGAAAATATAAAAAGCCAACATCAAACTTAACCGTTAATTGTTAGTTTTGTTGAAATTAATTATGTTTTCATCATTTCGGATTAATTTCAGCAGATGAAACTCGCCTTTTGAGATTGACGTCAAAAATATATATTTTGTTTAAAAAATGTGCAACATTTGAAAAGAAGTATATCATATTGACAATGCAAGATACTGTTTCATTTTTTTAAATTCTTGGAAAAACCTATGATGTAATTAATTTAACTTCATTTACTGATACATTTTAATGATAGGCCATCTTTACACTGTAAAAAACCTTTGGCGTCACATAATGAGTAAAAATACGTAATTGTGATCCATCGGGGAATTTTTTTTCCTCTTTAAAAAAAACAAAAAAAAAACACCACCACCAGGAAACGAACTAATTATCAGTTTTTTTTAGAAAATCGACCAAATAGCACTCCTGAGTGCTTGAATATAACATCAATGTCAGATGTTTCCCTCACTGTATTGTTCTCAGAATAGTGAACACTTTCACATAGAAGAAGCAGTTGAGTAAAGCTGATGTGATTTTTCTGGAGAAAAAAAAAAGAACGAACGCTTAGAATTCACACATCTGTGAAAAGAGACGATGGCGGAGCAGCCCGGAAGCTCTAGCCCAAGTCAACTTAACCACCATCGGCAGCAGCAGCAGCTGGGTAAAGCTCGGACCAGAAAGACGGTCCTCATCGCCATGGATGGAAGTGGCCATTCCTTCTACGCCTTTGATTGTGAGTACATCACGCATTTAGATGTTATGTTTCTGTTGAAGTCTGTCGGCTAACTGATTTGGCCTCGGTAGCATTACTTAGATATGTCATATGGATTGCACGTTAGTACAATCATCATTTTTAATAGTACACATTAATGTATAATGACGAAGAGGACTCATAATTGATTACAGATGTAATGTTTAAAGTATTCCTCTTCTTAACACCGCACCTCATCCCTAACCCCCTCATTTCCTAAATTCCCTTATTGTCGTTAACGCCAATAAATTTCAATGTCCAGAGTGAAATTCTACCATCTAACCCAGTGCTTCTTAGAAATGGATCCGTTGAAGATGTTTTTAAACCATTGGCCGTTTAATTAAAAGTACCGACAAGCATTATTGAGAAGAGCATCAATCAAGTTACTACCTACTAAGTTGTGGGACACAATTTTTTTTAAATGTTCAATTATGACTTTACCGTATTTAGCCGAAAATATTATTATGACTTTACCGTATTTAGCCGGCAGTGTTATTATGACTTTACCGTATTTAGCCGGAAATGTTATTATGACTTTACTGTATTTAGCCGGCAATGTTATCCAACATGAGAAAAAAAGATGGCGAGATTTTGTTTCTGTCTTGGGGGAGATGGGATGTAAGGCAGTGTCTCCCACAGTTGTGGTCCGCGGACCAGGACCAGTTCGTGGGCCTTGCGTTGCCGATCAACACAACATAGGCCAAGAAACCGGACACATACGTTTAACGTTTTCTCTTGTTAAGTCTTATTGCAAAAAAAAACACTTAAAAAAAAAAAACAATGTCTTTTTCACATGACACCTATCCTCACATAACCGATTTAAAATAAGATATTGTATATTCGTATTTTGAAGAGTGAAGTGTTACATATATATACATTTATACATAATATATATATATATATATATATATTTAAAAAAGAGCTGGAAAGAATCGTAAACGCCTAGGGTTAAAGGTTAAATACTCGATATCGCCTGATCGATTGGGCTGATCCCAGCTTACATTTTGTCTATGACGTACTAAATGACATATTTAATGACATACTTAATGACATTCTTAATGACATTCTTAATGGCATATTTAATGTCTAAGAAAAGCAATTANCAAAAACAAAAAAAAAAAATAAAAAAAGAGCCAACAAAAAAAAAAAAAAAAATAAAAAAAACAACAAAAACCAAAAAAACGGCAACCGAAAAAAGCCGTAAAAAAAAAAAAGAGTCAGGAGAGCAAAGAAAGTGAACACCGTTCAATTATTTCGACTCAGTTTGGTGCATTTTGTCTGGGTCGCTTGATTGATTCCAACATTCGTGAGTTCAAGGTTCTCTAAGACACAGTTTAGTCCAAGAGAACTAGCTTGGTGTAACCACATAATAGGCACAACCCTTAATCTGTCAACGTGTTCGTTTTACAAAATATATATAACTGAATAAATAAATTTTTACATATTTTTACATATATATATAGCCTAGATATCACATACTTAGGTGAAACTGGTATCGCGCCGATAAACGAATCATAAGATAGGAGTATCGATACTTATATTTATGGTAACATCCTCCTTATCATAACCAATTGAGCTGGAGCCCAAAGAGGGCACTCGCCCGCTTCACTATATCCTTCCACCTAGTGAGTAGAATCTACTCTCTCCGACTTTCATTTTCCGTGTACGGACCCCTTGCTGATGTAAATCCACCCCTTCTTGACCACCTATCCTTCTTAGTGTCTGTCTACTGGTGAGCCCTCCGTCCCTTGGACTCTGTCTATAAACCACTTTTTTCTATTGAATGGTTAATATTGCAAAAAAAAAATAAAAAAATAAAAATATATATATAAAGGGTAGAGGAAAATCGGAAGGACAATGGAAAAAGAAAGTGGAGGTTTCGGAGAAGAATCCAGCGACAGCAAAGCAACACAGAGACAACAACTCTTGGTTTATATTGTCCTTCTCCGGGTTCTCCTCTAGTCTTTGTATATTTCTTATTGTTTCAACCCGAACGCGGTCCTGCACGTATATCTCTTACTATTACCAAGCTTTCGTGTAATGTCGCGAGTGCGGTCATCAGGGCAGGTCTGTTGACGGGAATGGGTTTCAATCATCATTCTTGTCAATATTTGAAACACACACACACACACGAAGAAAAAAAAAGGACCACAAACAAACAACAACGAAGACATTTCAGTTCCGAATGGTGTTTTCTACTAATAAGATTTATTTCTTGTTTACAATAATGTTGAACCAAACAAAATGCACAGCACCACACACCATGCACTCAGCGTTGTCCACATTCAGACAGCCCCACTCAGCGTTGTCCACATTCAGACAAGCTCCACTCAGCGTTGTCCACATTCAGACAAGCTCCACTCAGCGTTGTCCACATTCAGACAAGCTCCACTCAGCGTTGTCCACATTCAGACACGCTCCACTCAGCGTTGCCCACATTCAGACAAGCTCCACGCAGCATTGTCCACATTCAGACAAGCTCCACTCAGCGTTGTCCACATTCAGACAAGCTCCACTCAGCGTTGTCCACATTTAGACAAGCTCCACTCAGCGTTGTCCACATTCAGACAAGCTCCACTCAGCGTTGTCCACATTCAGACAAGCTCCACTCAGCGTTGTGCACATTCAGACAAGCTCCACTCAGCGTTGTCCACATTGACACAGCTCCACTCAGCGTTGTCCACATTCAGACAAGCTCCACTCAGCGTTGTCCACATTCAGACAAGCTCCACTCAGCGTTGTCCACATTCAGACAAGCTCCACTCAGCGTTGTCCATATTGACACAGCTCCACTCAGCGTTGTCCACATTCAGACAAGCTCCACTCAGCGTTGTCCACATTCAGACAAGCTCCACCCAGCGTTGTCCACATTCAGACAGCTCCCCTCAGCCCTCGGTTAACTTAACCAAAGCCCAGGCACTGCAAACACAATAATAATTTCCTACATTGCATGGTTCCAAAAAACAAACTTAATCGAAGACAAAACCCACTCCGTCCCTCACCCCGCCCCACCACACACACACACACTTTTTACAACATGTATCGTTTACAATACTTAATATAACGTGAAATAACCAATTACATATGTTTGCGAAGTCATTGTTTCCCCCTCCCCCATCCACCCCCGCCCGCGCGAATTTTCATTCTGACTTTGAGTATCTACGGTTTATGAAATTGATTTTCCCTCATCCTATCCCCCAATCTACATTCTGCCAGACGGAGGATCAACGGAGACGCCGAGAATTGTGCACTTTCTCTCACACATAAATCAGGGGGCATCATTTCAGGTTTGTCTCAAGGGGGGCGAGGGGAGGGGGCTAAAAACCAAAACTTGTTTTGTCGGCTTGTTAAGTTGTTTATTACTGGAGGCGCCCCAATTTAAATAAAACCTGCAAATTCAGGAGGGAGGGGGGGGGCAATGTCCTACCCTGCCCTACCCAAATGACGTCCCTGACGTTTCATTCTCGGTTCTTCATAATGAATTTTAAAAAAACAACATTGTCGCATTAAAAGTCGCAGTGCTTCTACGTTAAAAAGTATCACAGATTTAACGAAATAAAACTTACTGCTACAGGGAGCCATACATATGGTACGTAACGCCGGCTGAATGGGAGGCGCCTGGGCAGATCTAGGATACGTCAAGGCGGCCATTAACAATACACGGATATTATTTCTCTATAATACCGTCTAAAATACGATGGCTAAAAATCGTCGTGTTCGATTTCGACTGACCAACTATACGTAGCTTAAACTGTAATCGACATAAAGTTGGAGGCTAATTTTCGTCTTCATCATTTTAAAACAAAAGTCCACACACAAACCCCCCCCCCCCCCCAGTACAAAAAAGGGAAAAAAGGGGGTCCTAAAAAAAAAAACAAAAAANCAACTTTATGTCGGTCTGTGGGGGACGGGGGTTCGGTCAGATGAAGAGATTTTGATGAAAGGGGGGGGGGCGTATGGCGTACAGTATTGAGCACTCACGTGCGCTTTCTGAACAATTTTAATGACATACACATACTTTATTTATAAACGTAGTTCATGCAAGAAGGTGGTGCCAATTGACATATTGGAATACTTTGCATATTGGAATACTTGGCATATTGGAATACTTGGCATATTGGAACTCATCGGGAGGGGGAAATGCAGATTGGAATAACTGGCATATTGGAACTCACCGGGAGGGGGGAAATGCAGATTGGAATAACTGGCATATTGGAACTCACCGGGAGTAGGGAAATGCAGTTGGAATAACTGGCATATTGGAACTCACCTGGAGGGGGGAAATGCAGATGGAATAACTGGCATATTGGAACTCACCTGGAGTAGGGAAATGCAGATTGGAATAACTGTCATATTGGAACTCACCGGGAGTAGGGAAATGCAGATTGGAATAACTGGCATATTGGAACTCACCGGGAGGGGGGAAATGCAGATGGAATAACTGGCATATTGGAACTCACCGGGAGGGGGGAAATGCAGATGGAATAACTGGCATAATGGAACTCACCTGGAGGGGAAAAAGGCGTGAAATTTAATTTTAGGTATTTGCCAAAGTTTTGGCACTAGTAGAATCTTAAATTGTGCTCATCCTTTATAGATATTAAAAAAAACAACCTCTAGTTTTTTTTTTTGGCGTGGCTGAAGCACCATGGCCAACCATGAATTAAGCAGACGCTATTTCCTCCCAGCACTGTAGTCTGATACAATCTCCATGAAAGCCAACTCGAGGTATTTGATAGCACAAAGAAAAGGCTAGGAAAACATTGGCCTTCAAAGAAAAAAAAAATTTAAATGACGTACTTTGTCTTGGGAAAAAATGGTGAACATGATTAAAGGTATTCAATGGTATTCAAGGGTATTCACCGATAAAAGTAGAGCTTTCTAATAAAATGCAAACAGGAAAAGGACATTTTTTCAACTCGGCTAGTCTGAGGGTTTTCATTTGGAGCACTTTTATCACTAATTAAAATCTTATTTTAACTGCTGCTCCTGTTTGACCGACTTCTATGAGACATACATTTACATAATTTGTATGACCTTCAAAACCCTTACACGTATTGAATTTATTATTATTTGCTAGGACTATAAAATTCACCCAATGAAGTTAAAGATATCACATTATCTTAAAAGCCCACACATTTATAACATTTAAAAAAAAAATGATTGATAACTCAATGAAACTCAGAAGTAAAATTTTAATATGATCTTCGGTAAACCTACCTTGATTGACTTATGGCTTTGAAAGATTCAACCCTCTTATGTTTTGATCAAATGTGTTGGTGCTTCAATAGGGGTTATCATTTAATGGCGGACATCTATTAATAGAACATCCGGGTGTACGGTCTGGCCAATCTCATTAAGATATTAATAAAACAACCTTTGTATTTCGTTTGGCCAATTCCTCAAAAGCATTTCGGTATTTCTACGTTAATGTGAGCCAGCGCAGTGGGTCTCAACCTAGACAAAAACGTGTTCACAACCTTATTTTAAGAAAGATTTTTACAAATAAATTATTATTTAATATGATGTAATGTAGGCTTGGCACAAAATGCAAAAGATTTCAATAAAATTCAATAAAGTCAGATGAGACTCGATGTAGATCTTTTGCATATTTAGTCTATTTTATTCTGTGCTTCTCGTTTCGACTGCACAATCTGGGCGAATGATTTTAACTAATCAAAGAAGTACTCGGCACGCCCAGCACTCATGGATTATTTAGGACCTTTTTGGTGAATTATTTTTACGTTTGCAAACTCGTTTTAACTCACGAGCTGTACTAAAGGCAGGACATCAGTTGGTTTGGCAGCTGATTGGGATGTACTGGTCGATATAACCAGCTGATTGGGATGTACTGGTCGATATGACCCGCTGATTGGGATGTACTGGTCGATATGACCAGCTGATTGAAATGTACTGGTCGATATGACCAGCTGATTGGGATGTACTGGTCGATATGACCAGCTGATTGGGATGTACCGGTCGATATAACCAGCTGATTGGGATGTAACCAGCCTCTATCGAAATAGACTTTATAAATGCGAACCAAAATCTTGAAAGTTTTTTTAAAATGGGAGATACCTCTCGTAAACTAGATTTACTTTCCTTTTCTTGAAAGAATGAGCTGAGAATGTCATTATGTTACATTTTTGTTGAAATGATGTGCTGTGGCCAAATTCATAGACATGTGGAGCTGTGGCCCTGATCACATATCACCGAATACAACAAAATAAATGTTTGATAGCTTTTCCGTTTGGCTCGTACTATGTTTGTTAAATATCATTTGGAGAAAGAAATAGCGCATAGCCGCTAATGTCTTCAGCCTTGACCTTCTAGGTCCCTAAACCGACATAAAGATAATGCATGCTATGTGGGGAATCAAAATGTTGCTTTTTTTTTTTTTCATTGTAATTAATGCGAACGGTTTAAAAAGTGACAAAATGTTCGATATTGGCCATAGCCTGATCCCTCTCCCCTATACATGGTCGGTAGGTCACGATAACCTGCGGAGAACCGCTTCAAAAGAAAAAAAAAAATTCCAGCACAGGTATAATGCACCGTGAACAGCCCCCCACCTTAACGTTAGTGTTTGCACATCAAACCGCCTCAAACGAGGACCAAACGAGGGGGGATGGGGCCGCGGGGGGATGGGGCCGCGGGTGGGGGGCGGGGCGAGGAGGGCAGGGCAGGGCCAGAAATTAAGTCGGGATCAATAAGATCATTAGCCAGTAAGCGTGTGTAAGTGTGTGTGTGTGTGTGTGTATGTGTGATTGGCTTGGATGTGATTAAGAAGAAGAGCGTACGAGATTGAGAGCATAGGTGTGTGTGTGTGTGTACAGGTTGCCTGGGGGTATTTGTACAGGTATTCGAGGAGTATATGTACAGGTACTTGAGGAGTATGTGTACAGGTACTTGAGGAGTATATGTACAAGTACTTGAGGAGTATATGTACAGGTACTTGAGGAGTATATGTACAGGTACTCGAGGAGTATATGTCCAGGTACTCGAGGAGTACATGTACTGGTATTTAAAGAGTAAATGTAGAGATATCGGCTAAGTATATTTACAGAAACCTCAGGAGTATATTTACAGAAACATCAGGAGTACATTTACAGGTGGCCGAGGAGTATGTGTATAGGCAACTGAAGCCTAAGTGTACAAGTAACTGAAGCCTATGTGTACAGGCAACTGAAGCCTATGTACAAGTAGGCAGAGAAACAAATGAGCAAAGTTAACAAAATGAAACAAAACAAAAAAGGGGTGGGGAGGAGAAATATGAACAAGTTGACATTCTGAGGGTAAGGACGTCATATAAGGTACCGCGAACTTGGTTAGACAGACGTTCGACCCACAGATGAGCACTTGTATGAATTGTGCTCGCTTAGCACAGAGATCAAGGGTCCCTTACACAGCTTAATCTTATGACGCGTTTTAATCCATCAACTTTTTTGTGGATATCTGCTGACCTATTTCGAATAATTATTGGAGTTAATATGATTTATATTCCTTTGTTGGTAAAAAAATTATTTTTCATCTCTTAATAAAGGGAAACAATTTTGTGACACATAATTTTTTATGTAGTATTCCAGTTATTTCTCTTGAAAAAAAATTAAAACCAATAAGCGGTGGAGTAAACAGTTTTGCCCTGGAAAAAAATAGAACATTTTTAAAAATCCATTTTTGTTCTCGATTTAACAAAAAAAAATCAATCGTGTCTTTTACAAAACTATATTTAATATAACGTATGCCCAGGGCGGAGACGCAAAGCCGCCCACAGAATTAAATGCGCCCATTTAAATTAATATCTTTAGAAACACCAACTAAGCTAAAGAATCAAAGCTCGGACATTAGAGCTAGCTCAATCACTGATAACACTTCGTTGTATTTATCTTCCACATCCTATCAACCGCTAAGCCTTATCAGTCTTGACCGAGTCACTCCCAGTCACGTTTGAAAACCGTAAAAAAAGCATCAATGGTTCTCAAGAAGCGTGAACCACTGTAGTCTGCGGAACATTGAACTTTTCGCCAACTGTTTTCAACTGTTTCAACCATACGATCGCCATAAAATATAAGCTATAACATTGCGTTTTTGAAACAGATAAACTCCCAAATACATTTTTTTATAGAACATCAGGCTCTCCGAGGTGGGAGCTAAAAACTTTGAAGGCTGCAACCAATGAAAGATTGGATAAATATCATTCTATCAACTCTATTGCGGCTCAAGTGTTTGAAGAAGTCTGGTGTATTTAAATAAACAACCAAAGTGGCGGCAGTCCCAAAAGCTTGCCCCCGAGAAATCACGGCATACTTTTCACTCCGTGTAAAATTAACTTTCAGTGGAACTTCTTTATTCACGGCATGTAATTAATCAGCATAATTTTTAAAATCTTCAATTTTTTTATCATTGCACAACAAACAAAGCATTCTTTGTTCCAGGAAATATAAAAAGGGATAGAAAGAAGTTGGAATAACCCTAAACACAGCTTTCCAATTATTGAAGGGAGTTATCTCTCGTTGGTCTTGGATTCTCCTGCAGTGATGTATCGATCGCTGAGAGACGTTCCATCGATTCGTCAAAACACCGTCAATGTCCCCTGTCTGGCACAGACCCATCAAAACACTGTCAATGTCTCCTGCTGGCACAGACCCATCAAAACACTGTCAATGTGGCTGCTGGCACAGACCCATCAAAACACTAGCAATGTCCCCTGTTTGACACAGACCCATCAAAACACTGTCAATGTCCCCTGCTGGCATAGACCCATCAAAACACTGTCAATGTCCCTGCTGGCACAGACTCATCAAAACACTGTCAATGTCCCTGCTGGCACAGAGTCCCATCAAAACACTGTCAATGTCCCCTGCTGGCACAGACTCATCAAAACACTGTCAGTGTCCGCTGTCTAGCACAGACTCATCAAAACACTGTAAGTGTCCCCTGTCTCATACAGGAAACATCGTAACTCTCAACTGATGAACGTTATTTGTCAGTTACATAAAATATCTCTCTATCTCTGTGTCCAAGTCTCCTTTATGCAGTCAAATATTTTGGAAATTGGGCTTAACCTTAAACGAATTGTGCTTTTCTTTTGTTCCAACACTTTTTACCGGCCCGAATTTTAGAAGCAAAAAAAAAAAAAGCTTCTTTTACACTATTAGATGACATGCTCATGGCACACTGGGTAATATTGCAATGGAAATAAAGGATTTTTTTTTCGGTATTCACTTTGCGATTAGAGAATTCACCGATGTCATTGTATTAGCGCAATGACAGGTAATTTTTTTAGATGTAACATAACGACAGAATCAGAGTTTTTAACACATGCACAACAGACGGAACATAACGACAGAATCAGAGTTTTTAACACATGCACAACAGACGTAACATAACGACAGAATCAGAGTTTTTAACACATGCACAACAGACGTAACAAACGACAGAATCAGAGTTTTTAACACATGCACAACAGACGTAACATAACGACAGAATCAGAGTTTTTAACACATGCACAACAGACGTAACATAACGACAGAATAGGAGTTTTTAACACATGCATAACTTTTGGATCATATTTTTCACAGGCAAAAAAAAAATCCATTTCAAACACGTTTGATCTCAAAATGGGTCAGAGTTTAGTCCCGGAGGAGCCGGTTCGCCCCGAGTTCAAATCTTTAGTTCATATGGAGGAGCGGCATTTTTTGGGCCAACGTCCGAGTTCTTTCGTGGAGGGGGGGGGTTGGTTGGCGGAAAAACTACACCACTGGCTGTTTCTGATAGCGATAGGATGGGGGGGGGGGGTTTTTTGGGCCAACGTCCGGGTTCTTGGGGGGGGGGGGGGGGGGGGGTTGGTTGGCGGAAAAACTACACCACTGGCTGTTTCTGATAGCGATAGGAAGAGTCTTCCAAATTGTTGGGCCAGCAAATGCGAAAGTGCACCCCTCGTAAGTCTCAAGGCGAACACGTGGTATCGAGAGTTTGCCACTATCAGATGAGCGGAGTTGTTTAGTGGGTACATAAGGTGTAAATAGCGCTTTGAGATAGGACGGTGCCTGGTCATGCAAGCAGCGGTAGCACAGAGTTGCAATTTTGTACTCTATGCGAGCGCGGACCGGCAGCCAATGCAACTCTCTCAGAAGAGTTTTAGCATGGTCGAATTTGCGTTTTCGAAGAACAATGCGAGCCGCATTATTCTGTGCTTTTTGAATTGTATCTAGGAGAGTAGCTGGACGACCCACCATAAGAGCATTGCAATAGTCCATCCCAGATTATGATAACTTATCAGGTTGTCCATTTGATTACTTAGTCTTTCTGCCTCACGCCTCGTTTTTTTTCTTTTCCTGATCAGTGTCAGCTGATACAGAGTCCAATGTCAGCTGATACAGAGTCCAGATAGATCCTTTTCGACAAAGAGAGATTTTCCTAAGGAAGTTACCAGAACATTCCATCGATGTCTAGAAGCTGAGAAAAGGGTATATAAGGCCTGAAGAAAGTCAAAGAATTGTCCAACTTATAGACAACAATCTGCTACTTTTTCAATTCGTTCAATTGAAGCAGCCGTGCTTGCAATCCAGTGTAGCTTTGTCATACTAATGACCACGGCAAATTGAAGGCAGAATTTTGTTCTCATTCAAGAAATCCAAAACATTGTCTGCTAGATCCTTTGATACAAAACATTGTCTGTTAGATCCTTTGATACAAAACATTGTCTGTTAGATCCTTTGCTCCATGGGAAAATATGGAAGTTAACTTGATAAAACGTTTCACAAACTTACATCCTCGACCGTAAATGTCAGTGGATCAATGTGTGAACTGTCTGAAGTGGAAGCATAACTTATTGAATAATACTTTGACTCTGTAATTTCTTCCAGAATAGGACAAAGGACATGTTGTCCCATTAGATCAATAAATTATTCTCAAATATTTGGCGAAAGTTATGATGTTATCCTTTCCAGCATTTCCATTATAGTTTGAGATGCTCTCCCAAAAAAGGATTACATTCACTCAACAGCTCTAAAATACCTAAACAATGTCCATTACTTACTGACCAAAAAGTTTGATCCAAACCTCTGGAGGCAAGAAAGTGAACAACATAAACCCCACAAGTCAGAACTTGATGCCAGTACTTCTGTTTTGACCTATGGTCTTTGATTAATAAAGGACCCAAACACCTAGCTTCTTTCAGTCGAAGCAAATATGCGGACATATCCTTGCAATGCACTACTCCATGTTCATGCTCTACAATAATATTGTTATGTTTCCAATAATTGAATCCTGATATAGCAAAGGGGAAAACTTTTTTGTACAATAGACGACACACAAAACAATACAAACAACCTTGGTATGGTGAATAGAGAAGCCATTCAAGTTTTACATACTCGCCATTCCTCAGTTCACGTTTGAACATATTTCTTGATAAATACTTTGTCTACGTTCTTTCTTCTCCAGCTCTGCCTGAGTTTGAAAGGTCGCAGTCATGATTCTGACACAATGATGGCCCACCACGAATTCAGTACTCAACTGAACAAGTGTTCTTAATATTTCATAGCCCGGGATCTGTGTTGGTGAATCACAGACTCTCGTTGTCTGACAGCTTTGTGTGTTTCAGCTTTTACAATTTCCCCAGCAGATTAAATATGCAATGATATTGTCTGGAACTAGATGGCTGGATCCAATAGAGGATATAGATGACGCTACTTTATTTTGAGGAGCAGTATTAGTCACTGATATTTCGATTGGATTTAACCAAGATGTAAATTTTGCAAGTTTACCCGTTTTCCTTATCTCCTCAGCTCTTTTTCTCTTCTGTGCTTCAATTATAAAACTAATTTTTATTCGCCCTTAAGGGGTTAAACACCTAGAAATATATTCATTGGTTACAAGTATTTCTATAGTAATAGCAGCAATCCGTTTAAAATGGATTTGTCTGTCACTTCAGACTGACACGTGCCCCGCTAAAAACGAACATCGGGAAATGATCAATAGCCATGGTGCCATTAATAAAATCGATCTCTGTGTTTGAGCTACCCAGTATGTAAAATAAAAATGACTTTGAGTTTTAAACAGTGAGCACAATTATGTCTAAATGCCTATATATTTCTGCCTACAGCTCAGACATACGGTGACCGTTGGGTTCTATTTATCATCTAAATATGTTTTTTAGACACAGAATAAAAAATATTTTTCTGTTTAAAAAATATGAAGTTATTTGGGATTCGATTTTTGTTATTAATAAATTTACTTTTAAAAAGAATTGTTCATTGGTGACCTATATATTCCTTATATAATGCTAATTAAATTCAGTAGTTCTTGAACTGGTGCTAGGATAGATTTTTATCCACTAATTTCACTACGGAGCGATGGCGCATCTTTTCGATTCATATCTGGGAGAAGTAAAATTTGTTGACGAGAGTCATTCCCCTTTAAAGGTTTAACTTGTGATTCGCATTTATAATATTAATTTTGGAACGTGCCGAGAAAATCGTGGGTTAAAATGGGGAAACATGCTGTCCACTGATTTTTAAATCAAATTTAATTGCCAAAACTTTTCAATATTCATTAATAATATGTGCAACATAATGCCATTATAAGAGTGAGTCTCCTAGAAGCAAGGGGGCCCCCCAGAAGCGCGGGGCCTTGGGCCAGTGCCCACTGTGCCCATGCCTTAAGACGGCACTGGCCATTACACATGAAAAAGCTGTGGAATGAAAAATTGAATTAACACTGGTAATCAGTTAAAAACTAAATCAGAAGATAAAGTTTTAGCCCAAAAAAGTGACTCCTCTTCACTTTGCACCAGTAGTTCTCGACAGCCAGCAGGATGAACGAACCTCTCCCATATTGTGCAAGGAGTTCCATGCGATCCTCTCCCATATTGTGCAAGGAGTTCCATGCGAACCTCTCCCATATTGTGCAAGGAGTTCCATGCGACCCTCTCCTTAAACCACATGCCACTGTACAATTTCGTTATAAATCATAACAGAGGCTAAGTGGTTCAAATAGTAACAGAGACTGACATTTTATGATTCACATTCAGTGACGTTCACAATAAGAAATATATCCGAAAACACTCAGAACGTGTCGTGTGAATTTCAATTACTAGCTTCTCGGTAATCTTCTTCACTTGATCACGTGTCAGCATGCTATAGATCTTCGTTTAAAACATCAACGATCTGTTCAATCTTGTCATACCAATTTCTTGATTCAAACAACCATTTTATGCAACTTCCATCGTGTTTCACTGTTCGCTCTCACTGGCCAGTTTTCTCAAATCCCAATACTCTTATATTATATCAGTGATAACTCCCATATTACTCATCTAACATATCCGATATATTCATATTTATATCTGTGACACCACATAAGGTGAAAGACGGAGATACACTGATTACTTTCGTTTTAATTAAATTATATTTCATCTTCCATATTACAGCTTTGGAATTTTTCTGAAAGCTCCATATCCAGGTGGGATTTGAATCCATCACACCCATTGGGGAATAACAAAAACAATTCCCCCCCCCCTCCCCCCAACTGAAAATAATTGAGCATTTGAAATAACCCCCCCCCTCCCCGGTAACATAATAGCACAAGTTATTTTCCAAATGTTACACACTAAACATCTGTTCATCTTCCATATTACAGCTTTGCAATTTTTCTGAAAGCTCCAGACCCAGGTGGGATTTCAATCCATCACACCCATTGGGGAATAACAAAAACAATTCCCCCCCCTCCCCCCAACTGAAAATAATTGAGCATTTGAAATAACCCCCCCCCTCCCCGGTAACATAATAGCACAAGTTATTTTCCAAATGTTACACACTAAACATCTGTGGAAACATCCCTGAAAATAATCCAGCTGGTTTTATTTTTTATGTCAAAAGTTGAATGCCTCTGTGAAAAGGGCAACAAACCCAGTAGGGCTTTCGAGGCAATTTTGATTTAGACGTTAACCCGCCGGCACTTAACTTTCTTGACACGAAAAATCAAATGATGGGCCTGTCACGTGAATTGAATTGTCATTTATTGGTCAATTTAAAAATAAAAATAATAAAAAACTCAATGCGTGTAACTTAAAGGAATAATTTTGAGGTAAAACAGTTTCACGATCAATTTAATTTCCAGCTTTGCTGTAAACTTTAAATTATTTTAAACACATCGGGTGTCTCAAAAATTGCAGCTGGATAATGTAAAGGTGACATAAAGAAGTAAACTTATGCTACCATTTACTGATTCAAATATTTAGGGCCAAGTATTAAAACTGGGTTAGTCACTCTCTGGTCTACTTCAAACTTTAAGAAAATTATCATTGCACCCTACGACTTATTACAATGTTTAAAAAAGAATACGGCCAACGTACAGACATTTTTATGGAAAATGACGGTTATTAAATTTTTTTTTTATCAACTGTCGAGATCATTTGGTTTATTGTAAGGAAATGTCAACATAGAGCTTGTAATTGTACTGTTGGACCAACCAATCAATGACCACATCTTTGTGTCACCAACACCTAACACATGTAATTGGACATACATTGAATTTCAATAATTTGAAAACTTCCTGATATATATAAAAAAAATTATATTTATTTTAAAACACGTGACTGGTTAGAAAAGACGTTGATTTGTAGTGTAGCTTCAACCATCGATTTATTTATAAATACATGTATCAACGTTTGAGGAGTAATGTTTATAAAATTTCAAATACGGATGAAAAGTAGGAAAAGCATTCACTACAAAGCTGATATTCATAGATTCGTCTTTTTACTTTTTACTTTTTGTAAGGCTTGTCATAAATATGATGATAGAATAAAAGCTATTTAGTTGACGTGGTTGTCTCTCAGGGATGAAAGTAAGGGACATGGACGACGCCAACAATTACTTAAATAACACTGTCGGCGTCACGCCGACTGTCAACATCCTGGTCACGGATGACCAACACGCGTTGATAATGTCCGTGTACTCAGCCGTCGGCGTGGTCGTCTCTTTGTTCGGACTCGTCACCAACGCCATCAACATGAAAACATTCGTTGCCATGGGAGCGGAAGACGGCGTCACGATGTCGTTCCTGTTCCTGTCGTCCGCCGAGTTCGTCTGTTTTTTGGCGGCGCTCGGCCAGGAAGTGGGCATGGCTCTTCGGGTGACGGAAAAAATCAGCGGCTATCAGATTGTTTTCGGTTATCAGCCGATGGTGTTCAATCTCTTCTTTGCGAACGTTCGAAATTGCCTGTTTACCATTCCGGTCTTGATTACGCTGTATCTCTCCGTGGCTAAATGCATGTGCGTCGTCAAACCGCTGCATTTTAAGAACACGTTTTCCAAGCAGAGAACCGCGTGGGTTTTGATGGGGATCTCCGTGTTCGCCGTCACCAGCTACGTCCCCATCTTCACCAGCGCCGGTGTCAGCGTACAGTACGATCCGAACATCAACCAGACCAGACCAATGCTATGGCTGTCGCTTAACCGGGACGTCGTGGTGAATATTGTGCGGAGCATCCGAGATTCGTTCCCCGCTTTCGCCTCACAGGGTGTTATCACCATCTGCGTTTTCGTCATGTCCAAAGCGTTACGCAAAACGGCAAAGTTCCGAGCCTCCGCCAAGACATGGATCGCCGCCCACGATCGGCACGACGAGAAACTGAGGGGCGCCGAGTTACAGGTCATCAAGCAGGTGGTGGTCATCTCTGTGGTTTACATTGTTGGCAACACGCCCAAAATTATCGTCATACTCGCGTCCTCCCTGGTGGCCGAGCTGAACATCGGGAAACGCTACCAGAACTTGTCCAACATCCTCTCCAACACGCGAGAGCTCATCGAGATGATGATGTCCGCCGTCAACATTGTCATCTACTACAAGTACAACTCCACGTTTAGGAGAAACTGCACGGTCGTCAAATGTTATTTAAAAGTCAGCAGATCTACATTGTAGATGTATTACTTTTATTCGTGGTAGTGTAGTACACTTTTGTATGTCTCTAAAATACCTTTTATGAAGGAAGGTTTTTTTTTATTTTTTATTTTGAGTTACAAACTTAAAAAAAAATAAATTCAGAATGGGAAGCTAAACTCAAAAAATAACTTTATTGATGGGAGCTTTTATAACCACGGAGAGAAAACAAAAACTTAACGTGTGATTACGATAGTGGCAAAGGACGAGCCTTGTTATCGATGCTTCATAAATACGCAAAAAAGTGGAAGGAAACAAGTTTAACCCTTGGTTAATCGAACGTCAAACTTTAGCACGATTTGTTACGCAGTGAAACTCTGCAAAGTTTGTCTACAATGTTGTATTCGGCAACAGATATTTCATTAAACAATTTTTTTTAGGGCATCGGTCCATTTCAAGGAGACCAAATTAGTTAGTTTTTTTAAATTTGGGTGTTGCAGTTGGGAGTTGCTGAAGCACATATCTGGGCGAGAAGTTTGTATGGAGAAAAAGCAGATTCTCAGTCAACAAATCAAAACTCTCTTTGCTGCTGGTGAGCGCAGGAGAGCATCAAACGGATGATGCAGCCTGTCGACAGAGGAATTGAAAAAAAAAACGCAATAAAAATTTCACTCAGCTTAAATTCTGAAATTTCGCTCATCAAATTAATTGGAGAAAATGGCTTGGCTCCAACGTTAGCGGGATGAATTTGTTTTCACTGCAAGTTTTCTTCCGGTAAAATCATTTTTAGAAAACTCAGAGGAATATTTCCTGGAAAAGACGATGCAAGTACTTTTAATTTCAGCTTCAGGCGTGATATATTTATTTCACATGAAGTTGAAAATAGCTGTAAATGCTTGAAATGTCGTGAAGCGAGCTGTGGGTCCAGCTATAATGGAAATCAATGTCAGGGTCAAACATTCGTTTCTTATGAAATTGAATTCTTGGCATGGTTCAGAAGACGTGTTGGAATCACGCGGGGTGTACTCAAAAAATATGTTTCCATTTTTTTAAAATTGGGAATTCATGACTGATGTCTGCTGTTCAACCTGACCTTTGACCTCTTATAGAAATTTCGCAACTCATCCTGAAAAATATCCCAGTTTACGCATCAATATTTTTAGAGTGGTCATTTCAATCTCAGTAGCAGCTTTCTGGGCTCGAAAAGTGTCGCTGCAAGGGTGAATCACGCTTACTTGTTTTCACTCAAAACGTTGCCACAATGACACACAAGAAGAATGTCCTATCTTTAATAGCTCCATTTACATATATATTTTTCACTCAAAACGTTGCCACAATGACACACAAGAAGAATGTCCTATCTTTAATAGCTCCATTTACATATATATATATATATATATATATATATATATATATATATATATATATATACGTGCTTTTGAGCTCAGATTGAGATTCAAAACTGTCCTCAAAGCTTCAATTACTTCAGGCAAAAGATTGCAAAAAGGTTCTGTCAGTCCAGAGTCCATGGAACGAAAAACCACCAATATTTTTCATTGGTATATCCACTTGATGTGTACTTGTTAAGTTTATTATGTCGACAGTTTGAACAACTCCAATTGTTTTTTGTTATCAGACTCCGTACATTTTGAAGTTGCATTCAAGCCATATAAATTCAATGAGCGACCTCCACACAGTGAAAAGACAGACGAGTGTGCCCTGCTTGAAAAGAAATGCATGAACTCCTTTATACTTTCCAGTCGCGTTTAAACCATTGTCATATCCCAGACCGCCACAATACACCAAGGGAATTTTCAATACGAGTCTCAATGACTAACTGGACCACATCAGATCCAATTTTTGTTGAACCAACAGCACGTGTAAAAAAAGCACACAAAAAAAAAACAAAAAAACAAAACAAAACAACCTCCTCCTTATTGAAAACAATTCAGTTTCAGGTTGTTTTAACACACATTGGATAGAAAAGTGCGTGTTGCGTTCAAAATGGCTCACATCAACCATGATTGAAAAATACTTGTCTGATTCGGGCTCACATAAGATATGGCTTCGGGAAAACAGCATTGGTACACAGGTGCCCCATCACTGCGGGCAGGGCCTCGGGGCAGGGCCTCGAGTGATTTACTCGGTTGCCTTGCCTTCTCCACGACCATGATAGAAACACGCAATGTAAGAAATAATCAATGAATGTTTAATGTGAAAGTTAAAAACAATTTATATTTTCGTTTTCTATATTGTGATTTAAAGGATCAAGCGATTATTTTTCTTTTACTATTTTATTTTTCAATCAATTTTTTAATTTATACGTTGCAAATTTTTTAAAGAATTTGACTGAAACATAAATAATGCAAACAAATACATTGGACATCAGGTTATCAGTTACAGGTGATTAAATTAAAACAGACTGATTATTTAAAAAAAAAGAGACAATTCCGTTTTCTTAAAATTTTTTGTTTTGTTTTTAATGCTTATGTTGTTTCCATTCCAGAATTCAATGATCTGTTTAAAATATTATTTCAGTTTGTGTATATACAACCACATGTACCATTTTATACTTCATATATAAAACACCAGCTCCCAGATTCCTATGCAAAGTATTTGATCTGAAAATTTGTGTAAATAAGTACCTGCTGATGCCCAGCAATGTAAATGAAGTCGTTCCCAGAAGAATATTGCGATAATTGGCTCGCTGGAGTTAAAACAATCATTATAGAGCACACGTTATAAAATATTATGTATGGGAGACACTTCCTGCAGTGCACCAATCGTACTGCAGACATGTTACAATATGGGAGACACTTCCTGCAGTGCACCAATCGTACTGCAGACATGTTACAAGGGCACGCCATGTTGGCAACGGGGTCTGGACACACACACACAAACAAAATATAAGAAAATAACAACAAAACATGTCCAAGTACATATACATAATCTCATAATGCGTCACATTAATATGTGATATTTTTGTCGCTTTGATTCAGTCAAATTTGTTAGCATAAAAAAAAATGTGCTGCCACCAGAGAAGGCGACGTTACAGTGGTATCCTGTTTTTTTAATTTTTTTTTAATGTATTGTGCCGGCGACTTGTTCCATTCGCTGAAGCTGACACGTGACGTGGTTGTGACGTTACCAGACACCCAGAGAGCGCATGACTAAATTATGATTTAATACCCAATCGCACGCTGTGGTATCTTTCGTGTAAAAAAAAAAAAGGAATCTTCAATACGTCTTTCTATTATTTCAGTCGTTTTCATCATTAAAAAACTACTGTAGGATATTAAATATCTTTTCCATACATATCTCACTTATTTGTATTAACTCTATTACATCTACCCTCTTAGAGAAATTGTGGTATAGTCCAGAAAATTCTGAATTCAAATCTATATTTGCGCAGCACAGTTTAAATTTGTGAATCATCATAACCAGACAGAAATCTTGTTGAACTCCAACACATCTAACTAGCAAATAGCAAAAGGGAGAAATAATTGTTAAAATGGGAAAACAATATTTCTTTTTAAAGCAAACTTTCGGGTTTAAATTATTATGAACATTTGGATTTTGAGAAGAGCTAAAAGCTTTGGATAAATTGATATAAGAAATTATTTGTAAACTCTTGCTTCTATTCTGCTTTCATCGATCTGCTATGAGATCGAATTGGCATGATTTAAATTATCATAACTATCGCCTGCAGACTTTTGGATTTATTTGACGTAGCAATCATATGTCAATAAATTTACCTCAGTAATCCAGTTCCTTAACAATAGAAAAAAAGGAAATTATCAATATATTGAATCTTTATTTAAACATATTATATAAAAAAAAATAAAGAAACTGAATATCCATTTATCTTGCATTGTTATGAAAAAGAATTTGGTATTTCTTTCCAAGACGAGAGAGAAATTCGACATTTTTTTTTTATATTACAAACACACATTTAACCTTATGAACAAATAATTTGAACATATAAATGGTTAATATTCACACAGGTTCATTTGAATTTCATCAAACATATATTCTAATGTTTTCATAATTTGAAAAATTTTCCCATACCCATTTTCCAAGTGAGTATTTATTTAAATTGGTTTAGAAATTGTTTCCTTGTCTTTACTTTTAGATCGAACGATGACATCTTTAAGATAAGTATTAACATACACCAGGTAATTAGATTTAAAGACAAAATGTTATCAATTTCGCACGCCGATTGATTATATACAATTGCTTGTGCGTGAACTCCAAAATATAACTTGAACATTACAAACCATTTCTTGGCCATTGTTAATAGGAAGAGTTTTGGAAAGTTTTGCTGAGAAAAAAAAGGTTTCAGGAAAATCGAGAAGGTAACCAAGTGAGCCGCGGAGATATGTCTCAAAACAATGTATCCATGAGTTACACAGAACTTATGAACATGAAAAAAATTCTGATCATCAACACTCTGGTGACAGACGACCAGTACGCCGTGGTCATGGGCATCATTTCTGTCATGGGTACCGCGGTGTCCCTATTCGGACTGGTCAGTAATGCCATGATAATCAGAACGTTCACGGCCATGGGAGTGGACGATGGGATGTCTGTGTCGTTCTTGTTCCTTTCCATTTCTGAACTGGTCTGTTTTTTAATGGCGATCGGCCAGGAGGTGTCCATAGCCTTTTGGGTCGTGGAGATCGGAAGCCACTACAATATATATTCGACGGTCCACCCGTACGTGTTTGTTAACTTTTTCGGAAATGCCCGAAACTGTCTTTTCGACGTCCCGGTACTGATAACGTTGTACCTGGCCGTGGCGAAATGTATGTGCGTTGTCAAACCGCTTCACTTTAAAAACATGTTCTCGGTGAGTAGGTCTGTTTGGGTGACGGTCGGAATTTGCATATTTTCTGTAGGGAGCTATGTGCCTATATTTGCCAACACCGGGGTCACGTGGGAGTTTGATAAAAACATCAACCGGACCCGGCCGATGTTGTGGGCGTCGCCCTATCGGGATGTCATCAAGAACATCATCTGGACAGTGAGGGACTCGGTGCCTTGCCTCGCGTCGCAGGTCATAATTGTTATCTGCATCTATTTCATGTCCAGAACTCTACTCGAGGCGGCTAAATTCAGGGGCAGTTTGGTCGCAGCATCCACGTCACGAAGAAATGCGGAATCGTATGATAACAACAATCAGGGGATGAAAAGACCCAACCTCAAAGAGACACAAATCATCCAGCAGGTTGTGCTCATCTCAGCTGTCTACATCGTGGGGAATACCCCCAAAATTGTGATTTTCTTGGCATTTATTCTGGTTCCAGGTTTAACCCTAAATACTCCGTATCAAAATGTGTACCTCATCATCATAAACATCAGAGAACTCATTGAAATGATCACTTCTTCTGTGAACATTTTCATTTATTATAAATACAACTCGAAATTCAGAAGTCACTGCAAGTGTTGATGGATTATTTGGACATTTAAAAAAAAATTAAATAAAAAGTTAGTTAGTTATTTTCTTCGAAAAAATGAGACATTCTACCAGAACAGTTAAAGCTTGTTACCAATTGATAATTTCACCTCAAATGTATAACATCTCAGTGATTATTTTGTATTTTACAATTTTAACAAATCTTGTGTGATCAAAGTGACGTTGCTTGAAGTGTCAACGTTTAATTAATCGAATAGTTCAAATGTTTGGCGACTTGAGAAATGATGAAAATTGTTGTTTTTTTCAGCACGACATTCGTTCATTAGTAAATAAATAAGATTGAGTTGACCCCATATTTTAAAAACAAAGATGATTATTTTCTATTCTGTGGTTGTTAGCTATTATATATTTCATAACAAAATGATACCACCAGAGCTAGAATACCATAACAAAATTGTTCGACGGAGCTATGAAACTATAACAAATTTGTACCATCAGAGGTATGAAACCATAAAAAAAATTTATGAATTGAAAATAAATTATTTTAAAAAATGGTCAAATGGTAAGTGAGTAAGATATATGGAAGATCCTAGTTCAAATATGTTATTCTTCTTTCTCTAACTATCATTTACATAATTTTCAAATTAAGTCCTTTTTAAAATGTGATAAACAAAGTTACTGAACCAAAAGAAAATTGGTATTCTAAATATCTACGAATTTATTTTAATGTTCAACTTATAATTGAGAGGAGCAGGTCACATTAATACTTATAATACAAAGTGAGCTCTGCAGATAGCTCACTGCAACATTCACTGTTGGAACGATGACGGCCAGCCATGAAGCCTAATCATTTTGAAAATCTTGTAACATCATTATTTGATCGTACCGGGAACGACTTTGTAAATATATTGAGACAGGAAGGGGATAGTTCCGGTCCAGCTCTTGTAGTTATTCCCTGACACTGATTGATATTATAGCTAAAAACTAAATTTCTTAGCATTCTAACATGACGTTATATTATTTAATCAATTTTAACTGCACAGTACTGAAATATAGTGTGAGAGATTAATTGATACCTAAATTAATTTATAAAAAAATGTAACTTTCTTTTAATGTTGTAGTTTTTGAAATAGAAAAAAAAAATCTGGTTAGCCCGTTTCTTAATGTTGTGTTTGACCAGGGTATGACAACTTATGTGTTAAAAGACACACATTGAAAAGAAAGTTTTTTGTTTATTTTTTGACAGATCGCTTGATTATTGTCTATGACTGTAGACTTCTAATACAAAGAACTGAGCACACTTTTAAAACTTAAAGTAATTTAATTACCAGCAGAGGCGTCGCCTTGGATAGGTATGTTATACCACGGGCTTCAAGATTGTAACATAAACTAGCAGCACATAAAAATGACCACCACACATTCACTCGGATTTCAGTTTGAAAACAGTGAGATAATTTTTATATATGTCATTTTTATTAAACCGCTAACCAAACTATTACACTGTGATTAGTAAATTCAAAAGCTTCTACATTTTATGAAAATTGTGTATTTTTCTCGAAGGCTTTGCGGGCCGCATTAAAACGTCTCGGTGGGTCGCATGTTGCCAACCTATTTATCAGACAAACCTGAAGGAAGAGTATTCTATAAGGAGAAAAATGAATCAAAGTTGTAGATTCCCCACTAGCACAATCATCATGTGCACTGTATTTATTTAATTTCAGATCGCAGTAGACTTGACATGTGCCTCATACATATGCCACGACCATCAATTTCAATATACAACACTCTGACCCATCACCATAAACCACCAACAGAACTAAAAATAGCACCATTGAATGAACAACAGGAAGTGACGGTTTTTAAAAGGGTCTCTGGCCCGAGGACACTGCGCGAAGATACTTGTTTTAATGTCCAGGTTTGTGACACTTCAATCTTGCTGTTAGAGTGCTGGGACTAAGTCACCCCTTCTTACAGATACTGCCTTTGATCACGTTGTCTTTCAGAGTCGAACTGTTGCCATAGGTGGTTTACAGATCTGAGACTATGCTAGAAAAAAATAAATAATCTCAAACACAGAAGGGAAGTTTCTGGAAATATCCCTCCGACGAGTCAGTCACGTTCGGTGATATGCCATGACTGGGTTTGACACAAATCAAAAATGAACGGGTACGATGCTAAACACGTATAATAAAACAAAGTCTATTGTCAACAAACAGATTTAGTTTTCTAAACATTTATACGATTATAATATATTTTCTTCACAGCCCGGTGATGACTCATTGTAAGTCTTGATTTTATTCTCCACGCATTGAAGTAAAGAAGAAAAAAAAAACACTTTCAAATGGTGTGAATGGGAGAGCTCACGAAATCGGTCACTGGTTGAGAAGAAAGAACACAATATAGAGCATTAAGAGAGAAGTGGGAACACCCATCCTTTTACGGCATCGAGGTCAAGTGCACCCTCGACCAGAATGAGTGCCCGCAAATACGAAGGCTCTTGAGCGGCGATCGAAATGGGCGGTGAGGCGATCTTCCGAAGGATCGGAGAGAGAGGGGGAGAGGGAGGATGACCTTTTAAAAACTCAAGGCGAAATCTATCGTAATACAACATGACTTTATTGCATGCGTAAGTCAAGTACAATTGAATCAAGTATCGTGTACACTCTAGAATCAGGTTAACCTCAGCTCTTGTTTTCCAAGTGTCGAGAGTTTAACTTTGTAGATACGTACATTTAGAGGAACATGATTGCTGACAATTTGTGCAGCACACTAGACGTTTGCTTGGACAGGCACTGGGCACTAAAATTACTTTGGGATTGTCCATTAAATCTTTTTTTTTAAAATAAAGATAAAGACATTGTCTAGATGACCCAATTGAACGGCAAGCCAATTTTAACGGTGACGTAACAGGGTAGAGATTTACTTGAATTTAAAATATAGCTCGCGGCCCAAGTGAACAGAAACAATACATTGTATTTGGATATCTAATGTTGTGAGCTATAGATGTGTATGCGATGGTATAAAACAATATCTTCTATGAATTTTATAATTCAAAAACACTAATTCTTTTCGTAACTAGCTATAGGAATTGCTGTAAAGTTCTTTAGTGTATACTGGTAGTGATCCCATGAAACTTTTAAAATGGGATATTTTTTTAAATAAAAAAAACCCCAGTTGTACTGACCAATGTAAACGATTTTCTTTGAATATATTTACCAACGAATCTATTTATAGAGTAATACAAAAAGAACACAAATAAATGTAACGACACAGCTCCATGACATACGAACATAAAAGGTGAAGATAAAATGTCGAACTCAAGTGCCTTAAACAATGACTCTCGAACCGAAGCCATGATTTTACTGACCGAACATCAGTTCGCTATAATAGAAGGCTTTTACTCAACCCTCGGTACGGCCGTGTCTCTGTTTGGACTGGTCACTAATGCCATAAACATATACACATTTGTCGCCATGGGAGCAGACGACGGGGTCACCGTGTCGTTCCTGTTCCTGTCGGCCGCGGAGTTCGTCTGCTTTTTGGCGGCGCTCGGCCAAGAAGTCTCCATGATATTCTGGTTCATTGAAATGATAACCGGCTACCGTACCGTATTTTCTATCCAGCCCATGGCCGCCAACGGATTCTTCGGCAACATCCGAAACTGCCTGTTTACGATCCCCGTGCTGATCACCTTGTATCTCGCCGTCGCCAAGTGCGCGTGCGTGGTCAGACCGCTGCATTTCAAAAACATGTTCTCCGTGAGACGGACGGTGGCCGTCATGACGGGGATCTGCGTCTTCGCCGTTCTCAGCTACCTGCCCATCTTCCCGACACTGGGCGTCATCGTGGACCTGGACCCGTTCATCAACCAGACCCGACCGGTGCTGTACATCTCCCCGTACCTGGACATCATTAAGAACGTCGTGTGGAACGCGCGGGATTCCGTCCCGTCTTTCGCATCTCAGATCATCATCATCGTGTGCATCTTCCTCATGGCCCACACGTTGAGTCGAGCGGCCAGCTTCAGGCAGTCCACCAAGGCGGCGAGGATCACGACAGACGCCGCGGACAGCGGTGTGCTGGTACTGAAATCCAGCGCCAGACTCAGCGGCACTGAGTTGCAAGTGATCAAGCAGGTGGCCGTCATATCTGTCATCTACATCATTGGCAACACGCCCAAGATACTAGAGTTCATAGCGTTTATCCTTTTCCCGGATCTAACGCAGCACCACCAGTTTTTAACCATAGCCATGGCCAACTCTAGAGAACTTATCGAGATGATCATGTCGGCTGTCAATATCATCATCTACTATAAATACAACTCAAAATTTAGAAGCTTCTGTAAATTTTAGAATATTTATTCGTTTTTAGTTTGATGACTCGATAGGATGACGGGAAGTGTGTCAATTAGATTTCGTCACCACAAAGAAACACACGGGAAAAAAAAGCGAAGCTCTATATGAAGCATTTTAAAATAGCCCTAAATAGACTTGTCAAAAAAAGCAAGTAATATCACACAATGAAAACGATCTTCGCTTGAAATACTATTTGAAGCAAAATGCATTAGTGAAACTAAACAAATTGGGTAATAAATACATCCCATTCTCTTTATCATCAACACCGAGGGCTGATTTTTGCACTTATTTAAAAAACACATCAGATGGCTTTTGTTTAAATGGTTCTAGGTTAGGGTGACCTAACGTACCGTAACAACGGGATTGTCCCGTTTGTTCACGATCGTACCCGGTGTCCCGAAAAAGTGTCTGGGGACGCCTAAATGTCCCGTTTCTAAAATCAAACACAGTTTCAAATTACTAAAACTTACTAATTTATAATATAAATTCAAGTAATATAATTTTGGCTGGCTGAGTAGCCAATGCCAGTAGTGATGTGGGCTCGCGGGATGGCTGCACTGTTCCCCCCTCCCTCCACCACTCTGCCGACGCTGCGTAAAAGACAGTGCCCCTGCCATATTCACTGAAAAATTATTTTTTTCGTTTATGATATGCCTCAGAGTTTAAATTAAATGACAAAAGTGAAGGTAAATTTAAAAGTATTTCTAGTTCTCAAAATAGTTAAAATGAGTATATTTCAATAAACAGTTTCCGACGGAGGCCCCCAGACCCCTATTTAGCTTGAGGGTTCCCCCCCCCCAACCCTCCTTTGATGTGTCCCGTTTTTTCCAGTTCTTGATTTGGTCACACCCTATTCTAGTTTTAAATATTCTTTTATGTTTGGAACATATTTATACATTTTCTGATAATCAATATGAACATTGTAATCAAAACACATTTCCCTTTGTTTCTATCATTAAAATAATCTTAACTTATCTTATCTTAATCTGCCTTTATTTCTGACAATTTAAAATCCCGTATCATGGACAACGGAGAAACCCGCAAAATATATTGACAATATTGCAAAGCACAAACATCGTTTCCTAAATCTATCAGCATAAACATAATCCAGTATGATGATGACCTGTTTTTAGGTTTCACTTGGATGGTAAACTATTTGTTAAACACTTGCTTTTTAACAGTGGTTGGTCCGGAAGTCGATGGAGAGTTTAATTTCATTGTTGAAATCACAATAATTCGAAAACTGCGGGGGTTTAAAAAAATTAAAAAATTGAAATTTGCAAGTTAACGTGGAAAAGTCAAGTAAATAATAGTGCTTTAAAAAACTATTGTGCAATCATTGAATTTGATAAAATATTCAAATAATTAAAAATTTTTTTGTAGTAACATTAAAGGTTATAAATAGCAAACTTAATTTCATTAAAACCTACAAGTTTTGCCTACTTTTCATACACGACTGGAAAAGACCGCAATACAAGTCTATGGACATCACGACGGGGGGACATTCAACGCTCGAGACAGCCTGGGTGCCTACGGGAGAAGGGGGGGGGAAGTCTAATAAGTTGGTTTTGTCTTGAGACGGTATCGCGTCAACGAGAGTTAATTAATGAAAGGTCGTCCTTACCTGTCGGAAAAATGTCAAAATGGCAGGAGTTCATGTCGGTAGCCATCACGTGTCTTGGTATGCGTTTAATCAAAATTTGAGTTCCAGCGAGATCCCAACATAGCTCACACACATACACACACACAGACACAAAGAGAGAGAGGGAGAAATCCACTAATCTCGCATGAGCGCTTTTTTTAAAAAATATTTATCGTAGACCGAGTATGCACCTCTTCCCATTCCAACAGATGTGTGATCATTGGCCAACTAAAGGATTTGATTTTTCGTGTGATCGATTTTAAAGTACTTGTAAATAGGAGTCCCTATGCCTCATACTGCGACATCATTCGTGATCTTTACCTCCTCTGTTGTGTAATATGTAATCTACCAAATGGGGTAATGCATATGATAGGAAAATCCTCAGAGAAATGTACGGCCCAATGGTGGAAAATGATGACTGGGAATCCGTAGAAACCAAGAGCTTTACCAATGGTACAAAGACCAACCCATAGTCGCAACGATAAAAAAAGGCAGACTATGTTGGGCAGGACATGTTGAAATGTTACCGGAATGTAGAGCAGCAAAAAGTGATATAGACAGAAACCTAGGGGCAGACGGCTCACGGTCGCCCAGGCTGAGATGGATCGACGATGTGGAGACGGCTGTACACCAGTTGGGGGTTCGCGCATAGAGGCGGAAAGCCATGGATCGTTCCGAGTGGAAAGATGTTGTGGAGCAGGCCATGGCCATACATTGGCAGAAGCGACGCTGATGATAATGATGTGATAGAGATGCAGACAAAACACAAAGACAAACACTCGTTCCAGGCAACGATATGAATTGACAACCAGCTTAGATTGTTTGCCCCTTTGTATATTTCTTTAAATGTAATCATGTATGGATTTATCACAGTTGAAGAAAAGTGATTTTTTTTTTTACATTGGTAAATAATCCAAATTGTTTACTTTCAACATAGGTGAAGACTCAAATGTTTTTTTTATAATGAATCATTTACATACACATTTTCCTGAATCTTCTAAGTTGTTTACAAATTCGTATTGAAAGTAGGCTGCATTAGTCTATCCGTATGTCAGGCTGACATCAATTCAAACTTTATTATCATTTAGTTGTTACACGTTTCTTCAGCCGGAGACTGAATCTATAACAATAAATGTAACAGTAATAAAAATAATATAATAATAATGAACTACACCATGACGTTCCATGTGTTCGATTATGTGAAGGAATCGATACTTGTTCAATCTCGTGATCTTTCAAAAATATTTAATAACTCTAAGTTTTAGAGAGAAAAAAATGAAAGTTAAACATGGCTGCCAATTTTGTATGTGTTGAAAGAGTAATGTTTCCCTTTATTAAAAAAATGTCAATTGGGTGACTATTACTTAAATAATACTTCTTAATGGCGTTTTAACTGAAAATCAGAAAATCGATATCCACGTTATTACAAAAAATGCACCTCTGATTGATGAAACATTTTCTAAAAAGCATCTCGTTCAATCATCGTAAACAGCTATTATGCACCTGACTATGTTAACTACAAGACAAAAGTAGTCTGTCTAAAACTGTGAACAGTAAGCTTTCAAAAATACTTGATTCCATAGCTATTTACAATTTCCTTCAGCTTTTAAATCTTTTAGAATGGACAAACATAACACAACTTACAGTCAAACTGGCAACAGTATTCAAAGTACAGGCGCCCTATCAACCAGACCATTCACCGACACATTGATAACAGATGACGAGTTTTTCGTTCTAATGACTGTGTTCACTGTCTTGAATGCAACACTCTCCATGTCTGGAATGGTCGCCAACACAATTAACATAGTAACTTTTCGGAAATTGGATGCTCGCGATAACTTTCTTATGTGCTTCTTGGTTCTATCGTCCGTCGATTTCCTCTGCAGTTTGTCGGCGTTTATGCAACAAGTCGCAATGACATTTTGGATTCTAGAAATCGTGAGCCATAACAAAATAGTTTTTCCTATTGAACCCAGGGCCATGTCTGTCGTGTTTGCTAACATTCGCTCTTGTCTGATCAATGCTCCGGTTCTCATTACGTTATATCTATCCATATCGAAATGTTTGTGTGTTGTCAAACCATTGCAATTTAAAAAGATGTTTTCTTTCAAGAGGAATGCTGGAATATTGATGGGAATTTGCACATTTGCACTGGTCAGTTACATTCCGGTGTATGCCAGCACTTGGGTTATCTCCCAATATGATCAAACTGTTAACGCCACGCGACCCATATTGTGGCTGACACCTTACCGGGACGTCATTCGGAATGTCTTGTGGATCATCAGGGATACATTTCCTTCAATGGCTTCGGAAGTGATCATCATTATCTGCGTTAAGTTTATGTCGAAAGCTTTGAGGGAAGCAGCGAAATTTCGAGCATCCCTTAAACAGATTATATCGGAATCAAGTAAAGGAAAAGCGAAGAAACGTGTAAACAATAAATCCGAGAACACGTTGAGCTTCTCGGAGCTGCAGCTGATGAAACAGGTCATTGCCGTTGCTTTGATTTTCATTGCCGGCAACACACCCAAGGTTTTTGTGTTTACAGCATTGGCAGTTGTACCTGATCTGAATTTTGGAAATCGTTACCAAAATCTTTACCTGGTTCTGATGGCCTCGAGAGAAGTCATCGAGAATCTCATCTCGGCCGCAAATTTTATCGTGTATTATAAATACAACTCAAAATACACGAAGTGCTGCCCTTTGAGAAAGTATGTGTGTTTATTATAAACGCAACTAAAAATATAGGCAGTGTTGCCCTCTGAGAAATTTTATATGTGTGTTTTAAATACATTCAAAATACAGGTAGGGCTGCCCTTTGAGAAATTATGTGTGTGTATTAGAAATACAACTCAAAATACAGGCAGTGCTGCTCTTTGAGACATTGTGAGTGTGTGTGTGTGCCATAAACACAACTCAAAATTAAGGGAGGGTTGCTTTTGGACGAATTATAATCGTGTACAAGTTTTCACGCCGAAATGTCTAAGTGTATATTCTGACGTCTAATTAAAGTCTAACCAGCAATACTGTTTTGATGAGATCAATTGTTGTTTTTTGTTTTGTTTATCATCAAGTCTAGATATTTGTCATTTGTTGTTTTTTGTTTTGTTTATCATCAAGTCTAGATATTTGTCATTTGTTGTTTTTTGTTTTGTTTATCATCAAGTCTAGATATTTGTCATTTGTTGTTTTTTGTTTTGTTTATCATCAAGTCTAGATATTTGTCATTTGTTGTTTTTTGTTTTGTTTATCATCAAGTCTAGATATTTGTCATTTGTTGTNTTTTTTTTGTTTTTGTTGTTTGGTGGGGGGGGGTGATGGGGTGGTGGTGGTGTGTTGTTTTTTTTTTTTTTTTTTTTTTTTTTTTTTTTTTTTTTTTTTATTTTTTTTTTTGTTTTTTTTTTTTTTTGTTTGTGTGGTTGTTTTGTTTGGATATTTACATATTTACATTTTTTTTTCTTCTTTGTTGCCATATCTTCGCAACTGCGTTCCTAAGAGAATAATTATTTTATCATATTTTTTTTTAAACATTGTGACAAAATACAAATGTTGAACTTGAATACGAATTTTCCGTATCGGGAAAATAATTGGCAGAATTTTGGTGAAACGGAAGTTTTTTCGAACGGAAATTTTGTTCGAATTATGCTCGTCCCATCAAACCGGATTCAATTCACATCATGTCTTGCGGCAGCTTCAAGCTTCTTATAAAAATAAAATAAAATAAAATAAAAATATCTTCTTTGCGACAAGAATGGAAGTATTACTTTATTTAGTTGTTAGATACACCCCAGGTTTGTTTTTTTACCGTGGTAAAGGGTCACAGTTAAACTCAATCAAGACATTAACACGGCTCGCCCAATGGTCTTCGGTGGGATGGTAAAGATTATGTAGAGTGGATCCCGAGATAGACCTGCATTGGCATCACAGATTATCATTATTCTTTAGTGTTGTTTTTTAAAACTTTTTTTTGGATCCATTTAAAAAACTTTGATCGTAGCGTCATAAATGTCCAGACGAGTCTACAGGGTCAGAGACAATGTCAAGATTAAGTCAAGAAGCACATTGTATTTCTCATCATTTTTTCATTGCCTCTATGTTTTTTTTGTGTGTTAAATTTGACAATTATATTATACCAAGATAATGACATCCTGATAATGACATCCTGATAATGACATCCTGATAATAACATCCTGATAATAACATCCTGATGATGACATCCTGATGATGACATCCTGATAATGACATCCTGATAATGATATTCTGATAATGACATCCTGACTGTCTTTGCAAAAACATAAGAGAGACCAGATCAAGATGACGATGCCGGTTTTCAAAATCGTCATCTAAAAATCACTCCCCTCAAATTTGAAGACGCTGTTGAGAGATTGACTTTTTATTATATTTTTGCTGTTGAAATTATTTAATTAGATCAGTGACCTTTCAGTGTTTGAAAATTTCAATCAGTTATATTCAAATACAATGTCAAAACTCAATGCCGCATATTCCTTTGATTTTCCCCGAAACCGACCTTGACCCGGGTGATTTCCACGAAGCTCTACAATGTCAAAACTCAATGCCGCATATTCCTTTGATTTTCCCCGAAACCGATCTTGACCCGGGTGATTTCCACGAAGTTCTACAATTTTCTTTTTTTTTTTACAAATCTTTACAAAAAAACCACCGCACTTAAGCTCCATCTTTTTGATGAAAGATGTGGTCTTTTTTCCTGTGTGTTTTAGTACAGGGTATTTCATCGTGATGTAGTCATGAATCATCATATCGTAATCGTTGCGAGCATTCACTGACAAAAGTGCCCCACCCCACCCTCTCTCTTTTTTTTTCCCATCTCTATGACCTGTCTCAAAGATGCTGTAGGACACAACGAGACAAAACTATTTTCTATTTAATTATTCACTTGATTTTTTTTTAGCCCATGACTTTGCGATTAAACATCAACTACCAATGAACAGAAAATCTGTAAAAATCTAAAATAAGGTTTTAAAGAACCAAATGTTTGATATGTTACTAGCGCCAAGGTAATGTTCTTAGCTTCACTGGATGTCATCACACGTTACGTTCCTTCCGACTTGTTTCTGTTCAGCACTTTTAATGGAAATTGTTTTTAAAAAACAGTCAATATTTAAAATAAATAAAACGAAACAATTTTAATACTGTCTACCTGTAAAAGCTAAAAAAAAATTGAACAGCCGAGTAAGAAGTATCCCAACAGGAAAAAAAACAAGCATTTTTTTTTTATTAAAGGCTGATGGAAAGTATCCGAAACATTTGGTTTTCACAAGATGCAGGTCATGTCTATCAGGACTAAGACTTTTAAATAACATTTTTACGGCAAACATGATAACTAAATGTCCGAGTTGTGACAGGGGTGATGTCGTGATAAAATAAATGATACACTGCTAACAGTAACAACTTTTTTTTTTTAATTTACAAAGCAAATAGATATAATAATATGAAATCGACGAAACAATTATTTATTAGATTTGAATGACATCAACTAGAAACATGAAGCAGGGTGTAACTAAAAATTAAATGTGAATTAAATGCGCGCATGAAATCTCTGCTTGGCGCACAATAAATTCTTTGCTTGATTTACCTGGCACACGTCAAACAATTTGCTTGGTTTACCTGGCCTACACCAAGCAATTTGATTGGTTTACACAGGTGGTAATTGCCGGTTTCGTTCTTCTTAACGATCCCCTGTGATCATTTAAAGTAAAATAATTGTTTTCGTTACTCTTCATAACAAGAATATAGATTCCAGCACGCCTAATGCAAAACTTTTTTGTTTATTTTATGGGGTTTGGAAAACTATAGGTCTGTTATGAATTAAACTCGTAGTAATGTTTTCTTTATTCAACAAAAAGGGGGGGGGGGTTGGGCTATTACGTTTGCTGTAATGGTTTTGTTGACTCAGCAATACCACCTCGTCACTTGACAGGCTCAATCCCAACAGTCATTTTTATTTTTCTAAATTACTTTAAGCATCGCACGCACACCTACACACGGACACACTCCTGTGCGTGCAGCACACCCTCGCTCACTCGCACACTCACACACACAACTAATTAACTTCCTCGACAATTATTTGTGAGATAATCTGTATGTCATCTGACTACATTAATAGAAACAAATTATGTGAACGTTGACTAGATAACGATTACAGTCGAACCTTAATTAAATCATTCCTGATCTGATTCACTGTGTCGTGCTCGGCTCGTAATGCATTAAAACGAAAAAGTTTTTTCTATATAAATAATTTTTCAAGGCCAATTTTGATATCGCCATTTTTAAGACCGTCCACTAGCGTCATCGAGGATATTTTACTTAACGCTCCCAAATCAAATCTTAAAATCAAAAGAGCCCTTAACACTGGTCAGTACACTGGTCAGGACACTGGTCAGTACACTGGTCAGGACACTGGTCAGTACACTGATCAGTACACTGGTCAGTACACATTATTACAACAAAATGACCAAAGCGTCAACATCCAGATTTCTTGGGGCGTCATATGATAACCTCACCCTGTCAGGGGCGCCTCCTGCAGCACCAAATGTCGATACTCTAGTCACAGACGACCAGTACGCGGCCATACTGAGCTTGTATTCCGTTATCGGTATAATGACGTCATTGTTCGGACTTGTTACCAACGCCATCAACTTCAAAATATTTGCTGTCATGGGAACGAAGGACGGCATCACGGTGTCATTCTTGTTTTTGTCGTCTGCTGAATTCGTCTGCTTTTGGGCGGCGCTTGGGCAAGAACTGTCTATTGTCTGTGGTGTCACAGAAATATTGAGTAAACACAAAATTTCACTTTATAATTATCCCACCGCTTTTGGAATTTACTTTGGAAGTATTCGCACTTGCCTGTTCACAATTCCTGTTTTGATTACATTGTACCTATCCGTAGCTAAGTGCGTGTGTGTTGTCAGACCATTGCATTTCAAAAACATGTTTTCGGTGAGGACAACAGTGATCATTATGTCCGGCATATGCGTTTGTGCAGTTCTTAGTTATCTGCCGATATTTTGCACAACTGGAATCATGTGGGTCCACGATAAGAAGACTAACGCGTCACGCATCGCCATGGCCACGTCACCCTATCGGGATATCATTAAAAACGTCGTTTGGACCGCCAGAGATTCAGTCCCAAGCATCGCGTCTCAGGTCATCGTCATCGTCTGTATATATTTAATGATCGGATCTCTAAGAAAAGCGGCCCGGTTTAGAGGGTTGTCGTCATCAGGAACAGTTTTAGAACCGTCGAAAAATAGCACTCACAAAAATAACGAACATGAAAAAGCCAGACTGGGCGGCGCGGAGGTGCAGGTAATCAAACAGGTGGTCGTCATCTCGGTGGTCTACATTGTTGGTAACACGCCTAAGATTGCGATCATCCTGGCGTCCTCCGTTGTACCGGATCTCAATCTGGGTCACCGCTTTCAGAACCTGTACATCGTCCTGACCAACACGAGGGAACTCATCGAGATGATATTCTCAGCTGTCAATATCTTTATTTATTATAATTATAATTCTAAATTTAAGAACCGCTGCAAATCTCTTATTTTAACACGTATTAAAGCGTGTTGCGTTTAATTACCCTCCCCCCCCCCCCCCCACCACACTTTTACCTATGCTTGACAGGTGATTCGATTAAGTCTGTACATTGCTTTGGCTTAATTTCACAGCGATGCGTGTTTTATTCTGTTCCGTTTTAAATATAGTATTAATGAATGCCTTGAACTTCAATTGTTCTAATTTTAAAATGTTGTCTTGGTTAAACTATGCTTTTCATTTATGTGCTGAAAATAACTATGAAGAATTTAGTATAAAAAACAACAACATTTATTTCCATCAATAAAAGAATTTTGATCTTATCTATTAAAGCTAAATCATAATGAACAATGGTTTCTTATGAATTTGTCTGACTCTAAGTAAGTTGATTTTCTTATTTTATTTATCTTGGTCAAAATGTTTTGTTTCCAAATGACAATATGAAACCCAGAAGGCTACGCAAACTATTTTGTTCCAATAGAAATTTTGAAGAACTTTTTTCTTTTTCTTAAAATGACATTTGTTTTTTGGTTTCATTGGTAATATAAATGTCAACATTTAGCTTAAACTTTTGAAGGGAATAGCACAATTTAAATTATTCATTATTTCTTCCTTAAAATTAAAATGAATGTTAGTTTAATGAAATCAATGTTTTTTTATAAGTAGAAAGCTACTGAATTTACGTTTTTAAATGGATAAAGACAGAATGAATAAGGATAATGTACAGTGGAACCCACTTATCTCGACCTCGGTTAACTCGCCAACGCTGTTTTGTCGACGTTTTGGAAGTCGAACGGCCAAATACTTCCTTTGTCTTAGCATTTTCTCCTCGGTTATGTCGATTATTTTTATGTCGCCGAACCCTGATATCTCGAGCACAAAAGGGGGTCAAATTTGCAACATAACCTCGGTTATCTCGATCGTCATGACCAATCGCCGGCTTTTGAAAATTGTATACAACAGAAACGTGCTTACTTCAAAATGTGGTAATTGAAATTTACAAAAACAAAACAATATCATTGTGTGCGCAATTAACCTGACACAGCAAAAAGCGAGGAGTGAATCCGTATTTGAATAAACTGAACTGGCGAATCCGGAGCGAGAGGAAATAAAAACTCGCGAATCTGGAGATGAAAAATATGTAGCCTCACGAATCCAGAATTACGGGATAGTCAAGAAAAGAGGCACCTTACATATGGCACCCCACATATGTGAAAAAATAAAAATAAAAAAAACACGTGCATTATAAATTCTCATTTTCAAGCGCACATCGTAAACATAAATACATTTCAAGCACATGTTAATGTATTGCCGCCATATTGGTTTTCGGTTATGACAATCATCGGTTATCTCGACGCTTTTTTGGAAAACTACGAGGCCGGCGACATGACCAGGTTTGACTGTACCATGAAAACTTAGTATCTGAATTTGTACTTATCCCTCTAAGAATAATACTTATTTTAGAACGCAATTCTCATGGAATCGTTTTATTCTATGCAGCTGTGCAACCTCATGGGTATTGTTGGTGAGTTTTAAGATCCCCATGATACTGATGGCTTACTCGGCAGGGTCTAGGTGTACCATGGCTTTCTTGACCGCGTTCAAGAGTGCCATGGCTTACTCGGCAGGGTCTTGGTGTACCATGGACTTCTTGACAGTGTTTAAGAGTTCCATGGCTTTCTGGGCAGAGTCTACGTGTGCCATAACTTTCAGGTCAGGTCTTAGGTGTGCCATAACTTTCAGGGCATGGTCTAGATGTAACAAGGCCTCCTGGGTTGAGTCTTGGTGTACCATGGCTTTCTTGGCAGGGTCGTAGTGTGCCATAGCTCGTGGTTAAAAAAATATTCAAATAATTATTTGCTTGTATTAACTATAAAGGTTATAAACATAAATTTTACTTTTTTAATAAACCTACTAGTTTTGCTTACTTTTCATACACCACGGGCAAAGACAGAAACACATCAACCTACAGTGTGTGGATATCACGACGAGAACGTCAATGCTCAAGAGAGCCCGGTACCGAGAGGAAGAAGAAAAAAAATAGTCCCTTAAGTTATTTTGTTTGGGGACGGTATCGCGTCAATGAGAATTAATTTAAGGTCGTCCTTACCTGCTGGCAAAAAAGAAAAAAATTTGCAGGAGTTCGTGTGGATGGGGAAATCTTGAAGTTGGTAGCCAACACGTTTCTTGGTGTGCATTGAATCGAAATTCGAGTTCCAGAGAATCTCAACATAACACCAGAAGAAGAAGAAAACTGCTACTATATTTATGATGCAATCACCATTTAGCTTTTAAGACAAAGTCTATAATGTCCCTGATCACGGGCTAATCGCTTATAAACGATTCTTTTATTTCTTGTAGATAGAGTATGCACATCTTCACATTCTAACAGATGTGTGTTCATTGACAAACTAAAGGATTTGATTGTTCTTGAAATGGATTGTAAATTAAATTTAAATAGCAGTAACTATGCGTCACAATGTGACACCATTCGGGATCTATGCTTCCTCTTTTGTGTAATATGTAATCTTATAAGTGGGATAAGACTAACGAACTTTTTGTATGTACTAAATAGATCTTGCAACTGACCCAGCATGCACCAGGTTATTCAATAATGAAGTGTACAAAGTGAAATCATACAATCAAATAATTTAATAATATCTTTACTTCAACTCTAACGAACTTTTTGTATGTACTAAATAGATCTTGCAACTGACCCAGCATGCACCAGGTTATTCAATAATGAAGTGTACAAAGTGAAATCATACAATCAAATAATTTAATAATATCTTTACTTCAACGTTATTAGAACTTATTACATTGTATTCATAGAGAGGTGGTGCTTAGAGACACACAATTTTCCAATGAAAGAAAATGCACCGATGACAAATGCATTACCTAATCACATCGTCACTTCAATATTTACCGTGAAATTGTTTAAATCCATGGTCTGTTTGCGTCACGTTCTTGAACAAACTTGTCGAAAATGAACAATTGATGACCAATATCAGAGGCATGAGAATCACTTGGTCAACACTCTCATAAGAAAGATGCGGCCATTAAAACAATTTACTGGCTATCTATTGTATTACTTTTTACGCCCCGTATTTGGTTTCAGATTAGAAATGTCTATTCTCCTGTTAAAATGGTTATTGAATTAATCAGTTCTATGGGGAAGTGTTTTATCAATAATTTTATTGGCAGATATTTTATTCGCAGATATAGGATTGTTTCATTCATTTGAAAATATCGATAGATGAAGAGGTTTTTATTTTTGTGTGATATAAATTTCATGTTTCTTTTTTATCAAAACTCAATAATTTTATTGGCAGATATTTTATTCGCAGATATAGGATTGTTTCATTCATTTGAAAATATCGATAGATGAAGAGGTTTTTATTTTTGTGTGATATAAATTTCATGTTTCTTTTTTATCAAAACCACTTCCGACATGTAACAACATTAAATTGGAAAAACCCAAATTCTTTGAGTGGTTTTCACAAGCCAACGATATAGTTACCGTTGGTTATACATGGACTAAGAAATAGCCTAGATTTTGGCATTTATTATTTCGTTTTCGTTTCTCTCGCTATGCCCTCTCCCGTTTCAATGGAAACCATGACTAAAAAAACCAATTTGTTTCAAAGTGGCAACTATAACAAAATTCTTTGTGACTTGTGTAATGAATCCGTTGTTGAGCAGACTCTCCAAGATTTAGTGACTGATGACCAGTTTGATGCCATTGAAGGCCTCTACTCTGCAGTCGGTACCATCGTTTCTCTATTTGGAATGGTGGCAAACGCAATAACGATAAAAACCTTTGTGGCCATGGGAGCAGACGACGGAGTTACGGTGTCCTTCTTGTGCCTGTCATCTGCAGAATTCGTCTGCTTCTTGGCCTTGTTGGGCCAGGAGCTATCGATGACCCTCTGGGTGATAGAGATGATCAGCGGCTATCGAATTGTGTTTTTTATTCAACCGATGGCTTTCAACAACTTCTTTGGCAATATTCGCAATTGTCTCTTCACTATTCCAGTCCTGATGACCGTCTACCTTTCAGTGGCTAAATGCATGTGCGTTGTCAAACCCTTACATTTTAAAAACATGTTTTCAGTGAGACAGACCTTGTGGATTATGGCAGGTTTTTGTGTTTTTGCCATCGTTAGCTACGTGCCTATCTTTGCCAGCATTGGCTTCCCGGAGCTATACGATGGGAACATAAACAAAACTAGACCCATGCTGTGGATATCCCCAGAGCTGGACATCATTAAAAATGTTGTATTGACCACGAGAGATTCGGTACCCTGCTTTGCGTCTGAGGTTATCATCATCATATGTATCTACGTCATGTCTGACAGTCTGATGCTTGCTACCAAGTTCCGGGCTTCGTCAACATCAGGAGGTATGTCGGCAAGCATACGAGATAGTCATCGTATGGTAAGCACGTCAAAGGAAATACCAGCCAGCTTGGAGGCAACGAATTGCAGGTGATTAAGCAGGTGGTTCTCATCTCAGTCGTATACATTGTCGGCATCACACCGAAGATCGTCGTCTTCCTGGCCATGTCTGTTGTGCCAGATTTAAATATTGGTCAGCGGCACCAAAATCTGGCCGTTATTCTCGCCAACACCAGGGAACTGATTGAGATGATCATGTCGGCCGTCAACATCTTTATCTACTACGAATACAACTCTAAGTTTAGGAGCTTGTGTAAATATTGACTTTTAAATCGGTTTCTCCTTCAACCTACTTTACTACACAAAGGAAGCAGATCTTATTGAAACATCATTTTTATTTAGAGCTTAAATAGCGATATGTATTTTTTGTCTACTGCAATTGTGTCTGTAGTAGGTTTTTCTGCTCGTTCGTTTTCATATTTTGACAAAGCAAATATTTTATACGTTGGCTATTTCCGTTCAAAATCCAAGATGATTTAAGAAGAGTCTTCTAATATCATTCCATCAAATTCTTCAAAAAAGATCATCTAAGTGAATCCTTTGTCAGAAGCCTCTATGTTAACCCTTTATAACTGCTAACTGCCGTTTCTGTTAAACGTACCATGTTTGATGTATCTTGTGTGCGAAATTAAAAAAAAAAATATTGAAATACAACTCAGCTGACTATTGCCTACAGGTTTCTCAAGTCTAATGGAGTTGTTTCGCTGCTTCTCTAATTGTTGGGGGGGGGGGGGAATTGGGGGGAAGAATTGATTTTAGGTTGATGCAATAAGAAATATACAACGCAAAAGAGGTAAACATGAACAAGGACAGCACACACACACACATAAACACACACACACAATGAAGACGTTTGAGTCAAAAAACCATCGACAGCAAGCAGCAAAGACACAAAAAGAAACACTCGCTCCTGTCAACTATATAATTTTACAACAAGCTAAGAGTGTTTGCCCCTTTGTGTAGTTCTCTAAATGTACTCGTGTATGGATTTATCAGAGTAGATGAAAAGTGAGCTTTTAAATTATCATTTTTTACTTTGTTAAGTATTCAAATTGTTTAATTTCAATGTAGATGAAGACTCAAATGTTAATTATAGTGAATTATTTACGTAAACGTTCTCCTTAATCGTCTAAGTTATTTATATGATCGTTTTGAAAGTAGGCTGCATTATTTTATCTGTTGGTAGGGTTAATATCCATTCCAACTTTATTATTGTCATTTAGTTGTTACAAGCCTCTTCAGCCGAAAATAATAATAAGTGTGAAAGTAGTATTAACAAATTTAAAAATCTATACAAAGGCGTTCCATCGATTCCAATACGCGAAGGAAGGGATAATTTTAAAATCTCGTAATGTTTCAAAAGGACGATATTTAATGACGATATTCGCGACACGCCCAAGATAATAATAGAGGCCATAGCCTTCATCATATTCCGTGATTCAAGGCATCACCACCATTTCTTAACCATCGCCATGGCCACCTCTCGAGAAAAATGAAAGTTAAATGTGCCTGCAACTCATTGATTTGGTTGTGAGTTGAACGTGAGTGTCGAATGGGTGACGATTACATAATAATTTTTTTTATTGATATCAACGTTATGACGAAAAAACACGCCTGATTGATGAAACAATTTCTAACAACCATTTCATCCAATCATCATCCACATCTATTATCCAGCTGACGATGATAAGTATAACATAAAAGCCAGCCTCTCTAAAACTGTGAACAGTACGTTTAAAAAAATACTTCATTTAAACGTTATTTACAATTTCCTTCTGGTCTTCTTACTTGAAGTCTTTTAGAATGGACGAACATAACACAACTTACAGTCAACCCAACAACAGTATTCTACACACAGACATCCCACCAACAATTACATTCACCGACACGTTGATCACAGAGGGCCAGTATTTCGTTCTAATGAATGTGTTCAATGCCTTGAATGCAATAATCTCCATGTCTGGAATGGTCGCCAACACAATTAACATAGTAACTTTTCGGAAACTTGATGCACACGATAACTTTCTTATGTGCTTCTTGGTTCTATCGTCTGTCGATTTCCTCTGCAATTTGTCGGCGTTTATACAACAAATGGCCGTGACATTTTGGATTCTAGAAATGGCGAGCAACAACAAAATAGTTTTTCCTATTGAACCCATGGCCATGTATGTCATGTTTGGCAACATTCGCTCTTGTCTGTTCAGTGCCCCAGTCCTCATTACGTTATATCTATCCATATCGAAATGTTTGTGCGTTGTCAAACCGTTTAACTTTAAGAATATGTTTTCTTTCAAGAGGTCAGCTGGGGTATTGATGGGAATTTGCACATTTGCACTGGTCAGTTACATTCCAGTGTATGCCAGCACTTGGGTCATCTCCCAATATGATCAAACTGTTGATGCCACGCGCCCCATGTTGTGGCTGACTCCTTACCGGGACGTCATTCGGAATGTCGTGTGGATCATCAGGGATACATTTCCTTCAATGGCATCGGAAGTGATCATCATTATCTGCGTCACGTTGATGTCGAAAGCTTTGAGAGAAGCAGCGAAATTTCGAGCATCCCTTAAACAGGAATCAAGTAAAGGAAAAGCGAAGAAACGTGTAAACAATAAATCCGAGAACACGTTGAGCTTCTCGGAGCTGCAGGTGATCAAACAGGTCATCGCCGTTGCTTTGATTTTCATTGCCGGCAACACACCCAAGGTTTTTTTGTTTACAGCATTGGCAGTTGTACCTGATCTGAATTTTGGAAATCGTTATCAAAATCTTTACAAGGTTCTGATGGCCTCGAGAGAAGTCATCGAGAATCTCATCTCGGCCGCAAATTTTATCGTGTATTATAAATACAACTCGAAATACAGGAAGTGCTGCCCTTTGAGAAATTATGTGTGTGTAAATTATTTTAAGCCAAAACGTCTAAAAATATATTCTGGCGAGTAATTGAAACATAATTTACAAAAATTTTTGAATGAGATAAATTGTCTGTGTATTGTTAATGAAGTCTTGACATAGGCGATTTGTTTTCTTCTTTGTTTTAAGTTAAGTTATATTTCCATTTATCTATTTTAGTTATTCCCCAAGCAATAAATATTTTATCGGAAATTTTTTAAAAACTTTGTGACAAAATATAAATTTTGAATTTCAATACGAATTTTTCCTTGGCAGACCTAGGCTAAGGTGGATGGATGATGTCGAAAAAGATCTACAGCAGCTGAAAGTGCAAGCATGAAAAAGAAAGGCATTAGTTAGGTCTGAGTGGAAGGAAGTGGTGAGGCAGGTCAAAGCCCTACATCGGCTGTAGCGCCACAGGAATGTCTGGATGATGGAAAATAATTGAAAGAAATTTGGTGAAACGGAAGTTTTTTCGAACGGAAATTTTGTTCAAATTATGCTCGTGCCGTACAAATGGTCTTCGGTTGGGCAGACTTTGAGATGCTAAAGATTATGTAGAGTTGATCCCGAGATATACCTGCATTGGACACACAGATCATCATTATTCTTTTCGGTTGTTTTTGTTTTTTTTTGATGGTCCATTTAAAAAAAAACTCGATGGGGGCGTCAAAATGCCGAGGCGAGTCTACGAGGTCAGTGGGCGTGTCAAGATTTAGACAAGACTACGAGGTCAGTGGGCGTGTCAAGATTTAGACAAGACTACGAGGTCAGTGGGCGTGTCAAGATTTAGACAAGACTACGAGGTCAGTGGGCGTGTCAAGATTTAGACAAGACTACGAGGTCAGTGGGCGTGTCAAGATTTAGACAAGACTACGAGGTCAGTGGGCATATAAAGATTTAGACAAGACTACGAGGTCAGTGCGCATGTCAAGATTTAGACAAGACTACGAGGTCAGTGGGCGTGTCAAGATTTAGACAAGACTACGAGGTCAGTGCGCATGTCAAGATTTAGACAAGACTACGAGGTCAGTGGGCGTGTCAAGATTTAGACAAGACGACGAGGTCAGTGCGCATGTCAAGATTTAGACAAGACTACGAGGTCAGTGGGCGTGTCAAGATTTAGACAAGACTACGAGGTCAGTGGGCATATCAAGATTTAGACAAGACTAAGAGGTCAGTGCGCATGTCAAGATTTAGACAAGACTACGAGGTCAGTGGGCGTGTCAAGATTTAGACAAGACTACGAGGTCAGTGGGCATGTCAAGATTTAGTCAAGACGTACATTGTGTTTTTCATAAATTTTTCTTGGTCCTATGTTTGTATAAAGACTAGACAATTAAGTTATACGAAGATAATGACATCCTGATTATCTTTGCAAAAATCTAAGAATATAAGCGATCAGATGGGAAGGACGCAGCCGGCTGTCAAAATCGTCATCTAAAATTCACTCCCCTGAACTTTCCCAAGCTGTTGAGTGAGAGCTTGACTCTTTATTTTTATTTTTGAAATTAGTTAATTAGATGATTAATCCATTTGTCAAAAGTCAATGTCACATATTCCTTGACCTTCCCCAAACCCGTCCTTGTACTACATGATGCAAAAAAAAAAATTAAAAAAAAAAAAGCTACAATAATTGACCCATCCAATGAAAACCTTGTTTATTTATGTATAGAGATATTATTTTAAAAACATATATGTCTGTTGTAAATTCGAGACGTTAATCTCATTTAATTCGTCGTGCTAGGCTCGTATTGCATTTAAAAATATTTTAAACATAAATATTTTTAAAGGCCAATTTTGATCTCACCATTTTAAGACACTCCACTATTGTCATCAAGGATACTATATTTAACGCTCCCAAAAAAATCTTAAAATCAAAACACCCTTTAAAACAGGTCAGTACACTGGTCAGTACACATTTTTACAACAAAAATGACCAAAGCGTCACCATCCGGATCTGTTTGGGCTTCATATGATAACCTCACCCTGTCAGCGGCGCCTCCTGCAGCACCAAGTATCGATACTCTAGTCACAGACGACCAGTGCGCAGCTATACTGAGCGTGTACTCCGTTGTTGTCGTTTTAATGGCGTCATTGTTGGGACTCGTCACCAACGCCATCAACTTCAAAATATTTGCTATCATGGAGACAGAGGACGGCATTCTTGTTTTGTCGTCTGCTTCTTGGCGGCGCGTGGGCAAGAATTGTCCGTTGTCTGTGGGGGTCACAGAAATATTGAGTAGTAGCAGAATTTCACTTTATAATTATCCCACCGCTTTTGGAATTTACTTTGGAAGTATTCGCACTTGCCTGTTCACAATTCCTGTTTTGATTACATTGTACCTATCCATGGCCAAGTGCGTGTGTGTTGTCAGACCTTTGCATTTCAAAAACATGTTTTCGGTGAGGACAACAGTGATCATTATGTCCGGCATTTGCGTTTGTGCAGTTCTTAGTTATCTGCCGATATTTTGCACAACTGGAATCATGTGGGTCCACGATGAGAACACTAACGCGTCACGCATCACCATGACAACGTCACCCTATCGGGATATCATTAAAACGTCGTTTGGACCGCCAGAGATTCAGTCCCAAGCATCGAGTCTCAGGTCATCATTATCGTCTGCATCGATTTAATGATCGGATCTCTAATGAAAGCGGTCCGGTTTAGAGGGTTGTCGTCATCAGGAACAATTTAGGAACCGTCGAAAATAGCCACGGAAGCACTGATAAAAATAACGGAACATGAAAAAGCCAGGCTAGGCGGCGCGGAGATGCAGGTAATCAAACTGGTGGTCTTCATCTCGATGGTCTAATCTACATTGTTGGTAACACGCCGTCGATTGCCATCATCCTGGCGTCACCCGTTGTACCGGATCTCAATCTGGGTCACCGCTTCTAGGACCTGTACATCGTCCTGACCAACACGAGGGAACTCATAGAGATGATTTTCTCAGCTGTCAATATCATTATTTATTTTAATTATAATTCTAAATTTAAGAACCACTGCAAATCTCTTATTTTAACACGTATTAAAGTGGGTAAAGTTTAATTACACTCCCCCCCCCACTTTTACCTATGCTTGACAGGTGATTCGATTAAGTCTGTATATTGCTTTGGCTTAATTTCACAGCGATGCGTGTTTTATTCTGTTCCGTTTTAAATATAGTATTAATGAATGCCTTGAACTTCAATTGTTCTAATTTTAAAATGTTGTCTTGGTTAAACTATGCTTTTCATTTATGTGCTGAAAATAACTATGAAGAATTTAGTATAAAAAACAACAACATTTATTTCCATCAATAAAAGAATCTTGATCTTATATATTAAAGTTAAATCATAATCAACAATGATTTCTTATGAATTTGTCTCACTCTGAGTAAATTAATTTCCTTATTTTTATTTTTCTTGGTCAAAAATATTTTATTTCAAAATGAAAATATAAAACCAGGCATGCTAGGCAAACTATTTTGTTCCTTTAGAAAATTTGAAGAACTTGTTTCTTTTTCTTAAAATGACATTTGTTTTTGGTTTCATTGGTAATATAAATGTCAAAATTTAACTTAAACTTTTGAAGGGAATAGCAAAATTTAAATTATTCATTGTTTCTTCCTTAAAATTAAAATGAATGTTAGTTTAATGAAATCAATGTTTTTTTTTATGAGTAGGTTACTACTGAATTTACGTTTTTAAATGTATAAAGACAGAATCAATAAAGATAAATGTACAGTGGAACCCACTTATCTCGACCTCGGTTATTTCGCCAACGCTGTTTTGTCGACTTTTTGGAAGTGGAACCGACAAATACTCTCTTTGTCTTATCATTTTTTCCTCGGTTATGTCGATTCTTTTTATGTCGCCGAACCCTGATATCTCGAGCCCTAAAGGGAGCCAAATTTGAAACTTAACCTCGGTTATCTATGACCAATCGCCGGCTTTTGAACAACAGAAAAGTGCCTACGTCAAACTCTAGTAATTGAAATGAATTTTTAAAAAATATCATTGTCTGCGCAATTAACCTGACACAGCAAAAAGCGAGGAGTGAGAGGCATACAAAAAAAAGAGAGAAGTCTTAATACCTGTTATATTTATAGCGAACTCGCTTGTCGCTGAAAGGCTGTCACGCATTCTTACCCGTTGATATTTTTATTTCAAACCCAGAATCCGTATTTGAATAACTGAACTGGCTGATTCGGAGCGAGAGAAAATAAAAACTCGCGAATCCGGAGCTGAAAAATATTTAGCCTCACGAATCCGGAATTTCGGGATAATCCGGAAAAGAGGCACCGCACATATGGCATCCCACATAAGGCACCCCACATGTGGCACCCAACAAATGCCTTGTGTTGTTAGCAAACATGTATGTACATTTTTATGCCGGACATGCCGATCGCTTCATCAAACAAATTGCTGTAACGCTGTTGTGAAAAAAAGAAAAAGCCAAAAAACAGGTGCATATGAATTATCATTTACAAACGCACATCGTGAACATAAATACATTTCAAGCACATGTTAATATATTGCCACCATATTGGTTTTCGGTTATGACAATCATCGTTGATCTCGACGCTTTTTGGGAAAACTACGAGGCCGGCGACATAGCCGGGTTTGACTGTACCATGAAAACTTAGTATCTGAATTTGTACTTATCCCTCTAGATATAATACTTATTTTAGAAAGCAATTCTCATGGAATCTTTTTTATTCTATGCAGCTGTGCAACCTCATTGGTATATTAGTTGAGTTTTAAGATCCCCATGATACTGATTCGCGAACTACAATGAAAACTTAAAACAAAGATAAACAAAAAAACTTCTTAGCCGATTTAAGAAAGAGATCGTCTGTTAAAGTTTAGGAAACTAGTTAGTTAACTTGTTGCAAAAGCCCTAAACATGACGTAATTGTGTACTCTGAAATCAAATAGTTACATTTTGACTTGAGGTGTGCCATGGCTTTCTGGGCAGGGTCTAGGTATGCCAATGCTTTCTAGGCAGTGTCTAGGTGTGCTATGGCTTTCTGGACAGGGTCTAGGTGTGCCATGCCTTTCTGGGCTGTGTCTAATTGTGCCGTGGCTTTCTGTACTGGGTCTAGGTGTGCCATTGCTTTCTAAGCAGGGTCTAGGTATGCCAATGCTTTCTAGGCAGTGTCTAGGTGTGACATGACTTCGGGGCAGGGTCTAGGTGTGCATTGCTTTCTGTACAGGGTCTAAATATGACATTGCTTTCTAAGCAGGTTCTAGGTGTGACATGACTTCGGGGCAGGGTCTAGGTGTGCATTGCTTTCTGTACAGGGTCTAGGTGTGCCATTGTTTTCTAAGCAGGGTCTAGGTGTGACATGGCTTCGGGGCAGGGTCTAGGTGTGCATTGCTTTCTGTACAGGGTCTAGGTGTGCGATTGTTTTCTAAGCAGGGTCTAGGTGTGACATGGCTTCGGGGCAGGGTCTAGGTGTGCATTGCTTTCTGGGCAGGGTCTAGGTGTGACATGGCTTCGGGGCAGGGTCTAGGTGTGACATGGCTTCGGGGCAGGGTCTAGGTGTGACATGGCTTTCTGGGCAGGGTCTAGGTGTGCCATTGCTTTCTGGGCAGGGTCTAGGTGTGCCATTGCTTTCTGGGCAGGGTCTAGGTGTGCCATGGCTTTCTGGACAGGGTCTAGGTGAGACATGGCTTCTGGGCAGGGTTGAGGTGTGCATTGCTTTCTGGGCAGGGACTAGGTGTGCCATTGATTTCTGGGCAGGATCATGGTGTGCCACGGCATTATTCGCAGGCATGTTCTTAGTGTGCCATCGCTTGTGGTGATAAATATTCAAATAATTATTTATTTGTATTAATTTTAAAGGTTATAAAATTAGATCTTTTTGTTTTAATAAACCTCCTAGCTTTGCTTACTTTTCTTATCACGACGGAATTGCAACGCTCAAGAGAGCCCGATACCTACAGGAAGAAGAAGAAAATAGTTCCTTAAGTTTTTGTTTTGTTTGGGAACGGTATCGCGTCAACGAGAATTAATTAAAGGTTGTCCTTACCTGCTGGCAAAAAGGAAAAAAAATGGCAAAAGTTCATGTGGATGGGGAAATCTTGAAGTTGGTAGCCATCACGTGTCTTAGTGTGCATTGAATCGAAATTCGAGTTCCAGCGACCTCTCTACATAACACCAGAAGAATTTTAAAAAAGCAAATATATTGATGATGCAATCACCATTTAGTCTTTTAACACAGGGTCTAAAATTTCCCTGATCACGGGCTAATCTCTTATGAGCGCTTCTTTTATTTCTTGTAGATAGAGTATGCACATCTTCACATTCAAACAGATGAGTGTTAATTGACAAACTAAAGGATTTTATTGTTCTTGTAATGGATTTTAAATTAAATTTAAATAGCAGTAACTATGCATCACAATGTGACACCATTCGGGATCTATGCTTCCTCTTTTGTGTAATATGTAATCTTATAAGTGGGGTAAGTCTAACGAACTTTTTGTATGTACTAAATAGATCTTGCAACTGACCCAGCATGCACCAGGTTATTCAATAATGAAGTGTACAAAGTGAAATCATACAATCAAATAATTTAATAATATCTTTACTTCAACGTTATTAGAACTTATTACATTGTATTCATAGAGAGGTGGTGCTTAGAGACACACAATTTTCCAATGAAAGAAAATGCACAAATGACAAATGCATTACCTAATCGCATCGTCACTTCAATATTTACCGTGAAATTGTTTAAATCCATGGTCTGTTTGCGTCACGTTCTTGAACAAACTTGTCAAAAATGAACAATTGATGACCAATATCAGAGGCATGAGAATCACTTGGTCAACACTCTCATAAGAAAGATGCGGCCATTAAAACAATTTACTGGCTATCTATTGTATTACTTTTTACGCCCCGTATTTGGTTTCAGATTAGAAATGTCTATTCTCCTGTTAAAATGGTTATTGAATTAATCAGTTCTATGGGGAAGTGTTTTATCAATAATTTTATTGGCAGATATTTTATTCGCAGATATAGGATTGTTTCATTCATTTGAAAATATCGATAGATGAAGAGGTTTTTATTTTTGTGTGATATAAATTTCATGTTTCTTTTTTATCAAAACAACTTCCGACATGTAACAACATTAAATTGGAAAAACCCAAATTCTTTGAGTGGTTTTCACAAGCCAACGATATAGTTACCGTTGGTTATACATGGCTTGGACTAACAAAAAGCCTAGGCTTGAGCTTTATCATTTCGCTTTCGTTTCTCTCGCTATGCCCTTTCTCTTTTCAATGGATGCCATGACTAACAAAAGCAATTTGTTTCAAAGTGGCAACTATAACAAAATTGTAAGTGACTTGTGTAATGAATCCGCTGTCGAGCAGACTCTCCAAGATTTAGTGACTGATGACCAGTTTGCTGCCATTGAAGGCCTCTACTCTGCAGTGGGCACCATCGTTTCCATATTTGGCCTGGTGACAAACGCAATAACGATAAAAACCTTTGTAGCCATGGGAGCAGACGACGGAGTTACGGTGTCCTTCTTATGCCTGTCATCTGCAGAATTCGTCTGCTTCTTGGCCTTGTTGGGCCAGGAGCTATCGATGACCCTCTGGGTCACAGAGATGATTAGCGGCTTTCGAATTGTGTTTTTTGTTCAACCGATGGCTTTCAACAACTTCTTTGGCAATATTCGCAATTGTCTCTTCACTATTCCAGTCCTGATGATCGTCTACCTTTCAGTGGCTAAATGCATGTGCGTTTTCAAACCCTTACATTTTAAAAACATGTTTCCCGTCAGACGGACCGTGTGGATTATGGCAGGTTTTTGTGTTTTTGCCATCGTTAGTTACATGCCTATCTTTGCCAGCATTGGCTTCCCGGAGCTATACGATGGGAACATAAACAAAACTAGACACATGCTGTAGATATCCCCAGAGCTGGACGTCATTAAAAATATTGTATGGACCACGAGAGATTCGGTACCCTGCTTTGAGTATGAGGTTATCATCATCATATGTATCTACGTCATGTCTGACAGTCTGATGCGTGCTACCAAGTTCCGGGCTTCGTCAACATCAGGAGGTATGTCGGCAAGCATACGAGGTGGTCACCTGAAGTCAGGAAAAAACGTCAAAGGGAATACCAGCCAGCTAGGAGGCAGCGAATTGCAGGTGATTAAGCAGGTGGTTCTCATCTCAGTCGTATACATTGTCGGCATCACACCGAAGATCGTCGTCTTCCTGGCCATGTCTGTTGTGCCAGATTTAAATATTGGTCAGCGGCACCAAAATCTGGCCGTTATTCTCGCCAACACCAGGGAACTGATTGAGATGATCATGTCGGCCGTCAACATATTTATTTACTACGAAAACAACTCTAAGTTTAGGAGCTTGTGTAAATATTGACTTTTAAATCGGTTTCTCCTTCAACCTACTTTACTACACTAAGGAAGCAGATCTTATTGAAACATCATTTTTATTTAGATCATATCTATCGACATATATTTTTTGTCTACTGCTATTGTGTCTGTCGTAGGTTTTTCTACAGGTTCGTTTTCATATTTTGACACACAGCAAATATTTAACTGTCTATTTCAGTTTAAAATCCAAGATGATTTAAGAAGAATCTTCTAATATCATTCCATCAAATTCTTCAAAAAAGATACTCGCTTTTATTTTATGGGAACTCATATTAATAAACTGAGGTTTGTGTTCACGGATTTTATTTTTCCCTTCCTCTCACACTCCGTTAAAAAATTTACTTGAACAACTGTCGTTGGTACGTACAAACTAGGATTCAATTGAAATGGCTTCTAAAAAGGAAACGTGAAGGAGTCTTAACTAACGAGTTGTTTATTCTTACAAAGGCTAACTGACTTCCTCCCTCTAAAGAATGTACAATTTTCTTGAGTCTTAACCTCACCCATATCATCACGTAATACCACTTTGTAAGTTTTGAACAATTAGAGCGAAAACGGTCAGAGTTGTGATATTGCAAACCAGTGTCTTAAAAATCTACGGAACTCGTTGCACAGATACGATACGATTAGAGACAAAATGGCTTCGTCGGACTACTTACTTTAAGAGCTGTAGGGGAACTCTGCTACCTGACTAAGATCAGTCGACAGCAGATGTAATCATAATCGTCAGCGTTCTTTCTGTTAAGCCAAATGTTAATCCTTTATGTTAACTTTATGTTTACCCTCTATGTTAACACGCTATGGTAACCCTTTGTCTTAACCATCCACGTTAACCCCTTGTCTTGACCATCTAAGTGAATCCTTTGTCTGACCCCTCTATGTTAACCTTTTGTCGTGACCATCTATGTTAAACCCTTGTCTTAACTATCTAAGTGAATCCTTTGTCTGACTGCTCTATGTTAACCCTTTGTCTTGGCCATCTATGTTAAACCATTGTTTTAACCATCTGAGTCAATCCTTTGTCTGGCCCCTCTATGGCAACCATTTATAACTGCTAACTGCATTTCCTGTTAAACGTACCACGTTTCATGTGTCTTGTGTGCGAAATTAAAAAAAAAAATATTGAAATACAACTCAGCTGATTATTGCCTACAAGCTTCTCAAGTCTAATGGAGTTGTTTCCCTGCTTCTCTAATTGTTGGGGGGGGGGAATTCGAGGGCAGAATTGATTTTAGGTTGATGCAATAAGAAATATACAACGCAAAAGAGGTAAACATGAACAAGGACAACACACACACACACACACATAAACACACACACACACAATGAAGACTTTTGAGTCAAAAAACCATCGACAGCAGCAGCAAAGACAGAAAGAAACACTCACTCCTGTCAACTATATAATTTTACAACAAGCTTAGCGTGTTTGCCCCTTTGTGTAGTTCTCTAAACGTAATCGTGTATGGATTTATCAGAGTAGATGAAAAGTGAGCTTTTAAATTATCTTTTTTTTTTACATTGTTAAATATTCAAATTGTTTAATTTCAATGTAGGTGTAGAATCAAATGTTAATTATAGGGAATTATTTACGTAAACGTTCTCCTTAATCGTCTAAGTTATTTATATGATCGTTTTGAAAGTAGACTGCATTATTTTATCTGTTGGTAGGGTTAATATCCAATCCAACTTCATTGTTGTCATTTAGTTGTTACACGCCTCTTCAGCTTGAAATAATAATAAGTGTGAAAGTAGTATTAACAAATTTAAAAATCTATACAAAGGCGTTCCATTGATTCGAATACGTGAAGGAAGGGATAATTTTAAAATCTCGTAATGTTTCAAAAGTACGATATTTAATGACGATATCCGCGACACGCCCAAGATAATAATAGAGGCCATAGCCTTCATCATATTCCGTGATTCAGCGTATCATCACCAATTCCTAACCTTTGCCATGGCGACCTCTCGAGAAAAATGAAAGTTAAATGTGCCTGCAACTCATTGATTTGGATGTGAGTTGAACGTGAGAGTCCAATGGGCGACGATTACATAATAATTTTTTTTTATTGATATCAACGTTATGACTAAAAAAACACGGATGATTGATGAAACAATTTCTAACAACTATTTCATCCAATCATCATCAACAGCTATTATCCAGCTGACGATGATAAGTATAACATAAGAGCCAGCCTCTCTAAAACTGTGAACAGTACGTTTAAAAAAACATACTTCATTTCATCGTTATTTACAATTTCCTTCTGGTCTTCTTACTTGAAGTCTTTTAGAATGGACCAACATAACACAACATACAGTCAACCCAACAACAGTATTCTACACACAGACATCCCACCAACAATTACATTCACCGACACGTTGATCACAGAGGGCCAGTATTTCGTTCTAATGACTGTGTTCAATGCCTTGAATGCAATACTCTCCATGTCTGGAATGGTCGCCAACGCAATTAACATAATAACTTTTCGGAAACTTGATGCACACGATAATTTTCTTATGTGCTTCTTGGTTCTATCGTCTGTCGATTTCCTCTGCAGTTTGTCGGCGTTTATACAGCAAGTGGCCATGACATTTTTGATTCTAGAACTAGCGAGCAACAACAAAATAGTTTTTCCTATTGAACCCATGGCCATGTATGTCGTGTTTGGTAACATTCGCTCTTGTCTGTTCAATGCCCCAGTCCTCATTACGTTATATCTATCCATATCGAAATGTTTGTGCGTTGTCAAACCGTTTAACTTTAAGAACATGTTTTCTTTCAAGAGGTCAGCTGGAGTATTGATGGGAATTTGCACATTTGCACTGGTCAGTTACATTCCAGTGTATGCCAGCACTTGGGTCATCTCCCAATATGATCAAACTGTTGATGCCACGCGCCCCATGTTGTGGCTGACTCCTTACCTGTATTGATGGGAATTTGCACATTTGCACTGGTCAGTTACATTCCAGTGTATGCCAGCACTTGGGTCATCTCCCAATATGATCAAACTGTTGATGCCACGCGCCCCATGTTGTGGCTGACTCCTTACCGGGACGTCATTCGGAACGTCGTGTGGATCATCAGGGATACATTTCCTTCAATGGCTTCGGAAGTGATTATCATCATCTGCGTCACGTTTATGTCTAAAGCTTTGAGGGAAGCAGCGAAATTTCGAGCATCCCTTAAACAGGTGATATCGGAATCAAGTAAAGGAAAAGCGAAGAAACGTGTAAACAATAAATCTGAGAACACGATGAGCTTCTCGGAGCTGCAGGTGATCAAACAGGTCATCGCCGTTGCTTTGATTTTCATTGCCGGCAACACACCCAAGGTTTTTTTGTTTACAGCATTGGCAGTTGTACCTGATCTGAATTTTGGAAATCGTTATCAAAATCTTTACAAGGTTCTGATGGCCTCGAGAGAAGTCATCGAGAATCTCATCTCGGCCGCAAATTTTATCGTGTATTATAAATACAACTCGAAATACAGGAAGTGCTGCCCTTTGAGAAATTATGTGTGTGTAAATTATTTTAAGCCAAAACGTCTAAAAATATATTCTGGCGAGTAATTGAAACATAATTTACAAAAATTTTTGAATGAGATAAATTGTCTGTGTATTGTTAATGAAGTCTTGACATAGGCGATTTGTTTTCTTCTTTGTTTTAAGTTAAGTTATATTTCCATTTATCTATTTTAGTTATTCCCCAAGCAATAAATATTTTATCGGAAATTTTTTAAAAACTTTGTGACAAAATATAAATTTTGAATTTCAATACGAATTTTTCCTTGGCAGACCTAGGCTAAGGTGGATGGATGATGTCGAAAAAGATCTACAGCAGCTGAAAGTGCAAGCATGAAAAAGAAAGGCATTAGTTAGGTCTGAGTGGAAGGAAGTGGTGAGGCAGGTCAAAGCCCTACATCGGCTGTAGCGCCACAGGAATGTCTGGATGATGGAAAATAATTGAAAGAAATTTGGTGAAACGGAAGTTTTTTCGAACGGAAATTTTGTTCAAATTATGCTCGTGCCGTACAAATGGTCTTCGGTTGGGCAGACTTTGAGATGCTAAAGATTATGTAGAGTTGATCCCGAGATATACTATTTGGTGAAACGGAAGTTTTTTCGAACGGAAATTTTGTTCAAATTATGCTCGTGCCGTACAAATGGTCTTCGGTTGGGCAGACTTTGAGATGCTAAAGATTATGTAGAGTTGATCCCGAGATATACTTGCATTGGACACACAGATCATCATTATTCTTTGTTGTTGTTGATTTTTTTTTTGATGGTCCATTTTAAAAAAAAACTCAATGGGGGCGTCAAAATGCCGAGGCGAGTCTACGAGGTCAGTGGGCGTGTCAAGATTTAGACAAGACTACGAGGTCAGTGGGCATATCAAGATTTAGACAAGACTACGAGGTCAGTGGGCGTGTCAAGATATAGACAAGACTACGAGGTCAGTGGGCGTGTCAAGATTTAGACAAGACTACGAGGTCAGTGGGCGTTTCAAGATTTAGTCAAGACGTACATTGTATTTTTTATTAATTTTTCTTGGTCCTATGTTTGTATAAAGACTAGACAATTAAGTTATACGAAAATAATGACATCCTGATTATCTTTGCAAAAATCTAAGAATATAAGCGATCAGATTCAAAGGACGCAGCCGGCTGTCAAAATCGTCATCTAAAATTCAATCCCCTGAACTTTCCCAAGCTGTTGAGAGCTTGACTCTTTATTTTTATTTTTGAAATTAGTTAATTAGATGATTAATCCTTTTTTCAAAAGTCAATGTCACATATTCCTTGACCTTCCCCAAACCCGTCCTTTTAAAACAAAAAGAAAAAAAAAAAAAAAAAAAAAAAAGCTACAATAATTGACCCATCCAATGAAAACCTTGTTTATTTATTTATAGAGATATTATTTTAAAAACATATATGTCTGTTGTAAATTCGAGATGTTAATCTCATTTAATTCGTCGCGCTAGGCTCGTATTGCATTTAAAAATATTTTATACATAAATATTTTTAATGGCCAATTTTGATCTACCCATTTTAAGACACTCCACTATTGTCATCAAGTATACTATATTTAACGCTCCCAAATAAAATCTTAAAATCAAAAAACTCTTTAAAACTGGTCAGTACACATTATTACAACAAAAATGAGCACAGCCTCTAAAGGCGGATTTCTTGGAGCGTCATATGATAACCTAACAGTGTCAGTGTCGCTTATTGCAGCACCAAGTATCGATACTCTAGTCACAGACGACCAGTGCGCAGCCATACTGCGCTTGTACTTATTGGGCTTTTTAATGGCGTCATTGTTCGGACTCGTCACCAACGCCATCAACTTCAAAATATTTTCTGTCATGGCGACAGAGGACGGCATCACGGTGTCATTCTTGTTTTTGTCGTCTGCTTCTTTGCCGTGCGTGGGCAAGAATTGTCCGTTGTCTGTGGGGTCACAGTAGCAGAATTTCACTTTATAATTATCCCACCGCTTTTGTAATTTACTTTGGAAGTATTCGCACTTGCCTGTTTACAATTCCTGTTTTGATTACATTGTACCTATTCATAGCTAAGTGTGTGTGTGTTGTCAGACTGTTGCATTTCAAAAACATGTTTTCGGTGAGGACAACCGTGATCATTATGCCCAGCATATGCGTTTGTGCAGTTCTTAGTTATCTTCCTGTATTATCCATAACTGGAATCATGTGGGTCCACGATGAGAAGACTAACGCGTCACGCATCGCCATGGCAACGTCACCCTATCGGGATATCATTAAAAACGTCGTTTGGACCGCCAGAGATTCAATCCCAAGCATTGCGTCTCAGGTCATCGTCATCGTCTGTATATATTTAATGATCGGATCTCTAAAGAAAGCGGTCCGGTTTAGAGGGTTGTCGTCATCAGGAACAATTTTAGAACCGTCGAAAAATAGCCACGGAAGAACTAACAAAAATAACGAACAGTGCAGGACCGGACGGCGCGGAGGTGCAGGTGATCAAACAGGTGGTCGTCATCTCGGTGGTCTACATTGTTGGTAACACGCCGAAGATTGCGATCATCCTGGCGTCGTCCGTTGTACCGGATCTCAATCTGGGTCACCGCTTCCAGGACCTGTACATCGTCCTGACCAACACGAGGGAACTCATCGAGATGATATTCTCAGCTGTCAATATCATTATTTATTATAGTTATAATTCTAAATTTAAGAACCGCTGCAAATCTCTTATTTTAACACGTATTAAAGTGTGTAGCGTTTAATTACCCTCACCCTTCCCAACACTTTTACCTATGCTTGACAGGTGATTCGATTAAGTCTGTACATTGCTTTGGCTTAATTTCACAGCTATGCGTGTTTTATTCTGTTCCGTTTTAAATATAGTACAAATGAATGCCTTGAACTTCAATTGTTCTAATTTTAAAATGTTGTCTTGGTTAAACTATGCTTTTCATTTATGTGCTGAAAATAACTATGAAGAATTTAGTATAAAAAACAACAACATTTATTTCCATCAATAAAAGAATCTTGATCTTATCTATTAAAGCTAAATCATAATCAACAATGATTTCTGATTAATTTGTCTCACTCTGAGTAAATTGATTTTATTATTTTGATTTTTCTTGGTCAAAAATGTTTTATTTCCAAATGAAAATATAAAACCAGACATGCTAGGCAAACTATTTTGTTCCTTAAGAAAAATTTGAAGAACTTGTTTCTTTTTCTTAAAATGAAATTTGTTTTTGGTTTCATTGGTAATATAAATGTAGAAATTTAACTTAAACTTTTGAAGGGAATAGCAAAATTTAAATTATTCGTTGTTTCTTCCTTAAAATTAAAATGAATGTTAGTTTAATGAAATCCATGTTTTTTTTATGAGTAGAAAACTACTGAATTTACGTTTTTAAATGGACAGAATCAATAAGGATAAATGTACAGTGGAACCCACTTATCTCGACCTCGGTTAACTCGTCAACGCTGTTTTGTCAACGTTTTGGAAGTGGAACCGACAAATACTCTCTTTTTGTTAGCATTTTTTCCTCGGTTAAGTCGATTCTTTTTATGTCGCCGAACCCTGATATCTCGAAAGGGGGCAAATTTGCAACATAACCTTAGTTATCTCGATCGTCACGAACAATCGCCGGCTTTTGAAAAACAGAAACGTGCCTAAGTCAAACTCTAGTAATTGAAATGAATAAAAAAAAATATCATTGTCTGCGCAATTAACCTGACACAGCAAAAAGCGAGGAGTGAGAGGCATACAAAAAAAAGAGAGAAGTCTTAATACCTGTTATATTTATAGCGAACTCGCTTGTCGCTGAAAGGCTAAAAAATATCATTGTCTGCGCAATTAACCTGACACAGCAAAAAGCGAGGAGTGAGAGGCATACAAAAAAAAGAGAGAAGTCTTAATACCTGTTATATTTATAGCGAACTCGCTTGTCGCTGAAAGGCTGTCACGCATTCTTACCCGTTGATATTTTTATTTCAAACCCAGAATCCGTATTTGAATAACTGAACTGGCTGATTCGGAGCGAGAGAAAATAAAAACTCGCGAATCCGGAGCTGAAAAATATTTAGCCTCACGAATCCGGAATTTCGGGATAATCCGGAAAAGAGGCACCGCACATATGGCATCCCACATAAGGCACCCCACATGTGGCACCCAACAAATGCCTTGTGTTGTTAGCAAACATGTATGTACATTTTTATGCCGGACATGCCGATCGCTTCATCAAACAAATTGCTGTAACGCTGTTGTGAAAAAAAGAAAAAGCCAAAAAACAGGTGCATATGAATTATCATTTACAAACGCACATCGTGAACATAAATACATTTCAAGCACATGTTAATATATTGCCACCATATTGGTTTTCGGTTATGACAATCATCGTTGATCTCGACGCTTTTTGGGAAAACTACGAGGCCGGCGACATAGCCGGGTTTGACTGTACCATGAAAACTTAGTATCTGAATTTGTACTTATCCCTCTAGATATAATACTTATTTTAGAAAGCAATTCTCATGGAATCTTTTTTATTCTATGCAGCTGTGCAACCTCATTGGTATATTAGTTGAGTTTTAAGATCCCCATGATACTGATTCGCGAACTACAATGAAAACTTAAAACAAAGATAAACAAAAAAACTTCTTAGCCGATTTAAGAAAGAGATCGTCTGTTAAAGTTTAGGAAACTAGTTAGTTAACTTGTTGCAAAAGCCCTAAACATGACGTAATTGTGTACTCTGAAATCAAATAGTTACATTTTGACTTGAGGTGTGCCATGGCTTTCTGGGCAGGGTCTAGGTATGCCAATGCTTTCTAGGCAGTGTCTAGGTGTGCTATGGCTTTCTGGACAGGGTCTAGGTGTGCCATGCCTTTCTGGGCTGTGTCTAATTGTGCCGTGGCTTTCTGTACTGGGTCTAGGTGTGCCATTGCTTTCTAAGCAGGGTCTAGGTATGCCAATGCTTTCTAGGCAGTGTCTAGGTGTGACATGACTTCGGGGCAGGGTCTAGGTGTGCATTGCTTTCTGTACAGGGTCTAAATATGACATTGCTTTCTAAGCAGGTTCTAGGTGTGACATGACTTCGGGGCAGGGTCTAGGTGTGCATTGCTTTCTGTACAGGGTCTAAATATGACATTGCTTTCTAAGCAGGTTCTAGGTGTGACATGACTTCGGGGCAGGGTCTAGGTGTGCATTGCTTTCTGTATCACGACGGGAATTGCAACGTTCATGAGAGCCCGATACCTACAGGAAGAAGAAGAAAATAGTTCCTTAAGTTTTTGTTTTGTTTGGGAACGGTATCGCGTCAACGAGAATTAATTAAAGGTTGTCCTTACCTGCTGGCAAAAAGGAAAAAAAATGGCAAAAGTTCATGTGGATGGGGAAATCTTGAAGTTGGTAGCCATCACGTGTCTTAGTGTGCATTGAATCGAAATTCGAGTTCCAGCGACCTCTCTACATAACACCAGAAGAATTTTAAAAAAGCAACTATATTGATGATGCAATCACCAATTAGTCTTTTAACACAGGGTCTAAAATTTCCCTGATCACCGGCTAATCTCTTATGAGCGCTTCTTTTATTTCTTGTAGATAGAGTATGCACATCTTCACATTCTAACAGATGAGTGTTAATTGACAAACTAAAGGATTTGATTGTCCTTGTAATGGATTTTAAATTAAATTTAAATAGCAGTAACTATGCGTCACAATATGACACCATTCGGGATCAATACTTCCTCTTTTGTGTAATATGTAATCTTATTAGTGGGGTAAGACTATCGAACTTTTTGTATGTACTAAATAGATCTTGTAACTGACCCAGCATGCACCAGGTTATTCAATAATGAAGTGTACAAAGTGAAATCATACAATCAAATAATTTAATAATATCTTAACTTCAACGTTATTAGAACTCATTACATTGTATTCATAGAGAGGTGGTGCTTAGAGAAACACAATTTTCCAATGAAAGAAAATGCACCGATGACAAATGCATTACCTAATCACATCGTCACTTCAATATTTACCGTGAAATTGTTTAAATCCATGGTCTGTTTGCGTCACGTTCTTGAACAAACTTGTCGAAAATGAAAAATTGATTACCAATATCAGAGGCATGAGAATCACTTGGTCAACACTCTCATAAGAAAGATGCGGCCATTAAAACAATTTACTGGCGATCTATTGTATTACTTTTTACGCCCCGTATTTGGTTTCAGATTAGAAATGTCTATTCTCCTGTTAAAATGGTTATTGAATCAATCAGTTCTATGGGGAAGTGTTTTTTCAATAATTTTATTCGCATATATTTTATTCGCAGATATAGGATTGTTTCATTCATTTGAAAATATCGATAGATGAAGAGGCTTTTATTTTTTGTGTGATATAAATTTTGTGTTTCCTTTTTTTACTAAAACCACTTCCGACATGTAACAACATTAAATTGGCAAAAACCCAAATTCTTTGAGTGGTTATCACAAGCCAACGATATAGTTACCGTTGTTTATACATGGCGTGGACTAACAAAAAGCCTAGGCTTGAGCTTTATCATTTCGCTTTCGTTTCTCTCGCTCTACCCTCTCTCTTTTCAATGGATACCATGACTAACAAAAGCAATTTGTTTCAAAGTGGCAACTATAACAAAATTGCAAGTGACTTGTGTAATGAATCCGTTGTTGAGCAGACTCTCCAAGATTTAGTGACTGATAACCAGTTTGCTGCCATTGAAGGCCTCTACTCTGCAGTCGGCACCATCGTTTCTCTATTTGGCCTGGTGACAAACGCAATAACGATAAAAACCTTTGTGGCCATGGGAGCAGACGATGGAGTTACGGTGTCCTTCTTGTGCCTGTCGTCTGCAGAATTCGTCTGCTTCTTGGCCTTTTTGGGCCAGGAGCTATCGATGACCCTCTGGGTGATAGAGATGATCAGCGGCTATCGAATTGTGTTTTTTATTCAACCGATGGCTTTCAACAACTTCTTTGGCAATATTCGCAATTGTCTCTTCACTATTCCAGTCCTGATGACCGTCTACCTTTCAGTGGCTAAATGCATGTGCGTTGTCAAACCCTTACATTTTAAAAACATGTTTCCCGTCAGACGGACCTTGTGGATTAAGGCAGGTTTTTGTATTTTTGCCATCGTTAGCTACGTGCCTATCTTTGCTAGTATTGGCGTCCCGGAGCTATACGATGGGAACATAAACAAAACTAGACCCATGCTTTGGATATCCCCAGAGCTGGACGTCATTAAAAATGTTGTATGGACCACGAGAGATTCAGTACCCTGTTTTGCGTCTGAGGTTATCATCATCATATGTATCTACGTCATGTCTGACAGTCTGATGCGAGCTACCAAGTTCCGGTCTTCGTCAACATCAGGAGGTATGTCGACAGGCATACGAGGTGGTCACCTGAAGTCAGGAAAAAACATCGAAAGGAATACCTGCCAGCTAGGAGGCACTGAACTGCAGGTGATTAAGCAGGTGGTTCTCATCTCAGTCGTATACATTGTCGGCAACACACCGAAAATTGTCGTATTCCTGGCCATGTCAGTTGTGCCAGATTTAAATATTGGTCAGCGGCACCAAAATCTGGCCGTTATTCTCGCCAACACCAGGGAACTGATTGAGATGATCATGTCGGCCGTCAACATATTTATCTACTACGAATACAACTCTAAGTTTAGGAGCTTGTGTAAATATTGACTTTTTAAATCGGTTTCTCCTTCAACCTACTTTACTACACTAAGGAAGCATATCTTATTGAAACATCATTTTTATTTAGAGCATAACTAGCGACATATATTTTTTGTCTACTGCCATTGTGTCTGTCGTAGGTTTTTCTACGCGTTCGTTTTCATATTTTGACACACAATAAATATTTTACTGTATCTATTTCAGTTCAAAATACAAGATGATTGAAGAAGAATCTTCTAATATCATTCCATCAAATTCTTCAAAAAATTTACTCGCTTTTATTTTATGGGAACTCATTTTAATAATCTAAATGATGCTTGTGGTCACGGATTTTATTTTTCCCTTCCTCTCACACTGCGTTAAAAAAATTACTCGAACAAATATCGTTGATACGTACAAACTAGGATTCAATTGAAATAGCTTCTAAAAATGAAACGTGAAGGAGTCTTAACTAACGAGTTGTTCATTCTTACAAGAGCTAACTGACTTCCTCCCTCTAAGGAATGTATACTTTTCTTGAGTCTTAAACTCACCCATATCATCACGTAATACCACTTTGTAACGTTTGAATAATTAGAGCGAAAGCAGTCACAGTTGTGATATTGCAAACCAGCGTCTTAAAAATCTACGGAACTCGTTGCACAGATACGATATGAGTAGAGACAAAATGGCTGCGTCGGACTACCTACTGTAACAGCTATAGGGACACTCTGGCAACTGACTAGGATCAGTCGATGGCAGCTGTAATGAAAACCGTCGGTGTTCTTTATGTTAATTCAAATGTTAACCCTTTATTTTAACTTTATGTTTACCCTCTATGTTAACACTTTATGTTAACCCTTTGTCTTAACCATCCACGTTAACCCATTGTCTTAACAATCTATGTTAACCCTTTGTCTCAGCCATCTAAGTTAATCCTTTCTCTGAACCCTCTATGTTAACCCTTTATAACTGCTAACTGCAGTTTCTGTTAAACGTACCATGTTTGATTTGTCTTGTGTCCGAAATTTAAAAAAAAAGGGGAAATACAACTCTGCTGACTATTTGCATGCAGGTTTCCGAAGTCTAATGGTGTTGTCTCCCCTCTTCTCCCATTGTAGGGGGAAATTGGGGACAGCACTGATTTTAGGTTTATGCAATAAGAAATATACACGGTAAAAGAAAAAAACATGAACAAGGACAGCACACACACACACACACATAAACACACACCCACAAGCAATGAAGACGTTTGAGTCAAAAAACCATCGACAGCAAGCAGCAAAGACACAGAAAGAAACACTCGCTCCTGTCAACTATATAATTTTACAACAAGCTAAGAGTGTTTGCCCCTTTGTGTAATTCTCTAAACGTACTCGTCTATGGATTTATCAGAGTAGGTGAAAAGTGAGCTTTTAAATTATCATTTTTTTTTACATTGTTAAATATTCAAATTGTTTAATTTCAATGTAGGTGTAGACTCAAATGTTTGTATAATTAATCATTTACGTAAACGTTCTCCTTAATTGTTTAAGTTATTTATAAAATCGTTTTGAAAGTAGGCTGCATTATTTTATCTGTTTGTCGGGTTAATATCCATTCCAACTTCATTGTTGTCATTTAGTTGTTACACGCCTCTTCAGCCTGAGACGGAATCTCAATAATAAGTGTGACAGTAGTATTAACAAATTTTAAAAATCTATACAAAGGCTTTCCATCGATTCGAACACGTGAAGGAACGGAAAATTTTAAAATTTCGTAATGTTTCAAAAAGGACGATATTTAATGAAGATATTCGCAACACGTCCAAGATAATAGAGGCCATAGCCTTTATCATATTCCGTGATTCAAGGCATCACCACCAATTTTTAACCACCGCCATGGCCACCTCTCGAGAAAAATGAAAGTTAAATGTGCCTGCAACTCATTGATTTGGTTGTGAGTTGAACGTGAGTGTTGAATGGGCGAAAATTACATAATAATTTTTTTTTATTGATATCAACGTTATGACGAAAAAATACGGATGATTGATGAAACAATTTCTAACAACCATTTCATCCAATCATCATCAACAGCTATTATCCAGCTGACGATGATAAGTATAACATAAAAGCCAGCCTCTCTAAAACTACGGACAGTACTTTTTTTAAAACTTACTTCATTTCATCGTTATTTACAATTTCCTTCTGGTCTTCTTACTTGAAGTCTTTTGGAATGGACGAACAGGACACAACTTACAGTCTACATAACAACAGTATTCTACACACAGACATCCCACCAACAATAACATTCACCGACACGTTGATCACAGAGGGCCAGTATTTCGTTCTAATGACTGTGTTCAATGCCTTGAATGCAATACTCTCCATGTCTGGAATGGTCGCCAACACAATTAACATAGTAACTTTTCGGAAACTTGATGCACACGATAACTTTCTTATGTGCTTCTTGGTTCTATCGTCTGTCGATTTCCTCTGCAGTTTGTCGGCGTTTATACAACAAGTCGCCATGACATTTTGGATTCTAGAAACAGCGAGCAATAACAAAATAGTTTTTCCTATTGAACCCATGGCCATGTATGTCATGTTTGGCAACATTCGCTCTTGTCTGTTCAGTGCCCCAGTCCTCATTACGTTATATCTATCCATATCGAAATGTTTGTGCGTTGTCAAACCGTTTAACTTTAAGAACATGTTTTCTTTCAAAAGGACTGTTTGGGTGCTGATGGGAATTTGCACATTTGCACTGGTCAGTTACATTCCAGTGTATGCCAGCACTTGGGTCATCTCCCAATATGATCAAGCTGTTGATGCCACGCGACCCATATTGTGGCTGACTCCTTACCGGGACGTCATTCGGAACGTCGTGTGGATCATCAGGGATACATTTCCTTCAATGGCTTCTGAAATGATTATCATTATCTGCGTCACGTTTATGTCGAAAGCTTTGAGAGAAGCAGCGAAATTTCGAGCATCCCTTAAACAGATTATATTGGAATCAAGTAAAGGAAAAGCGAAGAAACGTGTAAACAATAAATCTGAGAACACGATGAGCTTCTCGGAGCTGCAGGTGATCAAACAGGTCATCGCCGTTGCTTTGATTTTCATTGCCGGCAACACACCCAAGGTTTTTGTGTTCATTGCTTTGGCAGTTGTACCTGATCTGAATTTCGGGCAACGTTACCAAAATCTTTACAAGGTTCTGATGGCCTCGAGAGAAGTCATCGAGAATCTCATCTCGGCCGCAAATTTTATCGTGTATTATAAATACAACTCAAAATACAGGAAGTGCTGCCCTTTGAGAAATTATATGTGCGTAAAATATTTTAGAGCGAAACGTCTAAATTTAGATTTTAGGGACTAATTAAAGCCTAATATTCAATACTTTTTAATGAGTTAAATTGCCTGTTTTTGTTAATGAAGTCTAGACATAGGTGATTTGGTTTTTTCTTTTTTTTAAGTTTAAGTTATATTTCTTTTCATCTATTTTAGTTTTTTCCCAAGAAATAAATATTGTATCGGAAGTGTTTTTAAAACTTGGTGACAAAATACAAATATTGAGCTACAATACGAATTTTTACTATCGGGAAAATAAATGAAAGATAATTTATTGAAATGGAAGTTTTTTCGAACGGAAATTTTGTTCGAATTATGTTCGTGCCGTACAACCGGATAGACTTTAAATTCCCATCATGTCTCGCGATAGCTATATGGCTGTGTGTAAAAAAACTATAAAAATATAAAAAAATTCTTTTAAAAATCTTCTTTGTGCCAAGATAGAAAGTATTGTTGTTGTTTTTTTTCAGTTGTTAGATACACACACGCGCACGAAAGTTTGAGCCGTGATTTGTGTCCTGTGGAATTCAACCAAGAAATTGACACAACTTTTGCCGCGATTGTATTCATGGTTGAGATCAACCATGAAATTAACACATTTCGCCCATAGGTCTGCGGTTGGTCAGACTTTGAGATGGTAAAGATTATGTAGAGTTGATCCCGAGATATTTCTGCATTGGAAACACAGATCATCATTATTCTTTGTTGTTTTTGGTTTGTTTTTTTTTTTTTGTTGTTGTTTTTTTTTTTTTTTTTTTTTTTTTTTTTTTTTTTTTTGTTTTTTTTTTTTTTTTTGTTTTTTTTTTTTTTTTTTTTTTTTTTTGATGATCCATTTTAAAAAAACTCGACGGAGGCTTCAAAATGCCGAGGCGAGTCTACGAGGTCAGTGAGCATGTCAAGATTTAGACAAGACTACGAGGTCAGTGCGCATGTCAAGATTTAGACAAGATGTACATTGTATTTTTCATCAATTTTTTCCTTGGTCCTATGTTTTTTATTAAAGACTAGACAATTAAGTTATACGAAGAGAATGACATCCTGATTGTCTTTGCAAGACTATGAGACTATAAGAGATCAGATCGAAATGACAATGGCGGCTTTCAATAGCGTCTCTCTAAAACTCACTAACCTCAAATTTCCAAAGCTGTTGATAGTTTGAGTTTTTGGGGGTTTTTTTTAATTAGTTAATTCGATGACTCCCCTTTCGGGTGAAACTTTCAGTTCATATTTATGTAACTTAAATTCAAATCCAATGTCAAAACTCAATGGCGCATATTACTTGACCTTCCCCAAGCCCGTCCTTGACCCTATTGATTCAAACAAAGCAACCACAACAAAACATCGCCCAAGTTTCATCTCCTTTGATCAACGAAACTTTTCAATGGTTAAAAATGAGGACTCGTCAGTTTTTGTAATGGCTCCGTCATCATCTTCTGGATTTAAAGTCAGGGTGAGGGGGGGGGGTGGAGTATTCGGAACGTTTGGTTTTCACAAGGTGAAGGTCATGTCTATTAGGACAAGACCTTTAAAAAACAATTATTGTAAGGTTAAAATGACAACTAAAATGATACTCTAGTCACAGACGACCAGTACGCGGCCATACTGAGCTTGTACTCCGTTATCGGTTTAATGACGTCATTGTTCGGACTTGTCACCAACGTCATCAACTTCAAAATATTTGCTATCATGGCAACAGAGAACGGCATCACGGTGTCATTCTTATTTTTGTCGTGTGCTGAATTCGTCTGCTTTTTGGCGGCGCTTGGGCAAGAACTGTCCGTTGTCTGTGGTGTCACAGAACTATTGAGTAAACACAAAATTTCACTCTACAATTATCCCACCGCTTTTGGAATTTACTTTGGAAGTATTCGCACTTGCCTGTTTACAATTCCTGTTTTGATTACATTGTACCTATTCATAGCTAAGTGTGTGTGTGCTGTCAAACCGTTACATTTCAAAAACATGGTTTCGGTGAGGGCAACCGTGATCATTATGTCCGGCATATGCGTTTGTGCAGTTCTTAGTTATCTGCCGATAATTTGCACAACTGGAATCATGTGGGTCCACGATGAGAAGACTAACGCGTCACGCATCACCCTATAGGGATATCATTAAAAACGTCGTTTGGACCGCCAGAGATTCAGTCCCAAGCATCGCGTCTCAGGTCATCGTCATCGTCTGCATCTATTTAATGATCGGATCTCTAAGGAAAGCGGCCCGGTTTAGAGGGTTGTCATCATCAGGAACAATTTTAGAACCGTCGAAAAATAGCCACGGAAGAACTAACAAAAATAACGAACAGTGCAGGACCGGACGGCGCGGAGGTGCAGGCAATCAGACAGGTGGTCGTCATCTCGGTGGTCTACATTGTTGGTAACACGCCTAAGATTGCGATCATCCTGGCGTCGTCCGTTGTACCGGATCTCAATCTGGGTCACCGCTTCCAGGGCCTGTACCAATCGTTCTGACCAACACGATTTAACTCATCGAGATGATTTTCTCAGCTGTCAATATCACTATTTATTATAATTATAATTCTAAATTTAAGAACCGCTGCAGATCTCTCATTTTCACTCTCATGGAAAACGTGTAAAGTTTAACTCCCCCTACTCCCCCCCCCCCACAATATACGCCACACAGCAGGCGACAGCATTACTTCTTTACATTGGTTCCCCTTATTTTTATAGTTTTTCGCGTTCTACTTTGTTCTGTTCTAACTATAGTACTAACGAATGTGTTGAACTTAAATTGCTTTAATTGTAAAATGTGTCTCGGTAAAAATATGTTTTCGTGTAAGTGCTGAAAACAACTATGAACAATGTTGAAAAAAAATCATTTATATCGAGCAATAAAAGACTCTTATCTTATCCATGGATCTAAATACTGTTTAAGAATGGTTTATTATGAATTAGTGAGACTCTGAAATTATTTGATTCTCGTTTTTGTTTATTTATCTTTGTTAAAAGTAGTTTATTTCCAAGTGAAAAGATAAAACCCAGCAGGCTGAGCAAACTATTGTGTTTAAGAACTTTAGAAGAACTTTAGGAAATTAAAATGACATTGGTTTTTGGTTTCAGTGCTACATTAAATTTCAACATTTTACCTTAAGATTTTAAAGGAGTCGATAAGGATAAAGATATTTTTTTAAACTTTAGTATCTTAAATTGTACGTGGCCCTCTAGTTATAATTCTTCGAGCAGCAAGTGGTTCTTGTGGAATCTTTCGACTGTATGCAATGGCGCATCCTCGCAGGTACATTAGGTGAGTTTTGAGATCCTTATTATATTGATTCGCGAGCTACATTGAAAACTTTAAAAAAGTAAAGACACAAAACTTATCAGATTTAACAAAAATACGACCTACCTGATACTGTAAAGTTTCAAGTGAGGCTTTTTGCAGATGACTGTCTTGTCTACAGAGAGACGAAAGATTAAGATGACCACCTCCAAGCAGATTTGAAGTGCCTTATGAATTGGGAGGACAATGGGGCATGAAATTTAATGAAACCGAATTCTACACAATGAGCATCTCAAAAAAACAAACATAAAAACATCACCGTATATGAACTCTCTAAACAAGACCATTCTCAAACAAGTATCAAATAATCCATACCTTGGAAATTTCTTCCCGAATAACCTAAAATGGTCAACCAATATAAACAAAATTTCAAAAAATCCAACGCCACACTAGGTTTTATTCGAAGAAATCTGCGCCACTGACCAACCTCCTGCAAAGGATTTGCCTATCTTGCACTCGTCCGTCCACTACTAGAAATGGTGCGATCATCTGGGACCCACACCTTAAGCAGGACATGGACAAGATGGAGCGAATCCAACGTAACGCAGCGCGCTTCATCGCAAGTGACTACGAATCCACCACTCCTGGCTTCGTCACTGGCCTCTTAAAAAGATTTGACACCCCCCTCCCTCAAAGACACACGAGAAAAGCTCCGCCTAACATTCTTATAAAAAGGGGTCATGGGGCTAGTGCTGCCATCCCAGCAAACACATATCTCACCCTACAGAAGCCAGGTCAATTAATCAGAGCTAAACGCTCACTTAACACTGACTTCACCTCTAACAACCCCATAAGCAATTACATCCGGAACAATAGCAAATGCTTCACTGTGCCTCGGTGTGGCACAGAGCAATATAAACAATCATTCTTCCCAAAAAGAATAATCGCCTGGAATCACCTGGCCAATGCCGCCGTGGCCCCGACATCACTCGAGAACTTCAATGCTGCCCTGTCATCTTCTTTGGGCCGTTAGGATAGCAGCATCGCTTCCCCAACCGTTGCACATATGATAGTACATGGATACATGAACGTACCCTACCAGAACCAGAGATGGCCTTTTTTACAGATTGGGAAGCTAGTGAGTTACCATATTGCGAAAATCTAAAACACAATGATCATGTACTCTGAAACCAAATAGCTCCGTTACATTTTGAAGTGTGGTTTGCAACAACTTCCTAGCCAGGGTCTACGATTGTCATGCCCTAATGGGCCGGATAGCTTACTAGAGAAAATTATTCAAATATTTTTTTTTTAAAATAACACTTAAGGCTATAAATATAAATCGCAATTTCAATAAACCTACTAGTTTTGCCTACATTTCATACAAGTCTAACAAAGAACACAATAAATGGGCCTACAGTGTATGGACATCGGGATAGTATCTTTAACGCGCGAGAGAGCCCGATGCCTATGGGAAGAAGAAGTAGAAGAAAAAAACAAGTTCATTCAGTAGTTTTGTTTTGAGATGCTATTGCGTCAACAAGAATTAATTAAAGGTCGTCCTTGGCTGTTGGCGAAATGGAAACATGGCAGGAGTTCGTGTGGATGGGGAAATCGTCAAGTCGGTAGCCATCACGTGCCTTTGTTGTGCATTGAATCGAAATTCGAGTTCCAGCGACATCCCAACACAACAGGAGAGGAAGCAAAAAATATGCAACTATTCTGATGATGCAATCATCATTTAGTTTTTTTTTTACACAGTGTCTTAAATTGGCGGCTAATGTCGCATGCGCGATTATTACATTACATGTGTTGTAAATGGAGTATATGGAGTATATACATCTTCACATTCAAAGAGATGTGTGTTCATTGGAGAGCTATTTGATTTGATCGTTCGTGTAATGGATTTTAATTGATTATAAATATCAGACAATATGCGCCATAATGTGAGATCATTCGCGATCTTGACCTCCTCTGTTGTGTAACATGCAATCTATCAAGTGCGGTAATTCTAATGATCTTTATGTGTGTACCGAATGGATCTTTTAACTGATCAATCGTGTACCCGGTTAATCAATACTGAAGTGTAAAAAGTGAACTCATGGAATCAAATACGTTGTTAATATTATTTACTTCAACGTTATTAGAACTCATTACATTCTATTCATAGAGGGGTGGTGCTTAGAGACACACAATTTTACAATGAAAGAAAATGCACCAATGACAAATACATTACCTGGTCACATCGCCACTTCAATATTTGCCCTGATAAGCGTTTCAGTTCATGCCTATTTGCGCCACCTGAAAACGATTAACTGGCGATCTATAATATTACTTTCAAGACGTTGTCTGGTCTGTACGCCGCATATTTCGTTTCGGATCAGAAGTGTCTAATCTTCTGTTAAAATGGCTACTGAATCAATCAGTTCTATGAGGATGTGATTTTCCATCAATTTAATTTAACCGATAAGGGATTGTTTCATGTCACTGTAAAATATCGAGTGATGAAAGACTTTGTTGTTTCTTTTATTGTATAAATTTTGTGCTCATTTTTTTTCAATTTAAAATTTATTCCGACATGTAACAGTATTACATTTTAAAAAACACAAAGTCTTTATCCGTCTGTCGCAAGCCAACAATATAATTATCATTAGTTATACATGGCTTGGACTACGAATTAGTCCAACAGAACTTTATCAATTCGCTTTCGTTTCTCTATCTCTCTTTTCAATGGATACCATGACTAACAAAAGCAATTTGTTTCAAAGTGGCATCTATAACAAAATTGTAAGTGACATGTGTAATGAAACCTTTGTTGAGCAGACTCTCCAAGATTTAGTGTCTGATGACCAGTTTGCGGCCATTGAAGGCCTCTACTCTGCAGTCGGCACCATCGTTTCCATAATTGGCCTGGTGACAAACGCAATAACGATAAAAACCTTTGTGGCCATGGGAGCAGACGACGGAGTTACGGTGTCCTTCTTGTGCCTGTCGTCTGCAGAATTCGTTTGCTTCTTGGCCTTGTTGGGCCAGGAGCTATCGATGACCCTCTGGGTGATAGAGATGATCAGCGGCTATCGAATTGTGTTTTTTATTCAACCGATGGCTTTCAACAACTTCTTTGGCAATATTCGCAATTGTCTCTTCACTATTCCAGTCCTGATGACAGTCTACCTTTCAGTGGCTAAATGCATGTGCGTTGTTAAACCCTTACATTTTAAAAACATGTTTTCCGTGAGACAGACCTTGTGGATTATGGCAGGTTTTTGCGTTTTTGCCATCGTTAGCTACGTGCCTATCTTTGCTAGTATTGGCGTCCCCGAGCTATACGATGGGAACATAAACAAAACTAGACCCATGCTGTGGATATCCCCAGAGCTGGACGTCATTAAAAATGTTGTATGGACCATGAGAGATTCGGTACCCTGTTTTGCGTCTGAGGTTATCATCATCATATGTATCTACGTCATGTCTGACAGTCTGATGCGTGCTACCAAGTTCCGGGCCTCGTCAACATCAGGAGGTATGTCGGCAAGCATACGAGATAGTCATCATAAGTATGGTAAGCACGTCAAAGGAAATACCAGCCAGCTTGGAGGCAGCGAATTGCAGGTGATTAAGCAGGTGGTTCTCATCTCAGTCGTATACATTGTCGGCAACACACCGAAAATTGTCGTATTCCTGGCCATGTCTGTTGTGCCAGATTTAAGAATTGGTCAGCGACATCAAAATCTGGTCGTTGTAATCGCCAACACCAGGGAACTGATTGAGATGATCATGTCGGCCGTCAACATCTTTATCTACTACGAATACAACTCTAAGTTTAGGAGCTTGTGTAAATATTGACTTTTAAATCGGTTTCTCCTTCAACTTACAATACTTCATGCTGGAAGCAGATCTTATTGGAAACTAATTTTTTACGAAGTACATAACTAACAATATATATTGTTTGTTCCTTTTCATATTTTACCTAATGGCAAACATTTTAAAACTTTGGCTCTTGTGGTTCAAAATCCAAATATGATTTAAAAAGAATCTTAAAATATCATTTCATAAAGTCTCCATAAAGAAACAGAATTTAAATGTATGGGAACACATTTTTAATAAACAAAATGACGAAATGAAAGCGGTGTGTCGGAGTTCACGGATCTCATTTCTCCCCTCCTCCTCTCACACTCCGCTAAACATATATATTTGAACAAATCCCTTTTGCACGTACCAACTAGGATGGCATTGGAATGGCGTCTCCATCAGAGACGCGAAGGCATTTTGACGAAGCAATTGATCATTCTTACACGAGCTAACTGACCTCCACCCTCTAAAGAAGTTTCAAATGTATGTGTCGTCACCCTAACCATATCATCACAGTATGCCCCTTGGTAAGGTTCGGTTAAGAGGAAACAGGTTATTGTTGTGATGTTACAAGCCAGTGTATTAAAATCTACGGAACTCGTTGCACAGATACGATATGAGTAGAGACAGAATGGCTTCGTTGGACTACTTCCTTTAACAGCTGTAGGGACACTCTGGTATCTGACTAAGAGCAATCGACAACATCTGTAATCAAAATCGTCGGCGTTCTATATGTTAAACCAAATGTTAATCCTTTATGGTAATCCTTTATGGTAACCCTCTATATTAATCCTTTATGTTAACATTTTGTCGTAACCAACTATGTTAACCTTTTATTTTAACCCTTTGTCTTTACCATCTATATTAACCCATTGTCTTAACCATCGAAATTAACCCTTTATGTTAACCCTTTGTCAAAATCTTCTATGTTAACCCTTTGTCTCAACCATCGATGTTAACCCTTTGTATCTGCTAACTGTAGTTCCTGGTACCATATACGATGATTTTGTTTCCGAAATGTAAAAAGAAAATGAAAAACAACTCTGCTGACGACTTGCATACCGGTTTCCCCCAAGTCTGATGGAGCTATCTCCCTGCTGATCTAAATGTAAGAGAAATTACGGGGTGGGGGGTGGGGTGGGGAGAACTGCATTTAGGTTTATGCAGTAAGAAATATACAAAGGCGTAGAAAACAAAACTTAAAGATAAGAGCACACACAAAATTGGACGGTTCAGCGCACACGCCTTTTACAGCAAAGAAAACACAGAGACAAACACTTGCTCCTGTCAACTATATAACCATACAGCAAGCTAAGAGTGTTGGCCCCTTTGTATATTTCTTTCAATGTTATCATGTATGCATTTATCATAGTAGAAGAAAAGTGATTTTCTTTTCATTGGTAATAAGCCAAAATTGTTTACTTTCAATGTAGATGAAGACAATTATTACTTATAATGAATCATTTACATTAACGGTATTGAAAGTAGGCAGCATCAATCTATTCGTAGGTCAGGCTGACATCTATTCCAACTTCATTGTTATACTTTTAGTTGTTAAACGTTTCTTCAGCCGGAGACGGAATTTGAAACAATAAATGTAACAGTAATTTTTTTTTTTTAAATAAAAAAAAAAATAATAAACTACACCATGGCGGTCCATGTGTTCGATTACGTGAAGGAATTGATGCTTGTTTAAACACGTGATCATTCAAACATATTCAGTAACTTTACGTTTTAAAGGAAAAAAATGAAAGTTAAACATGGCTGCTTGACATTAGTTTTGGTTGCTTGTCGAACAGTAGTGTTCTTAATAACGTGAATATCGAATGGGCGACTATTAGATAGATATATTTTTTTATTTTTTTTAAACCCCTCTCAGCAGCGTTTTAACTGAAATCAATATCAACGTTACGACCACAAATACACCTCGTTTTAAACAGCGCTTCGTTTCAAGATATTTGAAAAGAAGGGAACATGCTTAGTTCAAGGGAAAAACAAAACAAAACCTTTAAAAAAAAGGATTTTCCCCCACTTCATGTATTCAAGCTCATTCATTGACGTAACCCAACCCCATTCCGAAACAAACCTCCAGCCTTCAGCCCCCCCCCCCAACCGCCACCTTTTTCCTTTCATTTCCCTAAAATAGATTATGGTTTATTATTTTTAACAGATTCTAGAATTTCGTATGTGACACGAATTTCAGGATTGATAAGAGATTGAGGGGGGAAATGATTAAATTCAACTCATTGATTGGTTAAATTTGAGAACCGTTGTGTTTTCATTGGTCATGATGTAAAAATATGAAGTTAAACCGATGCTTGGGGAGAAAATTAAGCCATCAATAAAAAAGAAAGGAAATAAAATAATTAATCTTTATATATATGTGTGTGTGTATGTATGTGTGTGTGTGTTTTAATGTAATATTATTTAATATTTCGATTTATATTGGATATAGATAATCATAGTTAAATACGTATTGATAAAATATTTTCGATCAAAGCATTTCGGCCAATCATTATCAACCACATTTATCCAGCTGACTATGTGATAAATATAAGCTAAAGCCAGCCTCTCTAAAACTACGGACAGCACTTTTTAAAAAACTTACTTCATTTCATCGTTATTTACAATTAACTTCTGGTCTTCTTACTTGAAGTCTTTTGGAATGGACGAACAGGACACAACTTACAGTCTACATAACAACAGTATTCTACACACAGACATCCCACCAACAATAACATTCACCGACACGTTGATCACAGAGGGCCAGTATTTCGTTCTAATGACTGTGTTCAATGCCTTGAATGCAATACTCTCCATGTCTGGAATGGTCGCCAACACAATTAACATAGTAACTTTTCGGAAACTTGATGCACACGATAACTTTCTTATGTGCTTCTTGGTTCTATCGTCTGTCGATTTCCTCTGCAGTTTGTCGGCGTTTATACAACAAGTCGCCATGACATTTTGGATTCTAGAAACAGCGAGCAATAACAAAATAGTTTTTCTTATTGAACCCAGGGCCATGTATGTCATGTTTGGCAATATTCGCTCTTGTCTGTTCAGTGCCCCAGTCCTCATTACGTTATATCTATCCATATCGAAATGTTTGTGCGTTGTCAAACCGTTTAACTTTAAGAACATGTTTTCTTTCAAAAGGACTGTTTGGGTGTTGATGGGTATTTGCACATTTGCACTGGTCAGTTACATTCCGGTGTATGCCAGCACTTGGGTCATCTCCCAATTTGATAAAACTATTAACGCCACGCGCCCCATGTTGTGGCTGACTCCTTACCGGGACGTCATTCGGAACGTCGTGTGGATCATCAGGGATACATTTCCTTCAATGGCTTCGGAAGTGATTATCATTATCTGTGTCACGTTTATGTCTAAAGCTTTGAGGGAAGCAGCGAAATTTCGAGCATCCCTTAAACAGGTGATATTGGAATCAAGTAAAGGAAAAGCGAAGAAAAATGTAGACAATAAATCTGAGGACACGATGAGCTTCTCGGAGCTGCAGCTGATCAAACAGGTCATCGTCGTTGCTTTGATTTTCATTGCCGGCAACACACCCAAGGTTTTTTTGTTTACAGCATTGGCAGCGGTACCTGATCTGAATTTTGGAAAACGTTACCAAAATTTTTACCTGGTCCTGATGTACTCGAGAGAAGTCATCGAGAATCTCATTTCGGCCGCAAATTTTATCGTGTATTATAAATACAACTCAAAATACAGGAAGTGCTGCCCTTTGAGATACTATAAAAGTGTATTATAACACAACTAACAGTACAGACGCTGCTGCCCCTTGAGAGATTATATGTGTGTATTATACATCAACTCAAAATGAAGGCAGAGCTGCGCTTTGAGAAATGATATGTGTATAAAACATTTCAAGCCAAAATGTTCTTGTTTTTGATTCTGGCTACTAATTAAAGCATAACTTAAATTACTTTTTTAATGAGATAAATTGTTTTTGTTTCCTTAAGCAAGTCGAGACATTTTTTATTTGTTTTCTTCTTCGTTTTAAGTTAGTTATTATTTGCAATTATCTATTTAATTTTTTATTTTATTTTATATTTCTTCTTTATTATTATTTTTTTTTTTTAAATTTTTACTCATTTTTAAAAATACCAGTTTAAAAGGCTGCTAATTATTTTGTGATTTTTTTAGCATATTTTTTTCTTCTTTGTTTCTTTCTATTCCAAGCCGCATTCCTGAACAATTTAAGAAATAAATCTTTTCGTATTTTTTTAAAGCCTTGTCTCAAAATACAACTGTTGAACTTGAATGCGAATTTTTCCGAATATTTGAATGAAATTTTGGTGGAACGGAAGTTTATTCCAACGGAAATTGTGTTCGAATTATGCTCGTGCCGTTATACCGGATAATCGTTAATTCAGACTGGAGTGTCAGCCATGTTGATTTCTGTAAACGAAGAGTTTTCATTTCGTTAACTTGTTATCCAGTGTTGGCAGGTAAATAAAGAACTTTGTTATTTTCACCCGATGTTTTTTCTGTTGCTCGTCGTCATCCGCTGTGGATGGAAGGACGAGAGCATACCCTAGAATTGTGTTGTCCCCCTAGACAACACGGAGCCTCTCGAATTCCACGTTCAGTAAACGCATATTCTGCAGAAGTCTGTTCACAGCTAACTCTTCTTAAAAAGGAAGTTCTCTACCATGCTCATGGTCAACAGAATCGTCTCTGATATTCGACAAAGTCCTAACTCATCGCAGCTTGTGTCAGCTTGACTTTGGAGGCACACTGGAGCCTTCCACGTCATCGGATGCGAATCTTGAGCTTTCCGGAATTTCCGGGAAAAGTCGTCAAATCGCTTTTGGCCCCCAGGCTGGGTCCGAAAAAAAATTTGAGGTCACCCGGTTGGTTCAAACGAAACCGATTTAAGCTGTCCAGTTTTCCGGATCCGAAAAATGTGTGTATTCTCCAGATGTCCATACAAACTTTACTAATGTTTGTCACGACTCATCCAAGAGTATTATTATAAACAATAAAGCTAGTTTGACCAACTCCAGCCAATTTCCTGCTTGAACTGCGTTTTCATGAGCTTTGTCGCCAGGATCATTCCAAGAAGAGCTCTGCCTCCAGAGGGCGTTCTACAAAGGACTTCAAAGGACTTGAGTGCAAGTTTTGACGACTCTACCCCATAGATTTTACTTCTTCGACACTAGCCAGTTGTTCTCATGACTGCGACAGTAGTTGTTTTGAGTTTTTTTTTTTTGTTTTTTTTTGCGCAAAGGTTCAAGTTTCTAAATCTGAACCTACCGATGTTCATCAAGATTTTATGCCTTTCATATCTGAAGGATCAGTGTCACTGCCAGGTAATTCTTCCAGTCTAAGACCTATCAACACTTTTACACAGGTGCTTTACAGTTATTATGACGCGTTTACATCCCTTGTCTAAAACTATTGCTACAGGGAACAACGTCCTATTCTGAGGCGTAGAGATGGGTTTGAGTGATGTACCTCTACGCCTTATTGATCTAAAGTCCTATCAAGTCTCAGGACCTGTGCGTGTGGGTGTCCGACCAACGTTACCATTGGACGGCATCTCATTGCATCCAGGAAATGACTAAGCGTTTGGGAAAGTGATAGCCGAATCTACCGTTACTCATGAACCTTGTTTGACTGAATTTAAAGATAAACATCCTTAGTGATATCCAGTATGAGATGTTACCAGGGCCATGATTTCAAAGATCTCCGACAAAGAGATTTCTCCATAAGTTTTTAAAAAAAAATCAACCCTGAAATAGTGGTGTAAACAATGAAGAGTAAATGAATCAAAAGACACCTGCTCCGCTGCAGCCTATGGAAGAGCAAACGAGTGATTAGGAAATCGCTAATCTCCGAGAGAGCGCTTTGTCCCAAGAAAAAGTTGAACATATTCCTGTATGCTACCTTTTACAAGATGAAATACTTTCGAGAAAATGGTGGCTTCCATACGCAGCAGCTGACGAAGAATGGAGGATAGCTCATCAAATATTAGTTCATACCACTTTCAAGAATGACGTTCTGAGCTCATCCCATGACTAATCACTTTCAGTCAGCTTGGGAATAAACAAGACTTGCAACAAATAGACTTCGCACATCTCTTTATACCAAAATGAAGAAAAATGTGGTTGATGACTGCAGATCCTGTCCTAATTGTTAAGTAGTGGGCAAACCAAATCAGAAGATACCGGCAGCTCCTCTTCAAACGATTCCAAAATTTGAAGAATCTTATTAATCGTGTGAAAATAGACTGCGTTGGACCTCTGCCAAAACGAATTAAAGTCACCAATACTTGCATGTGTGCAAGACAGTTTCCAGACGCCATTCATCTTCGCAACATCAACACTTCGAAAATCGTCAAAGCTTTGACGAATTTTTATTTTTTTAACATTGTTTTGTCTTCCGAACTCGGTACATTCTGACCAAGGAACCAACTTTAAGGCTGAATTTTTTTTTTAAAGAAGTGATGAACAGCTAGAAATAGAACACTGCTTGTCGACTGCATATCATCATGAGTCGCAGGGAGCACTTGGGAGATTCTATCAGACTTTAAAAATACATTATGAGAACGTACTAGCATGCTACTGTTCGCCGACTGAGAAGCAGTTCAAGAATCACTTGGATTCAGCCCCTTTGAACGGGTGTTTGGCCATACGGTTCCCAGAAACCTTAAACATCCACTGAAGGAATTTTGGAATGTCTTAAAGTTCACAACTTAACATTTAATGCCTGCTATTTGGCTAAATCTCATGTTTAATGATACTCAATCAAAAATGTCACTTTGGTACGATACAAAGGCAAAATTCATATATATTTTTCAAGGGATAAAGCGCATGGTATTTTGCCGATACCAGGACAATCACTGTGAGCTTAGATACTTTGGACCTTTTGAATTTGAGTCCAAAGATAAGGACTTAATTTATATCATATTAACTCCATATCATAAAAAGAAAGAAAAAAAATATGTCATATTATTGTTGAAAGACTTGTGATGATTATTGTCCATCCTCAGAAAATTACTACCCAACTTGAATGGAACACTAAGATATTCATCATTGTCTGAAAATGGTTTTGTTAAATCTGTAAATAACTAGGGGGGAAAACCTGACGGAACAACTCGATTTACTGTCTCGTATTGTCTCCCTTCATATTTCCCCATCTTGCGTATATTTCGAACTATTTTGAACCAGAACGCAGCCTCCACCCCCACCCACCCCAATTCCCCCTCATATGGTACCAAGTCCTGAAAATCGATCGATTGAAGATAACCCATTGCACAAACATTAGTGAAATTAATACAGCTTTTAAAAAAGTCCTCCTTTCAAAAAATGTCTCGCAGGTAATTGTTATTTATTTTAATTGTTGCGTGATTTACTGCAAACTGTACTTACCGAATATAACCGCACCTTCTAATACCCTTAATTACCTAATGCAAAGACGATGATTTTTTTTTTTAAATATCACGACGCTATATTTATTAAGTCGGGTGGTAGCAATGTAAAATGCATGTATTTAAAATAGGAAGACTCAAATCTTGAGCCTGAAATATTTATACAAATGGAAGGTTGTGGTTTGTAAATTATGTATTGATTGTGAATAATTAACACTATCTATAATTAAAGAGCATTTTTTAAAAAAATAACCTAGTTATCAAATTGCAGCTCAACTTGATGTTAATGATGTGACAATTAATAACTCATTCGAATTGGATTTTCTAAGGCCTAGCGACGTCAAACTCTAGAAACTACAATAATATTAACGGAATGCTTTAATCATTTGAAAGAAATTGTTCATTAAAAAAAGGGGGGGGGGGTGAATTTGAGAATAAAATAATTGTTGTAATAGCTATTTTTTAAGAATACGTCATTTTAAAATTACTTTTTAAGAAGATAACACATTTTAACTGGCGATTGTTACATTCCTTTTATAATATCGATGAATGTAAATCGCAACAGTTACAGTAGGAGGCTCATCTTCAGAAGATGTGCACAATGCACGTTACTTAAATCATGACTATTAATATTTCTTTAAGTGTGTATGTATGGCGGTAACGCGCAAAATAAAGTTTTCCCAGAAGTTGGCACTGCTTGGGAATATTTCTTAGCAAGTGCGTTCCTTGAAGTCGAGGTTTGTCAAGTAACTTGAGTAGATGGGAAGTTCGTGCGTTGTTAATGCCGCTATTCTTTAGCGCGCTGCTTCTAATATTTAAAACAGCTATGGAAAAAGTGCTGTATCGATTTATTGCCTTGAATTATTGGACTTCAGAGAGACACACACACACACTTTTTATTTCGGCTATGTAAATCAGTAACTTTTTAAAGGTATGTAAAGGTATTTATATATTAATTTATTATTCAAAAATTGTGTATGTGCCCTTCTATCGGCTGAAAACGATACTGACAATCATGGTCACGGACAACGATGCAAACTTTACCCGCCCTCCACCCCATGACTTTAACTTGACATCCACAAACACCCCAGGGATCAGTTTACCCACTGCAGTTTCATCCATCGACAGCCTCATTTCCGATGACCAGTACGCCGTCGTGATGACCGCCTACTCCGCGTTCGGTATCGTCGTGTCCTTGTTCGGCCTCGTCACCAACGCCGTCAACATTAAAACGTTCGTTGCCATGGGGACACAAGATGGCGTCACGGTGTCCTTCCTCTTCCTATCGTCTGCCGAGCTCGTCTGTTTCTCGGCGACGCTCGGACAGCAACTGAGCATGGCGTTGTGGGTCACTGAAATCTTCAGCCACTACACGACAGTCATCCCGTATCACCCCATGATCTTTAACCTCTGTTTCGCCAACATCCGCAACTGCCTGTTCACCATCCCGGTGGTAATCACCCTCTACGTATCCGTGATGAAGTGCATGTGCGTGGTCAGACCCTTGCATTTCAAAAACATGTTCTCTAAAACCAGAACGATGTGGGTCATGTCAGCGATTTGCGTCTTTGCGGTCGTGAGCTATCTGCCCATCTTTGCCACCACTGGGGTCACGCGGCAGTATGATAAAAATATCAGCAGAACCCGACCCATGTTCTGGTCATCGCCCCACAGAGATCTCATTAAAAGTATCGTGTGGACGGCCAGGGATTCCTTCCCCGCGGTGGTGTCACAGATCATCGTCGTCGCCTGCATCTACGTCATGTCCAGGACTTTGATTCGCGCAGCTCGGTTCCAGGGACTCCCATCACGACGTGAGGACGAGGCTGGGTAGCACGGAGCTGCAGGTGATCAGGCAGGTTGTGGTCATCTCCGTCATCTACATCGTGGGCAACACGCCCAAGGTGGCTGTATTCGTAGCGCTGTATGTCGTCCCCGACTTGACCGTTGGTAAACGCTATCAGAATGTGTACGCCATTCTAATGAACAGCAGGGAGCTTGTTGAAAACTGCGTGTCCGCTGTTAATATCATAATTTAGTACAGTTGCAACTCCAAGTTTAGGCGCTTCTGTAAATTTTGAAAATTAATTTCAATGTAAACTTTATAGAATTCAATCGACTTCTGGTTTGCTTAAAATAAATCATTATGAATAATGCATACCAGAAAATAGTTTTCTTCATTCATTAAAAGATATTGATACGTTTGTTTGTGGACGGGTCGATCGATCACAAGAAAACCAAACAATGGCTCGCAACCAAATGTGACTTGATTATTCCTTCTGACCTAACGATGGTTCATAGAAAGTTTGGTCAAAATCCCCTTCTCCCAAAAACTGTATTTTTTTTTAAAGCGTAAAATGTAGAGGCTAAAAACTATTTTTAAAAAATGTTCATTTGGTTTCGAGGGACGCTCTAGTTAACTTGTTGTTGGCGTTAGAATTTTTTAATTTAATTAGAATTAACATGAACGATTTTGTGTGTGTTTGCAGCTTTGCCAGTTCCTAATTTATTTTTAAATTTCAGTTACCAGAACATTCACAAAAGTCTCGGGACATGGATTTGTTTTGTAGCATCACATAACCAATGTGTATTTATCATTCTTTCCTAATCCTTTATATCAAATGCGCTTTTGTTCGTGTGGTTCTTTCTGGCTGGGAGTGTGGCAAAATCTTCGGACGGCTCATTCCCGTCAACCTATCGAGCTGAAACTTGCCACATAGACTCGTTGCCGATGACAAAATATTCTTTCAAATTTTCAGCCCCCACGCCCAACCCCTCAAAAATCTGTTCTTCCTGCTTTTCAAGGGGAAGATGAAGGAAATATGATGCCACAGATTTCACGAAATAAAATTCTCGATCGCTGCGCTAAATGAGATGCTTAAAAATATCGCAGGTGCGTTTGGTGCGTAACATTATTTTCCCTGCAACAGCTGGTTTAAAAATATCGCAGGTGCGTTTGGTGCGTAACATTATTTTCCCTGCAACAGCTGGTGTAATAAAGGTTTTGTGTCAAAGCGGGTGAGTCATTAGAAAATTAATATAAAATATAATGATCACAAAGGCAAGTAAATAATTTATACGACAAACTATTATATATAGTCTTTAGGGGTTGTTCAATTTAATGTTAACTAACTCTCTAATATCATTTGAGAAGAAAATCGATATTTTCCATCAACTGAGATAGAAGCAACGACTCCCACTATGATCCTTTAAGGATGGCAATAACCTGAGCTGTATGCTTTAAGACTTTGCATCTCTTTCCTTGCTAACAGTTTGCACTGCGTACACGGGGTTAATCAAAGCTAGTTTTTTCTTCTCTGATTCTTAACTAGCTACAGCCTTTCAATCAGTACCCAACAAATGACGTCCTAAAATGTTTTTATCTTTCAGAGTTATTTTTAAATATCATTTGACGTCATCGTACTTTACACGCTAAGCTCACATGGGAAGTCGCTGTCAAGGGTATGAGAATCACTGTTGTTATGTGTAGATCATTGTTTTCAAGTTTGATAGGGAAAAGATGTTTAGTTAGAGATTGTATGCGTAGCTGTATCGTTTGTGTGAGAGTGTTGTGACGTCATTGTGTAAGGGGAAATGACGCGTTTGTTTTGGTTGTTGTGGAAGGATTGATGGCGGATATACTGGATGAACTGTTTGGATTTATGTATTGAGTAGTGTTTTGGTTGGAATGATTTGATCAACAATTCTGAAATTATACATCAACCCTAGTTAATGGAGTAGTGTTAAATAAACTCCTATCTAGCTACAAACCTGTTAACGTTGGTTGTATTATTAACTGTTGATATTAGCTATACTGTTCGTGGGATAAAGGGAGAGACTTGGCCAGACAAGTAAACACACATTGACATGAGTGGATAATTATAACACAACAGATTCAACGATTCGAAATTCGCGTTATTTTATCTTAGAAAATTCACTGTAATGTAATAAATATTAAATAGCAAATAATACTATTTTTTTCGTAACCGGAAATTTGATCGGATGAAATTTCGTCTACGGTAAATTCATCGACGGCAATTTGACCAAACGGAACTATGGTAGAATGTTTTTTTCTTCAGTTTTTATGTTAAAATTTGCTTCAAATTTCTTTTTGAACGCATTATTTTGTTTTACTATATAACATTTTTAACGTGTGGCCTGAAAAAAGATTCGACCAAATTTCCGTTCGATCACATTACCGTCGATCAATTTACCGTCGAAGAAATTTCTTTCGATTAAATTTCCGGTAACCCTATTTTTTTAATGTTTAAATAATTACGTTACGATGGTTTTAACAACACCGAAATCGTGTTTGAGAAGTATGGCTTGAAAAAAAAGGATTTTTAAAGAAAGAAATAAAAAGAGAAAATTTCGTAAACTGGTTTATGTCGAGGTGGAGAGTCTATGACTCTGTAGGATGTGAACATTGTTAAGGAATTGATATGTCATGACCACTAAATTAAACGTAAATAGAACGCTGACCATTGATGAGATGGGACGCCGAAGTCTAAGGCTGTGGAGCGGTCTTCGGATGGTGGCACTACCAACAATCATTGCTTGCATGCAGTCTTGACCACCCCTCCCGGGGGGGGGGGGCTTTCATCTGAATTATGGTTTAAATGTAACCACTGCTGTGTTCCTCCATATTGTGGTTAGCTTCTGTGTACACTCAAATAATGATAGAATCTACGGATGAAATCATGAAATGTTATAGATCTTTAATATGCAGCTTTAACAAATGTGTAAAGTTTGTTTTTTTTTTAAATAACAATGGCAACTTTATTCTACACTGTAAGCTTTGTATTTGTATTAACGCCAAGAACGGTCTAGATTATACATTTAACTATGAAACTATGAAACTTGTGTAAATTTGATAAGTCATTTTGGAAAAGGAAGGCTCCTTGTTATTTTTTACAAATATGTTAAAGATGAAAACGCACGCATAACAATTTAAGCTTTGATGTTGGCTCGATACATTCTTCAGTTGTTTTCTACTATTTGTTTTGGCAGTGTAGTCTAGAGCGCATCGACTGGCCGAGTATATATTGTATATTTATATTAAAACCCTTTTATCGATGGCTGCATGACGTGTCTCATTTCACCACACACAGAAAAAAAAAATAAAGTGTTGACACGACGTTGGTTGGTTGAAGATTCGAATCAGAAATTGCTCGCAGTTCACATTCTGTGATTGTTTCTTTCAAAAAATCCAATAGCTATGGATGTTTACTTCTCAAACACAACAGGAGCAAAAAGAGAAATAATTTAAAAAGTATTACCATGAAGGCTGTGGCAGCAAATGTGTTTGAATGTGTTGAATTTTTAAAAGAGTTCTTGGGTGAGATTGACCAAGAAAGGGGTTGATCGTGTTTATTTTTCTTAAAAACAAAGAGAGACAACTGACACGCAGTTGGCCATACAGCTCAAAAGTTAATATGCTTCTCTTTAATTGTATGTCAAAACGTCTCTAATCAAGACGCCTCATCAAGACGCCTCATCAAGACATATCCAGGACATTGGGGCTGAGAAAATCCATTAAAGAAGAAACACCGCCAAATGTGACACAGGACAAAAAAAAAGCCAAATAATTATCATTAAAATAAGAGATTTATTTATTTAAAAACAGAACAAAGTATTGGTAATATATGCTAGCCGATTTTCTAAGAGTCTACGCTCAGCCTTACAAGAGAATGGCTATATCGGAACATATGCTAGCCAAGTGGTCGGCGAATGCATTAGTCAAAAGAGCCAAAAATCAGCAGCAGGAAGATTAACACAATTTTGAGCGCAAAATTTCTTTTCAAGAACCTGTCATGAACCATGTTTATCGGAGTCAATCCCGACCTGTGGCCAGCTGGCCGAGCCGCACTCATGTCGCTGAAGAGCCGCATGCGGCTCGCGATCCGCGGTTGGCCGACCACTGTGCTAGCCAATGGTCTAAGAGTCTAGGCTCAGCCTTATTTGAGAATGACGCAATGAGAAATACAGATTTTATTTTGTCATACGCTGTGTTAGTCTTAATCTAATTGACATACCCTAAAGTGTGAACGCTGAATTTTTTCTTTAAAAAAAAAACAACAAAACAAAAACTCGCGACTATTACACTCGAAACGAATTTAAAAAACAGCTTACCATATTTTTATACTTATTAACAATAGTAAAACGATTTTTATGGTTTCTAGGTGTTTGAAATTTATTAATAAAATCAACAATTTTTTTAAAGGCGAGAATAATAGAGGAATATTCCAAAATTATGTTTTGTTTTATAGTTCTGTTACTAACATGATTTTGTAATGCTTTTGAACATAGTTAAAAACGACATTTACCGATTAAAAAAAAAAATGAACAATAAGAAAAGACATTTTTCAACAATAACTGCCCCAAAAATACTCCAGGTGTCATAACTACCAACAAAGAAGGCCTTGGCCATTACAATCGATTCGTTTAACCTTTCACGGCAATTTACTCAATCATGTCAGGAAGAGTTGATCAACAAAAACATAGCAATAACATGAAAGATTGCCTCGTCATTTCTTATCGTCTTACCATTTGTGCAAAATTAGTAAATGTTGATGTTTAAACGTATGTGTTCTTCTCATAGATTTTTGGAGGGGTGTTTTTCAAAATGTGAACGTGTTAAAATGATTTAATCAAGATAACTTATTAAATGATCTATACTAGATAAGATAAGATATTTTTCTATTGAACCAAATAAAAATATGTTGATTCTAACATTATAACGGCCAATTTAAGAATTATTGGGTGAAGAGGCGCCTACCCTTGTCGAGAGATTTTAATCTGTGAGTAATACGAATGTTTGTATTTCTACCCTATGAATTTCAGTGAAAAGTTTTGGACTGTTACAAAAACAGATACTCGATACTTGTTTTAGGGGGTATACAAGTCTCCTTAATACAACTGTAACGAAAGCAGATATAAGCCTATCACATTTATTATTCAACTAACTGCAAATTAAGTGATAAGCTTTTAAAAAAAAATAATAATAATTTAAAAAATATTGTAATCTTAAACTCAGAAATTCCTGACATAAATTTATGAACATTAGGGCACTTTCAATCTTAGCATGGTTTAGATATTACTTCACGGATGAATGTTTTAAAATATTTAACTAAAAGTAAAGGCGTATCATATTAATATTTGATCGATCTCTTTTGATGGGAAACGCCCACCTTAAGATCATCACATCAACGTAGTTCCTTTCAACTCTTGTCACTAATCTCAAATAACAATTCTTTTTTTTAAAGCAATTTGTTTTCATGTTATATAACGTGTCACTTGGATTTTCAAAGAGGTCGTTTATAACGTACTCCACTTGTCAGAAAAAATTTACAGACGTTACCCTTTGTGGAAACTTCAATCATCTTTATAATTCGTACCTTGTATTCTCTGAAACAAGCACCTATCATAAAGAACAACAACAACAATTAAAGAAAAAACAATGGAAAACTTTAACCAGACCTTGCAGAGTTTTGAGGGCATGAAGTTGAATCCTGTGGTCACACATGTCGTCGTTGTTCCAATGGCGTCGCAGAGCGTGGACACCCTGCTCACTGACGAACAGTACGCCGTCATCATGGGCCTGTACTCATCGGTCGGCACCGTTCTGTCCGTGTTCGGACTGGTCACCAACGCCGTCAACGTCAAGACATTCGTGGCGATGGGCGCGGACGACGGCGTCACCGTGGCTTTCCTGTTCCTGTCGTCCGCCGAGTTCGTCTGCTTCCTGGCGGCGCTCGGCCAGGAGCTCGCGATGATCTTTTGGGTGACTGAAATGACGAGCAAGTATAAAATTGTCTTCGACTTCCACCCGATGATCTTCAACAACTTTTTCAGCAACGCTCGGAATTGCTTTTTCGACATCCCCGTGCTCATAACGTTGTACCTCGCCGTGGCGAAATGCATGTGCGTCATCAGACCGCTGCATTTTAAAAACATGTTCTCCGTCAAACGGACACTGTGGGTCATGACGGGGATCAGCGTTTTTGCAGTCCTGAGCTACCTGCCGATCCCGGCCAGCGCCGGGGTCACGTGGCAGTTCGACAAGAACATCAACAGGTCAAGGCCGATGTTCTGGACGTCGGAGCACAGAAACATCATCAAAAATGTCGTCCTCAACGCCAGGGATTCTTTTCCGAGCATCGTGTCCGAGATCGTCATCCTCGTCTGCATCTACCTGATGTCGAAATCCTTGGGTCGTGCCGCTAAATTCAGGGCTTCAACAAGGTCCGGGGCGATCGTTGAAAAGACCGCGAATCCGTACCGGGCGACCACGGCAACCGTCGCCAAAGTCGACACGAAGCTGAAAGGTGCGGAGCTCCAGGTGATCAAACAGGTGGTCGTCATCTCGGCAATCTACATCGTCGGCAACACGCCTAAGATCATCATCTTCATGGTCTTGTACATTGTTCCGGATCTCAGCTTCGGGAACCGGTATCAGTACGTGTACATCGTCATCATGAACACCAGGGAACTCATTGAGATGTTCACGTCGGCTGTCAATATCGTCATATACTACACGTACAACTCGAAATTTAGGCGTTACTGTAAATGTTAAGATTTTATTCTTTTACTTTAAAAAATTAGAAAGAACGAAAAAATTGTCTGCAATTGAAAGCTTTGGAAATTTGGGGAGAAAAACGTAACATTTGAAGGAAAACGTAAATGTTATCTTATTCTTAAAGATATTTTGAAAAATGTTAGCCCGGTATATCACAATAGTGGAGCTTCATTATAAAAACAAGACTGTAATTGTGTTCGACAATAATAATTTCCTCTCCCTCTATCTATTTCAACTTCTTTCTCCTCTCTTTCTTGCTCTCTCTCTCTGCCTCTCTCTCTCTATGTCTCCCCCGCTATCTATCTCATACAAATGATCATTTTCTCTCCTAAATGCACGCCAGTAATGTGGTATAACTTGATGTAGTCACATTATTCTTGTCACTGGATGATTACCGGGGAATTTTTTCTGCCCAATTCGTTTGAACTCAAAGTTTAATCGCGTCACCGGGGGGGGGGGGGTTTAGCACCCGGTTTTTTTGTTCTTTTCTCCTAAAAAGCTACTCTTCAAATCTCAATTTTTTACATTTCAGACCCCCCCCCCCCTTTTTTTTTTTACAACGAATCTAATCAACTTTAATCTCGGAACAGCAGGAAAAAATTATTCTTTTAAAAAACAAAATTTGAATCGATGGGTAGCGCAAATTTCACAGAATATTCTTTAGTAGAAAAAAAAATGTTTAGCACAGTTTGGACGAAGAACTGCTATTTTCGTTTAAATTAATATTCTACATTTTATCCCAAGTATTTCTTTAAATAATCTTTTTCATGACTGCTGTTAAAAAAGCCAAATGTAACACTTCAGCTTTGTGATGTATGGTTGTTTTCCGTCAAAATTATAACACTAAGCTGGAAGCAATAACTGATGTCGTAAATGTTAGGCGCAAATTTTTTTTATTTTTTTTTTTTGAAGACGCCAACTTTTCAGTTTTAAAAAAAAAGCCTATTCGTCCTTCGCACTGCATCCCCATCAGTGTTCGATGTGAACAAGGAAAACCGTAATGTTGATGTTGTGTAATGACATCACATATTGTTGTTGACGTCATTTTTGATTCTGATTTCTGATTCTGATATGCCAGTACTTGGTTGCTGCAGCCAAGTCCTGGCATATGTGCAACGGTTTGGGAAACTTTGCGGCCATCCTAACGGCTCCTAGCGGGTGCCAGGGCGGCCCTTGAAACTCTCGATTGGTGAAGTAAATAAAGAAATTGTCACCGATATCTTCCATTGAAGTCTTAAATTTTTTGTGTTGTGTTTTTTTAATAAAAAAAATTCGTCTTGTTAAGTTTTTCTTCCTTTTGGTGGCGTTAACACATGAATATTGATGTACTAGATATTACATTGCCAGCTGTGGGGCCATAGTCTTGAGCCGTTTACCCCCGCCCCTGTTATGTCTGTCTTACACTCCTCATCCTCCCTATTATGTCTGTCTTACACTCCTCATCCTCCCTATTATGTCTGTCTTACACTCCTCATCCTCCCTATTATGTCTGTCTTACACTCCTCTCTGTCCTATTACCTCGTGCCTCCAATCCTACCATCTACCTGTGCGCCCCTCTCCTACCATCTCAACCTCCACTCTCAGAACTTTGTAACTGTAACATGGTTTCCCAAACTTTTCTTTATTCTTCACCTCTTATTAAATAAAAGACTAAGTCTCTCATTCCCTTAAAAAATGTTTGACTAAGTCTCGCACCCCTTAAGAAATCTTTGACTAAGTCTCACATCACCTCAGAAATGTTTTACTAAGTTTCGAAACCCCTAAAACATTTTTTACTAAGTCTCATGCACCCTAAAAATATTTGACTAAATCTCGAACCCCCAAAGAATTGTTTGACAAAGTCTCGCAACCCCTAAGAAATGTTTGACTAAGTCTAACACACTTTAAGAAATGTTTGACTAAGTCTAACACTCTTTAAGAAATGTTTGACTAAGTCTCGCCCCCTTAGAAATGTTTGAATAAGTGTCGCACCCTTTAAGAAATGTTTGACTAAGTCTTTTATCACCTTCGAAATGTTTGACTAAGTCTCACCTACCCTTAAAACTATTAGACTAAGTCTCGCACTCCCTAAGAAATTTTTGACTAATTCTCGCAACCACTTAAGAAATGTTTGACTAAATCTCGCAACCCCTTAAGAAATGTTTGACTAAGTCTCATATCACTTAAGAAATGTTTGACTAAGTCTCGCTCGCATAGGAATTGTTTGACTAATTTTCACATCATCTAAGAAATGTTTGACTAAGTCTCGCACTCCCTAAGAAATTTTTGACTAATTCTCGCAACCCTTAAGACATGTTTGACTGAGTATCTCATCCCCTTAGAAATTTTTGACCAAGTCTCACACTTCCTAAGAAATGTTGGATTAAGTCTCATATCACTTAAGAAATGTTTACAAAGTCTCGCCATCCTTAAAAATAATTGACTAAGTCTGACACCACTTAAGAAACCTTTGACTAAGTTTCATATCACCTCAGAAACGGTTATCTAAGTATCACATCACCTAAGAAATGTTTGAATAAGTCTCGCCCCCCTCCCCGTTTTAAGAAATGTTAGACAAAGTCTCACATAATCTAAGAAATGTTTTACTAAGTCTCGCACAACCTAAGAAATGTTTGACTAAATCTCACACCCCCTAAGAAATGTTTGACTAAGTCTCGCACTCCCTAAGAAATTTTTGACTAAGTCTCGCACTCCTTAAGAAATGTTTGACTAAGTCTCGCACTCCCTAAGAAATGTTTGACTAAGTCTCGCACCCCCTAAGAAATTTTTGACTAAGTCTCGCACTCCCTAAGAAATGTTTGACTAAGTCTCGCACTCCCTAAGAAATGTTTCACTAAGTCTCGCACTCCCTAAGAAATGTTTGACTAAGTGTCGCACTCCCTAAGAAATGTTTGACTAAGTGTCGCACTCCCTAAGAAATTTTTGACTAATTCTCGCAACCCTTAAGACATGTTTGACTGAGTATCTCATCCCCTTAGAACTTTTTGACCAAGTCTCACACTTCCTAAGAAATGTTTGACTAAGTCTAACACCCCTAAGAAATGTTTACAAAGTCTTGCCATCCTTAAAAATAATTGACTTAGTATGACACCACTTAAGAAACCTTTGACTAAGTTTCATATCACCTCAGAAACGGTTATCTACGTATCACATCACCTAAGAAATGTTTGAATAAGTCTCGCCCCCCTCCCCGTTTTAAGAAATGTTTGACAAAGTCTCACATAATCTAAGAAATTTTTTACTAAGTCTCGCACACCCTAAGAAATGTTTGACTAAATCTCACACCCCCTAAGAAATGTTTGACTAAGTCTCGCACTCCCTAAGAAATGTTTGACTAAGTCTCGCACTCCCTCAGAAATGTTTGACTAAGTCTCGCACCCCCTAAGAAATTTTTGACTAAGTCTCGCACTCCCTAAGAAATGTTTGACTAAGTCTCGCACTCCCTAAGAAATGTTTGACTAAGTGTCGCACTCCCTAAGAAATGTTTGACTAAGTCTCGCACTCCCTAAGAAATGTTTGACTAAGTCTCGCACCCCCTAAGAAATGTTTGACTAAAGGTTTTGTCCCCTAAGAAGTATTATTGCATTTTTAAAAATTGAACATCTCATAATTTTATTGAAATGCAACAATAAATGCAACCTACGGCACGCGTGCCAAACGTGTGGCACGCAGAAATATTTTAAATGGCATTAAAAAAAACAAATGGAGGGGAATGGGTGGAAAATCGAAAAAAGACTTAGGAAAAAAGTGTGTATCGTAGCAGGTAAGCTTAGCGGTTGTTGGCATTCTGGCGAACTAGAAATCTCACTTGAACACAACATTACCAAAAGGTAGCCGACCCGTTACTTAGAAAATAAACGATTCACTTATAATACAAATTAGCATGTAAACGAATTTTGTCGGGTTTTTTTTAAGGACACCCAAATTAATTTCTCACTCATCCTTATAATCACTTTTTACCACAAGCCTGAAATTTCAACCTCGCACCGTGGTGTGAACACAGCAGGTTGTGGGAAAACATTGTCTCAGACCAATGTACTTAATTCAGATCCCTCTCCGACATGACTACTTCTAAAAACTACACACCCATCCCTCGTCATATCCCATCTTCTATCCTTGGCACAATGCTCCAACTGCCCTACCCTTTCCCATTCCATACTCTCACGTCATTGCCCCTTAACCCCATCCCCCCCCCTCACTAAGCCTTCATCTATCTGAACGCCCTACACTCGTCCTAACACATGTGTATAAGCTATGAACATTTCGTCAGTTTATTGAAAACTAGGCTTCTCTATTGTGTCTGAAAATTAATCCTATCCCCGCCCCCACCCCCCCCTCCCACACACACACCAAAAAAAATGTATAAATAAATAAAAAGAAGCGAAACAAGATGAAAGAAACGAACAGAAATGATATGAAAGGATCCAAAAGTTAATGATTAATAAATTAATAAAACAAAAATGCCTTTCCATCGATTCAGGTAATTTTCAGTCAAAGATGGGTGAAGGGATAATAATAATAATAATAAAGTTTATTTGAAAATCACGCTTCATCTCGAAGCGTGATACAAAGTCAACCATATTAAAAGAGAAATTTAAAAAAAAAACAACAACTATATTATACCACATTGAAATACAAAACGCAACATTACAAAAACTACATACGAGAATATCCATTTTTAGTCTTTCATCCCTTGCAAACATAAACAACACAGGCCAATATACATCTAGGAGATAATAGCCAGCGTGAAAAGATGGTAGACAACATCACCCCAGCAGGTGTTTGCGAAATAGATGTGTTTTCAATTCAGTTTTGAAAGACTCCAGTGTCTGGCTGTTTCTGAGAGCATCAAGAAGTGTGTTCCAAATTGTTGGGCCAGCAAATGCGAAAGTGCGTCTTCCGTAAGTCTCAAAGCGAACACGTGGTATCGAGAGTTTGCCACTATCGGATGAGCGGAGTTAATTAGTGGGTATATAAGTCGTCATGAGCGCTTTGAGATAGGACGGTGCCAGGTCATACAAGCAGCGGTAGCACAGAGCTGCAATTTTGTACTCTATGCAAGCCCGAACGGACCGGAAGCCAATGCAACTCTCTTAGAAGGGTTTTAGCATGGTCAAATTTGCGTTTGCAAAGAACAATGCGAGCCGCATTATTCTGTGCTTTTTTTAATTTTATCCAGGAGTGTAGCTGGAAGACCCACCATGAGAGCATTGCAGTAGTCCATGTGTGATAGCACGAATGCATCAGTCTCTTTGTTGCATCAAACGTTAAGAAAGGTCTGATATGACTAATTCTGCACACTCGCCTAGAAAACTCGCATTGCAAAGCATGTTAATGTTATTTTCCATAGTTATTGTTCTATCCAAGAAGACACCCAGGTTTCGCACTGTTTGAGCAAACTCAGTCTGTATCCCTGAGAAAGTAAGGGATAGTGTGTTATTTACTGAGTTTAGCTTTTGATCAGCTCGGTCTTTTCATCATTCAATTTGAGCTTGTTTATGTTCATCCAGTGCTTAACTGACTCCACTGTCTTCTGTGTCATACTAAGAAGCTGAGGGAACCTGGAGGGGATCACGGACTGCTGAAGTTTGGTATCATCCACGAACATGTGAAAGAGCATATAAAACTGCTTGATCACTGTACCCAGGGGCTGAACGTACAAATTGAAAAGCACCGGGCCTAGGGCCGAGCCCTGGGGTACTTCGAGTTCGATAATAGATTGCTTCGAGGTCAAGCCGTTTGCGATAACTGATTGGATTCTATTTTTCAGATATGAGCGGAACCATCTCAGGACGGTATCGGTAAAACCGAATGTTTTTTGCAGACGCTGGAAAAGTATGCCGTGGTCAAGCGTATCGAAAGCTGCCGATAGATCAAGTATTGGGCAAGTGAAAGTTAGAAGCCACCGTAAAAGACAGCAGCACACGAATTAAACAGAGAGAAAAGTCCGCCGGAAAATATACGGACAAAAAAATGATGAGTATGGATGGGGAATACGAACCAACCAGGAATTGTTTTGTCTATATCAGTATTCTACGATAGTAGCAGAAATTTTTAAAAGGGCAGAGGGTTTGACACTTAGAAAGAATGCCAAATGATAGATGAGTGAAGAGGGTGCACGACCAAAACCTCAGAGAAAAACGGCTTAAATGTAGACCAATGGGTTTAGATGGGTAGACGATGTGGAAAAAGATCTGCAGTAGCTGGGAATCCAAGCATAGAGAAAAGAAAGCATCAGTTAGGTCTGAGTGGAAGGAATAGGCGAGTAGGTTAAAATCTGACTCCGAAGTAGTATTCAAAGAAATTTTTATTTTAGATTGTAATGTTTCTTATATTTCAAATTGGAAGCAATACACTACTTAAGGCCATTCGTGTGGCACAAGCACCTTTATGATTTCAAATTGGAAGCAATACACTACTTAAGGCCATTCGTGTGGCACAAGCACCTTTATGATTTCAAATTGTTGGAATCATTGAGAATGAAAGAATTAGACGTATCACAATAGGACTTAATAATATACACATTATTTCTTTTTACAAAAATGACACAAATGTCAACATAGAAGACAGAATGATCAATTCATTGATCGTGGGCCCTTAAAATAAAGAAGAAGAAGAAGCTTTACTAAAGACTTGCCACAAGGAAACGATCCGTAAAACAGGTCATTATTGACCGCTAGAAAATTAAACATTAGGAAAAAAAAATTATTTCCAAAATCAAATCTATATAGACGCTGATAATTTTTAATTCAAGCCATTGCTACAGTATTCCATACGTGTGTCAAATAAACAAAATACATTATTGAAACGAATATTCAAAAATTAAAATTTAATTAAGTCAATTTGATCTACTTTCAAATTTCTATTTAATTTACACAGGTTTCTTTAATTTAAAAAAAAAAAAGTTTGCACTAAATGTCTCGTAACAATTTTCTACACACAGTTAATCTCCTACCTTAATTGTAAGTCAACACAAGTTCAAAAAATTACCCACAATTCAGGACGCTTTGTGACATGGCATGACCCTGTAGACCAATTATATTTCAACAATTAATATGATCACACGATAATTACCGTGAATCGCTGCAACAATGACATTGAATGAATAATTTAAAGAAAACTCTACGGTCGCAGTGGGAATCTCTACAAAAATTATAATCAATGGTACGAGTTTGAAGTAACCTTGTTGTTGACACAGTCCAGAAAATATGAGACCATGTTGAGTTCGATATTGTGTCGTCCTCAGGGCTCAAATTCCCACGCTATCTTTTCCTGGCTTGGCATTAAAATCAGGAAAGCTGATAATAGCTGCTCAATTATTCATCAATTATCAAAAGTTAGATCAATTTGAAGGGTCCGTCCTTGGGGGGCAATATCTTGTGTCATTCAATTCTGAACTATTGCTACATAATGATTAGAAATATCTTTTTTTCTTTATTTCTTGGGTTAAAACTCGCTTTGTTTGTCTTAGCAACACTAAATGCAGTTAAATACGTTGATCTAGTTAAACTTGCAGTTCAACTATCAGAAGGAAATATCCTGTGAAATATGCTTTTTAAAAAAAACACGATAATTTGAGAAATGTAAATGTACTATAGCTTTAGCTTCTTCTAAATTTATAAGATTTTGTAGGGATGTTAATCCTAGTTTGACTCTGATATGGACCACATTCTTATCATTCCAAACATTCTGTTATCAACAAAAGAAAGTCATCATAGAGTTCTTGTAATGTCCGTTTTAATAGTTCGAATAAAAAGCTTTACAGCCCTCTAACGTTCTCTTTGTATTCGATAATAAAATGGATGAGTTTAACAACAACACTTCCACATTGCTTGGCTTGCATAATATTTCACTGAGAGACGTGGGCCATTCTTCATCAATGGTCATCATAGACTCTCTGATCACAGATTATCAGTTCGCCCTCATCATGGCCGCTTACTCGGCGCTCGGAATATTCGTCTCGTCTTTCGGACTGGTCACCAACGCCATCAACATTAAAACGTTTATTTCCATGGGAGTCGATGGCGGTCTCAACTTGTCTTTCCTTTTCCTTTCGTGTTCCGAGTTCGTTTGTTTTCTGGCCGCGCTGGGCTACGAGATGGCCATGGCCTTCTGGGTGACGGAGATTGTGACTAACTACAAGATATGGTTTGATATTCACCCGTACGCTATCAACAATTTCTTCGGGAATGTCCGAAACTGTCTGTTTGAGATCCCCGTCCTGATCACAACGTATCTCTCCGTCGCCAAGTGCATGTGTGTGGTGAGGCCGCTACATTTTAAAAATATGTTTTCGATTTCAAAAACTTTTTGGGTTATGATTGGAATTTCAGTGTTCGCCATCGGAAGTGACGTGCCGGTATTAGCCAACATGGGAGTGACGAGACAGTTTGACAAACAAATCAACAAAACCCGACCGATGCTGTGGCTATCGCCACATCGAGATATCATCAAAAATATCGTGTGGTTATCCAGAGACTCAATCCCAGCAATACTTTCTCAGGCCATCATCATCGTCTGTGTCGTTGTCATGTCCAACACACTCAGAAAGTCTGCCAAATTTCGCGAAACTTCTTCATCCATCCGTGTCACAGATCGTGAAAATGGATTAGATTCTAGAAAAGGTAGGAAATCTGCAGACGTTAGAAGTAATAAAGATCTCCAGGTGATCAAACAGGTCGTGGTGCTGTCTGTTGTCTACATTTTAGGCAACACGCCGAAGATTGTCGTCTTCACAGCCTTGCAGCTGGTGCCAGACTTGACCCTTGGCAGACGCTACCAGAATGTCTACATCGTCATCATGAACGCCAGAGAACTTTCTGAAATGATCATGTCGGCTGTCAATCTTCTCATTTACTACAAGTACAACTCAAAGTTCAGACGCCACTGCCAACTAAATTTTTTTGCTTCGAAATAGAACATCGCCATTCGCATATTAATGTATCTAAAATACTTTCTTTTCTACAAGTCTTTAAGCAAACTTGGTGGCAACCATCTGAAAATAAGAATTATTATTATTATAATATATATATATATATATATATATATAAATGTTTGAAAGTAAATACTAATTATATTTTTGCTTTCGTGGATACAAGTGAAAGTTTTAATTATTAATATTCATTTTCCTAGGAATCTTGTTTTTCTCTTATTTTCAAAACACTTGCTTCAATAATCATCAGAGAGATCATCTATTGTGAGCATCTCTGCCATATTTTCTTTTCAGTGTAGCCTCCACAACCTAATCTAGGCACATTAGCACCGATGTCATAGGCACATTAGCAACGAGTTCATAGGCACATTAGCACCGAGGTCATAGGCACATTAGCAACGAGTTCATAGGCACATTAGCACCGAGGTCATAGGCACATTAGCACCGAGGTCATAGGTACATTAGCACCGAGGTCATAGGCACATTAGCACTGAGGTCATAGGCACATTAGCACCGAGGTCATAGGCACATTATCATTGAGTTCATAGGCACATTAGCACCGAGGTCATAGGCACATTAGCACAGAGGTCACTATGCACCTAATCATTAATTCATAGGAACATTAGCATCGAGTTCATAGGTACATTAGCACCGAGGTCATAGGCACATTAGCACTGAGGTCATAGGCACATTAGCACCGAGGTCATAGGCACATTAGCATTGAGGTCATAGGCACATTAGCACCGAGGTCATAGGCACATTAGCACAGAGGTCACTATGCCCCTAATCATTAAAAACTGGGTAACTTCTTCTTCGTTAAGATAACCGTCCACGTCATAAAAATGCTCATTTCTTTTTTTTTTTTTTATATTTTAAACAACATAATTTATTTAATATCTCGAAACAACGTATGTGTAGAAAGATATTTTTTAATTGCCGAAATAATGTTTACTTTATAATTTTTAAAATGAATTCATTGAAACAGTGGTCCTGAAAATATCTTAGTAATTCAGCATTAACTGGTTTATAATTACTTGCACATACGTAAGTTTTTTTTTTTATCCCCTTGACTATAAGTTTGCTTAACTTATTAAGAGTCATCTCGAGCAACACTAAGTTAAACGAAAAACCTATTAGCCACCCCTATGGGAGCGTGCACCTCACGAACTCTGACGACCGCTGTGCTAGGGTTTAAAATGAAATTGAATCAGTGAAAATTAAACAAATATTCGTTTCAACGTTAACTGCTGGTATAAAGAGTGTTAAGACATTTAGAAAAACTCAATGACCACCCAGACAATTTTGAATAAATTGTTAAGAGTTACATGATTCACGCATTGTTTTAGCAGCGGCTTTGATTTTGTAATAGCAATGAGACCGGGGNTATAAGATATTTAAATGTGCACACATTTAAACCTCATTTTAATTATGAGTTATATCGGCTACCAGTGGTTTAGCTAGGGAATTGCGGGGGTGGGGGGGGGGGATGCGGACCGCACCGGTGGACACCGTTTTAGGGGTGGCACCCAACTGAAAAATTGCATATCTACACAAGCACAAACTGCTCGGTCTAAGCGAGATTATAAAGGTTAACCGCTCACACGTCCAGTTTTTCTCAAATGTAACCATTAAAAATTCAAGGTTGACCCTTTGATTAGATCAGAAAAATAGTCATTATTCAACGCCGATTGAAGTGTTTGGTAACTTCCGTAATTGACAGAAAATTATATTTATCTAAATTCTGAGAACTAAGTTTTTCCATTGAAAACAAATACGATGTGGTCGGGTGATTCTAAGTACAAGACTCGAATCGGTATAAATTAAAAATATTAAAAAATAATTTGTACCCATTTATAGGGTCAAACAAATATATAATTTTACACACTTTACAATCTTTTAATTATTAATTCTTATTTATTGAAAAGTTTTTTTTTGAAGACATATACAATATTATGCATCAAAAACCAGAAATACTCAAAAATTAATATGTTCACCGATTCGTCACTAGTACCTCCCCCTTTAACATTTGAGCACGATTGTCCTATTTCGACTGCTGGATTTTACCTGCCACCGTTCTGTGTTGTCTTTTGCATAGTGCTCTGACTGTTGCTTTTGAACTGTAGTAAGTATTTTTTGTTTATTGTTGTCTTGAAAACGACAAAACTAAAGCATTTTTATTGTTCAAGATTATATCATGCCACACGGCGTGCACAAATCTAAACGACCAAGCGGCAGCCAGGAGCAAAAAAGCAAACAAGAAAATTAGTGACTCACTAAAATCACTAACAGGATCCACGCTTCGATATGTCAAGAAACCAAATAATTCCCAGGGTCAGGGTTGAAAAAGATTGACGTGATCATAAAAGTAAAAGACACGGATGTTTGGAAACAAACAAAGATACTGCAAATGTAATGGTTAATAATAAAAACTGGCGAATTTCACCAGATTCTTCTCTGTGGAATGTACCAGTTCCAGATTGCTACGCACTGACTTCTATCGTGAGAAATTAATCTCTTTTTTTAAGTTATGGTTCGTTCACACAGTGAACAACAAAGGACGATACCATAGAGAAATACAATAATAAAGTTGCGAGACGCAAAAACATTTGCCAATTACAATTATTAAGATTTAATTTAGTAATAATACAATTACAAAACAAAAGAAATATAATTACAAATCATCAACTTACAGAATATGGGAAAATCTTGTACTGGTACACAATTAGTACAATGTGCCAAATAGTAATGATGAATGAATAATGCGAATAAACACATATGAGCACACAAAGAATAATACTCGTCTCGTGAAGTTAAAAATATCTATCAATGTCTCTCTCCGTGTCTGTCAATCCCTTTATATATGCAGTGTAAGGACTGCCTTCCAGAAACTACTCATTTGTTTACGTTTCTAGAACAAATCGCGATCATTCGACAAGATACTTGGAGACATACTATCCATGTTTAATTGTTAGTCGGTAGTAAACACGATACATCACAGAGATATGCCCCTCTATGAACGTAGCGTGTGCTAGGAATCTAATTTGGGTCAATCAAAGTTCACGCACGGGGAAAAGCGTCATACATAACAAGATCATTTTGGGTCAGAAATTATTAAAACATTGAGTACATCGAGTCAGAACAAGGACAGACCATTCAGAGTAGTGACAAGAGAAGATTCGAAATCTAAAGGTGGTGTACGCCTCCTACAGGAAGAATGGCGAGAAAATACTGCGGTCGTGGATGGTTTATTCACTCGTCAATCAGACATTGTACTGTTTTTTCTGCAGATTGTTTGTCGTTAATTTTACAGAAGCACCATCCAAATTTGTTACTGGCTTTGATAAGTGAGCTCAAAATTACAAAATCATGAAGCATCGTAAGATCACCTTTGTTGTATTGAAAAGTGGAAACCATTGGCAGCAGGACTTAGAATCCACAAAAGAATTGAAGCCGAAAGTATCGCTGTGATGGACAGGGAGAAGAGAAAGTGGAGGGATATTCTACACAGGTTGCAACGCAAAATCTGACATTTCGTGGCAACAAGGAAGATGAATCTTCACTGAATAAAGTAAACTTTCTTGAAATGGTTGAGATGCTATCTAAATATGACCCAGGGCTAAATGAGCACCCAAAGGAGTACATGTACAGTAAAGGCATCGGTTGAGATGCTATCTAAATATGACCCATGGCTAAAATAGCACCCAAAGGAGTACATGTACAGTAAAGGCATCGGTTGAGATGCTATCTAAATATGACCCAGGGCTAAATGAGCACCCAAAGGAGTACATGTACAGTAAAGGCATCGGTTGAGATGCTATCTAAATATGACCCAGGGCTAAATGAGCACCCAAAGGAGTACATGTACAGTAAAGGCATCGGTTGAGATGCTATCTAAATATGACCCAGGGCTAAATGAGCACCCAACGGAGTACATGTACAGTAAAAGCATCGGTTGAGATGCTATCTAAATATGACCCAGGGCTAAATGAGCACCCAAAGGAGTACATGTACAGTAAAAGCATCCGCATCTAACCTTTCACCAGCAACCCTAAATGAATTTAAAAAGTCCTTGCAAATCATGTGAATGAGATTCTTATCATGGATGTAAAGGCTGCGAGGTATTTTGGAATTATGTTCGACAGTACACCTGATACATCACTCACTGACCAGATGTCAGATGTGTGAACATTCACAATGTGAAAATTGAAGTGAGAGAAGTGGGTTTTTTCCCGTTAAGAGGGAAAAAATCTCAAGACCTTAATTCTGACATTCTTACAAATCTAAAACGTGATGCATTAGACATAATGATGTGCAGAGCTCAAGGTTACGATAATGCTGCCACAATGACTGGAATCCATGGAGGTGTTCAGGCCTTTCTGAAAAGAAATAATAAGAAAGCGATTTTTAATGGATGCGTGAACCATTCGCTAAACGTGTGTGGTCAACACGCGTTTGCCTAAAATGCTTCATGTATTACATCTTTCGAAACTCTTGAAAGAATATTTTCCTTGTATGCTGCATCCACTCATCGATGGTATGTTCTAACTGAAGACACTGGAACGTCGGTAAAAAGACTGCCAACAACACGTTGGAGCGCTCATCATGCTGCTGTTAAAACAGTGAAAATTAAGTGTGATGAATATTTGGCGGCGAATGAAGCTCTATGTGATCTTCTTGAAAATTTGGATACAAGAGATACAGCACAAAGTCTTTTACATACGGTCTGTGATTTCACGTTTATCTGCTACCTTTACCTTTGGGCTGATCTACTTGAAGAAGTTAATCTTACACAGCAGTATCTGCAGACTAAAGGCTTTCCTTTACTCTTGACAAAGTGGTGACCAGCTTAGAGGTCTTAAGATTGTTTCTGCGCGAAAATTGCTGTCGATTGGTAGAACATACTATTGAAAAATCACTTTAAAATTCAAACAAGATTGGAATTTCGGTATAGAGAAGATTAAGGTTTCAGAAGAAAATGACAGTAGAACACTTAATAGATGCTGGACCCAGTAGAGAGATGCGGGATTTTATTGATCGATTTCATTCTGAATCCCAGATCAGATCATCAGCGATCGAGGAAGGTGCAGATATGTTTGGGGCTGTTCAGTCCAAGAGTCTGCTATCAGCAAGTGAAGAAGAGTTAGTGGTGTCCAAAATTAACCTCTTTCGCTGATGAACTTTTAAAAGAAATATCAAGGCTTAGAAGACACCTAATGGCAGCTGATAATGAATTTCACAAAGTCATGGACTGGTCAGTATTTGAAGTTTTGAAATTTATAGCTGAATGGGACTTCCTAGAATCTCTTCCAAAACTTCGGTAAGTCTACAACTTTTGCTTACGATCCGTGTGTCTCTGGCTTCACGTGAGCAGAACTTTTCAAAACGTAGGCTTAAAAAAACTATTTACGATCCACCATGGGACAGTGAAGGCTTTCTGATTTGGCTCCACAACTACTATAATTTGAAATTAATGCGGGGAAGGATATTGATTTTTATCAAGTCATTGACATGTAGAAGCTTTGAAGTCCAGGAAAGGAACATTTTAAAGTATATTTATGTAAAAAAAAATATAACTTAACGTTGATACAGTTATTAAATTAATTTTTCATTAATTAATTTGTTCTTGTCTTTGTTATACTGTGGACCTATTTAAACAAGAAGAAATATATCGTGAAAGTCGGGGAGGGGGGGGGGCACCATGAGTTTACCGAACCGAGTAACACCTACCCTAGCTACGTCACTGTCGACAACAACTGAAATGGATTTTGCAAAATGCGTCTAAACTTAATTGAAATTTCAAAATAAGTTCAAGTCTAATTAGAAATACTAAAAAAAAAATTAACTTAACGTTGATACAGTTATTAAATTAATTTTTCATTAATTAATTTGTTCTTGTCTTTGTTATACTGTGGACCTATTTAAACAAGAAGAAATATATCGTGAAAGTCGGGGAGGGGGGGGGCACCATGAGTTTACCGAACCGAGTAACACCTACCCTAGCTACGTCACTGTCGACAACAACTGAAATGGATTTTGCAAAATGCGTCTAAACTGAATTGAAATTTCAAAATAAGTTCAAGTCTAATTAGGAATGCTAAAAAAAAAAACAACTGATGGTATTCATTAGATCTTCAAATTTAACTTCTCAATTTTTCCAAGCTGGGAATTTGAAGGCTATAAAGAATTTGAAAGATATTTGACGGTTTGATAAAGGATAAAAACAAATATTTATGAATTTAACACATTTGTTTGTTTGTTACTAAATGAGTCAAACATGTAGGCCATAATAAGGTGCATGTATTAAAAAGTACTTTTGACAAAATCATCATTGCCAATGAAAGCAGTAAATTCAAGGACACTGTGAATAAGAGTCTTGTGTCCTCTGAAGCTGGGAGTTGTACGCCTAGTGCTGTTGTTATTGACAGTCACTAGCTATAATTAATTTCAATCATCATCAATTAAAAATAAACCCAATCAATCTGAACCACGTTACGGTGATTAGAAATTTTAATTACAACCTTGATCGAAATGCTTGTCTGCGTTCACCGCATAGTTTTATTGTACGTGGTACGATGTGCTAACTAGAAAACAGATTCATAAGAACTTTGGTTGGCAGAATCATGTTCAGTCTTCAACCGAGTTGTCTCAGAGACGCCTACAGTTTAAACTCTATAGTGTGAAACAGTTGATTTTACACTTGTGCATTTCAGAGACGCCTTCACTTTAAACTCTATAGTGTGAAACAGTTGATTTTACACTTGTGCCCTTCAGAGACGCCTTCACTTTAAACTCTATAGTGTGAAACAGTTGATTTTACACTTGTGCCCTTCAGAGACGCCTTCACTTTAAACTCTATAGTGTGAAACAGTTGATTTTACACTTGTGCCCTTCAGAGACGCCTTCACTTTAAACTCTATAGTGTGAAACAGTTGATTTTACACTTGTGCCCTTCAGAGACGCCTTCACTTTAAACTCTATAGTGTGAAACAGTTGATTTTACACTTGTGCCCTTCAGAGACGCCTTCACTTTAAACTCTATAGTGTGAAACAGTTGATTTTAGACTTGTGCCCTTCAGAGACGCCTTCACTTTAAACTCTATAGTGTGAAACAGTTGATTTTACACTTGTGCCCTTCAGAGACGACTTCACTTTAAACTCTATAGTGTGAAACAGTTGATTTTTACACATGTGCCCTGGATTATTCCATTTCCCCAAAAATAATTTTTAAAGTTAATGAAATTGTGTTTATATCAGCAGTGAAAGTGATTATAAACGAAATGTTTTAGATGCAGGGTTTGATTTGTTGCCTCAAGGAAATGGACGATAAAAACATCTCAGGCCTGACGATCGTTGCGTCGAATGATTTCGTTGTGAACGATGTCAATAACGCTGTCAACAGATCTTCACCTACCCCCAAAACAGACACTCTGATCACAGATTACCAGTTCGCCCTCATCATGGCCACTTACTCGGCGCTCGGAATATTCGTCTCGTCTTTTGGACTGGTCACCAACGCCATCAACATTAAAACTTTTATTTCCATGGGAGTCGATGGCGGTCTCAACTTGTCTTTCCTTTTCCTCTCGTGTTCCGAGTTCGTTTGTTTTCTGGCCGCGCTGGGCTACGAGATGGCCATGGCCTTCTGGGTGACGGAGATTGTGACTAACTACAAGATATGGTTTGATATTCACCCGTACGCAATCAACAATTTCTTCGGCAATGTGAGAAACTGTCTGTTTGAGATCCCCGTCCTGATCACAACGTATCTCTCCGTCGCAAAGTGCATGTGTGTGGTGAGGCCGCTGCATTTTAAAAATATGTTTTCGGTTTCAAAAACTGTTTGGGTTATGATCGGAATTTCAGTGTTCGCCATCGGAAGTGATGTGCCGGTATTAGCCAACATGGGAGTGACGAGACAGTTTGACAAAAAAATCAACAGAACCCGGCCGATGCTGTGGCTATCGCCACATCGAGACATCATCAAAAATATCGTGTGGCTAACGAGAGACTCGATCCCCGCTATAATCTCTCAGGCCATCATCATCGTCTGTGTCGTCGTCATGTCCACCACGCTAAGACGATCGGCAAAATTCAGAGAGAGCTCAACGCCGAGTCTTTCACATCGTGGCGACCAGCAGCCTGATTCGAAGAAAACCAGCATAAAATTGCTCAGTAGACGATGCACCAAAGATCGACAGGTCCTCAAACAGGTGGTCGTCATATCTATTATCTACATACTCGGCAACACCCCGAAGATTGTCGTCTTCACAGCCTTGCAGCTGGTGCCAGACTTGACCCTTGGCAGACGCTACCAGAATGTCTACATCGTCATCATGAATGCTAGAGAACTTTCTGAAATGATCATGTCGGCTGTCAACCTCCTCATTTACTACAAGTACAACTCAAAATTCAGACGCCAGTGTAAATTCTGCTGACATGAAAGTACAACGAGTGAGCGTTGTGGTATAGAAGAAGAGTGATTTTCGTTCTGCTTAAGCGTTGTGATGTCAAGGCCGATATGCTGAGACAATAGTCTTGTTAGGTAACGTATAGATATTTAAGATATTCTGACAAAGAGTGTAATTTTATTTGGATTTTTAGCTTCAGGCTTTGATTGCAGTTCATCGAAATACAAATATTTATAGTAAATATAATGTACAATGTTTTGTTGGGTTGGCCGAGTGGTGTAAATTTCAACTTGGTGGTCTGGAGTTCAATTCCAGGCAAGGCCCAATCAAAGCAGAAACATCAACAGCACTCCGGGTGGATGAGACTCGTTAACCTTGGATGGCAACTCATCTAAGAGAAGGAGACTCTGAATTTCAACCCAGATATGGAGTCCCGTAGGCGGATAACGTTGGTACAATGAAACATTCCGAAAACTCCTGCGAGTCCACTGGTGCCAACCTGTATCATCCACATTGGGACGGACGGATGCCTTTGTATAATGATTTGTTCTTTTGAAAGTTGTTGAAGTCTCCAACAACCAGAGACAGTAATATGCAGTAATTTAGATGTGTACAAAAGTATGTGGTCTATCCCAAAAATAGTAATTAATGTTTTTTTTTTAAAAGTTGTTATTTTATAGCGATACCCATGTAAGGTGATAAAAATTTTTTTATAATGTAATTGTGATAAAAATGATTTAATAAACTTTTTCAACTGTTACGGAACTTCAAAGATTATTTTGTTTTGATACACTCATTGAAGATCTTTTTAAACTAAACCAAATCTACCAAAAAAACAACAAAAAAAACAAAACATCATTTAATCTCAAAGGGCAAACTGGCTTATGTGCTGTTTCTGATATATTTACTTATAATTGTTATTAATTGTCTGTATATATGTTCAAGTCGAAAGACATTTTTAACAGAAGGAAACATTAATTTTCTTCCTTTTATTACTCACCTTTTCTATTACTTGGTAGCTTAAATGTTTAGAGATATACTTAAATATTTATAAACAGAATTATTTAAGGTTTGCATTCTTAATTTACATACACAGTCTGACAATGGCATACACAGACATACATGTTGTCGAGAATACAATAGAAATTAATTAATGTCATCCTATTGGGTTTTTTTTTTTTGGTTGTTTTTTTTTTTTTTTTTTGCGCAATTTCAGAAAATATTTAAACAAAAATTAAAAATTCATTTTTTTGTTTTTTAAAAAAA
>CAXITT010000807.1:45263-73021 GCA_964033795.1 Lymnaea stagnalis | reverse complement strand
GGGGGGGGGGGGGGGTGGTTGGAATATGATTTGATCCCCCCCCCCCACCCCCCAAAAAAAAAAAAAAGCTTTCCTCCCATCCCTTCCGCATTCCCTCCCCTCCTCCCAATCTCATTTAAAAAGGGCACCTCGAGACGCCACCGAACATCTGGTGCCTACCCGTCCCAGCATGCAGCAGGACGTACGGGTCGGTAGCTTTAACATTATCTGGGTCTTTACAGTATAGGAAACACTGACCGATGATGATTTTTATTCGTTTCCTTCCTCTTGTTTCATGTTTCGAAAGCTTAAACATATATATTTTACGAGGATGTAAAAAAAAAACTAGGAATGAAAATAATCTAATTACCAACTCATTTTAAACCATAGGAAAATATATTTTAAATGGGAAAAAAAAGAAAGAAAAAAAGAGATCTTATTTTCTCTTATTTTAGAATGAATTACTTTTGTTGTAACAAATAACAAGCCACCATCTAAATGTTGGCCTGGCGTGCATTATTCAGAGAGCTTGATAAATCGTTATTTCCCCGTTCCGGCTAAGACGCCCACTCAATACAGACGCCAGTGGCTGAACGGGATCAGCTGTCCAGAAGAACGTTGACATATTGAGCCAAAAATGTTGACCTTTTTTTTTTTTTTTGTTATTCTAGTTTGAGACCCCGGTTAACATATTTTTATACTTTTTTTTTCTTATAAAGGCCATTGAATCGCCAAGTAACTGCAAGGGAAATTAACGCAGCAGGCGACTCGTGTGTCTTGAGAAGTACGTGAGCCCACCGTTAGCACACCCCATGGAAAGGTTCCGCTTCTCTTTTATCTTCTTTTTTTTTTCTTCTCATTATACTCTATAATATAGAGTTCTTGCAAGTTTCTCCAATGCGTTACTGCCCTTAGCCAATTGACATATCTTATTACGGGCCCTTTTTTGTACTTTTAGTTTTAGACCCCCTGTGCTATCGGCTCACGCGCTCTCTCTCTCTACCTCTCTCTCTCTCTCTCTCTCTGCCTCTCTCTCCCTCTCTCTCTTTCTCTCTCTCTCTCCCTCTCTCTCTCTCCCTCTCTCTTTCTCTCTTTCTCTCTTCTCTTTTTTTAAATCTCAATGACAAGGATGTCAGTGTAAATTTCTTTAAGTCCGTGTCATGACGTCAATGACCTCTGCTTTTCCCCCAATATTTTGTTTTACCTTGGCTTGTCACCCGTTGTCACAAAAACTGCTGGTCACCAACTGATGAAGATGGCTTGTCACCCTTTAAAACAAAAACTGCTGGTCACCAACTGATGAAGATGGCTTGTCACCCTTTAAAACAAAAACTGCTGGTCACCAACTGATGAAGATGGTTTACGTCACCGTACTTTCGTTTTAAGAATAATAAAACAATTCAAATCAATGCATTTGATTCGTGGTATGTGGTAGGTCATTTGACCATCAAATGGCCAAACACCATCACCAACAACGATGTACTTCTACTGGAAAGGACACACCAGGTGGCGCCCGTTGATGAAGACATCATAAAGAAAAGATGGAGGTGGATGGGGGCATACTCCCCGTAACCCCCCACCCCCAGATAGCATCGCCATAGCATCGCCAGACAATCCCTAACATGGAATCCACGGAGGGAGGGGGTGAAGAAGAAATAGAGGAAGGCTAAAGATTACATGGAGACGCGAGCTAGAAGCAGGCGAGCAAAGCATTGGGATACACCTTGGGATACACCTGGTAACAACTGGAAAGGAAAGCACAGGACCGTGGTGAATAGAAAATTCTTGTAGATGGCCTATGCCCCAAACGGGGTTTAAAAAAAAGCGTAATAGAAGTAGAGATAAGGTAGGTCATTTGGTCCTTAACATTGTTACTTTAACTTTGTTAAATACAGACTTTTTCATGTATTTTAAAATACACTGTCTCAACTCCCTCCAGGGTATATGACTCAAATGCACACGCCAGATACCGAAGTTATAGTGGCGCATAGCAGTACGCATCACGGAAAGCCTTTTTCCCATGTACAGAATCTGATGCCATGTACGTAACTCGGTTATATTTCTTAAATGAATGAAATAGCAAAACGAGGTATGCGGAAGCTTGAAATAAGATAAAGGGACCAAAAAACAATATTTTCATACTTCTTATATCAAGCACCAAGCTATATTTGTCTGTTTCAGATTTGCCTCTTTTTGGCTGACATAACTTTTATAGTTTTATTTTATGGTTGGAGCACCAGTTTGAATGCGATGCGCAATATTTCAATTAATTGTAAAATAGCAGCAATGATGAGCTTTAAAAAAAAAATTTTAAAAAAAAAAACACTTCTAAAATATCAAAATTTTAATTGTATACCAAGTCATGTGGTGCTATTGTGTTATTACAAGCTAAAAGTCGTGGATAATCATAACATGCAGCTATTTTCTATTACAAAATAAGATAAAAGAAAAAAAATACAAACATCATTATCTCCCCTAGTATAAAAAATAATGTTTGTCATTTGATTTTAAAAAGCCAAAATGCGCCATTTTTATTTGAATTAGGGATTTATTAAAAAAAAAATAATGATCCCATCGCAAATAAGACTCCTAATCAAATCATGATCAAAGATTAAATCAATTAAGAACTGCCGACAATGTGTGTTTCCCAAAAGTCGTTGTCTTTTAACAGTGTTTACTTGAACGCGTGTCTTTCAGCTATGATGACATCGGACGCCTCTGTGATGTCACGGATGATACAGCAAGAAGAGGAGGAAGTCAACAAGATCGTGGGCCAAATTAAAGGAAAACTAACTCAGTCTGGTGTAAGTTTTGGAAAAAGAGGGGGGGGGGAGGGGACAACTTCGTGATTATTGTTAATTGTTAGTGTGTATCACTGTCCAGCGGCATAGGAAAGGGGTAGCGGAAAAGGGGGGGGGGGCGGTCCGATTTTTTTTCTTTATTTTAAAGGGGGTCATTTTCGGCCAACTGCTGAGGGTTTGTTGTTTGTTTTTTTTTTGGGGGAGGGGACAACTTCGTGATTATTGTTAATTGTTAGTGTGTATCACTGTCCAGCGGCATAGGAAAGGGGTAGCGGAAAAGGGGGGGGGGGCGGTCCGATTTTTTTTCTTTATATTAAAGGGTGTCATTTTCGGCCAACTGCTGAGGGTTTGTTGTTTGTTTTTTTTTTAGTGTAAAGGGGCCCTAGGCGGTAGGCAACTACCATAGCTACGCCAGTGTCACATCTGTTTCTTTTTTTTTTTTATTGCTTGACCCAGAGTCAACCGACCTGTCTTGTCAGATTTTTTTACGAAGTGATCCTTAGAATTTTACACACCCACACACACAAATAGCCAAAGTACGCCAATATAATGTTATTTACTTTCTTGTTTTTCTAATTGTGTCCCTTGTCCAATGAAGTTTGCATCCCAGGAAAACCCAGGTGAAAACTTAAGGTGACATTTACGCTTTAGTGAAAGAGGATACCTGTATTCGCAGTGAATCTAATGATTTTTTAAAAAATTTTTTGAAACAGGTCAAGGGCAAACTTCTCCGGCTTTCCGGTGAGCCTGGAGCAGCAATCGTGCAGGCAGCGATGGAACACAAAGTTCATTGCATCGTCACCGGATCACGTGGTTTAGGAACAGTGAGGAGAACTTTGATTGGTTCTGTGTCGGATTACATCCTTCATCATTCAAACTGTCCGGTTTTAGTGTGCAGACATAAAGAATCCGCTGATTAGGGGAAAGGAAAGGGGGGGGGGTTGCAGTTAGGTCCAATACCAATCGCTAAGCCAGCAGTTTTATGGAAAATCACTTTATTTTTGAAACGTTTTTAAGAGAGCAGTGTGAATTGGATAAAATCCTTTTATCGATTCCTTGTCTTTATAATTGATTAAAATGAGGATTGGTAGGCTACAGACGAGCACTATATTTTGGTGGGAAAGTGAACAAACCCTAAAAAGTCTATGTTTTTCCATATAAATCCTTTATATGCTTTTCTGCTTGCATTTATGTAATTGTACGTGATTAATCATTTATGTGACTTGTAGCAACTAGTTATTGGTATGGGGATGGTTTTTATTTAAACTCAGTGCATGTAAAACCAAAAAGACTAAAGATACCGTATATTTAAATCCAAATACGTCTCAAATACAAAGCATATAGCAACAGCTACACTATCTCCACACCAAAATACGCACCCAAAGAACAAATCATATTTCATTCATCTTCCCCTTGAAAAAAAAGGGAAAACTTTTTATTTTTTTGTTGTTAGGAGTGGGGGGGGGGGTGGTGGTGTAAAATTGGACCGATTATTACTAACTGAACAATTGACCAATTATCACTAACTTAACAATTGACTGATTATCACTATCTGAACAATGGACTGATTATTACTAACTGAACAATAGCTTTATCATGATTAGTACAATGGACTAAACATTGCTTTCAAACAAGTATTAAAAAAAAAATTTTAAAAATGGCACTTTTTGAAACTAAGAAAAAAAGTCTAAATCCACTGAAGACAGAACAAAAAGTGGAGCTATTTTTTAATAGAATAAAGACTGTGATAAAATAATAATGATGGCTGTAAATTCCATAATATGTATACTACAATGTAATGTCAATTTTTCACATGTCAGGTTTTGGAGGGTGATTTAATAAGCATTTGTTCTACTTTATGAATAGCATAAAATGAGCATTCTGATGATAAAATTATGTATTGAATTTCAAACTGCCAGCAGAGTTCATGCAGGAAATATACACTGTGAGACTCTAACACTGACATAAAAGTAATATGTGCAGCAAAATGTTGTTGGTTCAAAGTTAAATGACTTTGTCACCATCAAGGTATGCAGTAAATGGCTGTGTGTGTGTATATTAATAAATGTTATTTGGTAATGAAATCTGTAGCATAGTATGAAGCTGAAATGAATTCACTAATGCACATCAAGTGTCAGAAATTAATATTTAGATGTCTGCACCATAGATGTCTGCACCAAGATTTGAAAATAGCTGATGTAAATAATGTCTGTCTTACATTTATATTTAAAAATTAGAATTTAAGATTTTTTTTTCAATTACATTATTTACTTTTTTCAATATATTTTTAAAAGCCTAACTCCTGGACAAGTTGCTAAAAATGTTTGAGTAAGTTTAAAATCAGTAGGCAGGCATGTGTATTATTTTAATTTGTTGATTTTAATGCTATTAAATGACTTAACCGAGCACATAACTTCTTGGTTGACAGTGGGGGAACCCAATTCCCTATATGATTTATATATCATATTTATATCATTTATATTTTGTCAGTTTACATGCAGCATGTTAATTATGGGAAGAAAGAAAATGAATTAGATATTGCCCCTTTTCTGTTGTTTTTTTCCCCTTTTCATTACTATTTTTAAACTATTTATATAGATTCAATACATTTTAAGATGAGAAACATGTATAGAATTGTATAATTTTAGTTTTGAAATTAACTGAGATAAAAATTGCTAGAGTAAACAGTGTATGACATAATTTACTTGACTACTAATATGTTATTGATGTTTCAACATGAAATTCAAATTACATTTGTAATAAACTAATAGCCCAATTATAATTATCTACTTTTGTTAGTTCTTGCCTGCTATTAAAAAATAAAAGTGGAGAATTTATTATTAAAATTGCAATCCACTTCTCCCATTGGAGTTTCATTAAACTCACATTAAAAAGCATTGGAAATCGGAGACAAAAAAGTGGGGATTTTTAAAAGAAATAAGCATAAAAAAGTATGGAAAAACCTGAAAAAATGACGCAACAAAACAAATGAGTGTTGACATGAAGCCTCTCCAGCAAACAAACTGTAAAAAAAAATATAGAATAAAAGTAACTCTTGGTTACTACATTGGAGCCAAGTTTTTAGTTCCTTCTCACCTAATCTGATTGCAGTCTCTTCCCTGTATTACCCTTTGACTGGTACATTTATATTGTACTTCACCCATGAGGTTAAGATTTAATTATTCACAAATTGAAATAAAATGATCTAGAAACAAAGTTATTATTAAGGCCAGATGGTTCCAACACATATTTTAATTTCACCTTGGTTGTCATATTTAAACAAAGCAAATAGCTTATTGTAAAACTCAATTATGGTTGCAAATCAAGTCGGTAAAAATAAATTTACTTTATGCATTTGCATGGTAAAGTTAATAAAAATAACTTCAGATTGCAATGCCGTTAATTCAATAAAATTGATTTGAAAATCAGCCTAAAAATTTGAAAAGGGAATCTGAAATGAGAAAATATATTTATTGCTAAACATAAAGTTCAGATTTTGAAATGTAGCCAATGAAGTCTTGTTTGAAATTTCCAAAGTAAATGCCGTCTCCATACTGGTATGCTTCACTGATACCCCAGATGACCTTTGCCCCTGGGTCATGGTGTGATGTTACTATCTCTCCATCAGAACTGATCTCCAACAGCAGCCCATGTCTTGGCAAGAAAACATCAAAATAAAGGGAGGGCAGCACCTGTGAAGAGAGAAGGAAAAGCTTTTGGACACATCTGATCAAAATATATTTATACATACCAAGCATACAGCAATGGTCTAAATGTGAAAAATAAACTTTAAAAAAAAAAAAATCTTCATTCCTTGACTCTAGTTTATAACCTCTGACGTCTTACAGCAATAACTTGATTTAAGATTTGTTAATAATTTTGTTTTTTGCAACCATTGGAAAGTGTAATATATATATAAGAATGAGCTAGGGTGACCTAACACTTCAAGGGAGATATGATTTAAGTACTTCAGATTCATAAAAACAATCATAGTTATTTTCTATTATTTTACAGATATCGAATAAATTTAAATCCGCAAAAAAAATTTTAAATCCGCTTTTATTTATAGTAAAGGTTTAAGTATTATTATTATAAATTACAAATAAATTTAAAGTATCAACTAATGAACTATTTTAAGCATTTTATATGTGTTTAAAAGTTATGAAAAAATAAAAAAAATTAAAAAATCATGATCAAAGAATTACACCGTAATCACATTTATTGGGAAAACCAAAACATCAGTCGTTTTTAGTGCCCCTTTTAGTGCGTTGTTAACATTGCAAAATAAAATTTTAAATTAATTTGTTCTAAATAAACAGCAAATGACTTCATAGCTTATTTCTCCAAAACTCTTAGTTTTCTTTTAATTTAATAACCGCACGTGACAAAACTGATGCTGTATTTTCCCTTCTTAAAAGTAAAATTAATAAATACAATTGCTTGCTTTTTAAATTGTTAATAAAACACACACATTTCTGCCGTGTATATTAACATTAAAAAGTGTTGCCTTTTTTAATTCCAAAAATATACATTTATTAAAATTATAACGAACCTTAAATATAATCAAAGAATAAAGACTGTGATAAAATAATAATGATGGCTGTAAATTCCATAACATGTATACTACAATGTAATGTCAATTTTTCACATGTCAGGTTTTGGAGGGTTTAAGTCAAACAGTGCAGCGCAACTCCATAGCCAAATAGCATTGACTAATCAACTTATAACTACGGTAAAACAAAAAAGAACGAACCATATGAAGTGCAAATTATTTTAGTTTGGGTATGGAAGGGACTACATTAATTTTGTCCCGGCGTAAAGCTGCATAGATGGCTCAGCACCAGAATATCTCAGTGAAATTCTTTATAAATATGTACTTCTGAAGAGCCTTTGGTCTTCAACACAGTACTTACTGAGCTTTCCTAGAGTGGATGAACACAGAAAAGAGTCTTACAAAGTGCACTCTTTTAAAGCGATAGCGCCAAAATTATGGAACAGTTTGCCTCAATCTTTAAGGAGAATTGTAAATGATAAACAATCCTTTAAGAAACAAAAACATTTGTTTCAATAGAGTTCAGAGGACAAGAGCGCAGTGAGCATGCTAGCGTGGCATAGATACCAGCGCTGTATAAATATCAAATGAAATCAAAGAATCTGGTAGAAGATTTTTCAAAATTTATTTAAATCTGGGTGGGGGAGGGGTTGGTTACTTTGCCCCTGGCAGCACAAGATACGTCTCAAAATAAAAGAATGAATTTAATAAATAATTAACCTTCTTGGGAACATACATTTAAGAGGTAGGAAATATGATGTGTACATTTTCACGTGGATGACAATATAGTTAACTCTTATGATATTACATATGTGGAAAAAAGAGACGTTACATTCTCTTTTTACAAATAAACGTATGTTTACCAATTAAGAAGATCAACGGCATTAACAAATCTTGGGTAAATTTATATAAGTATACCCATGAATATCAAAACCCAATCATTTTACACACTTAAAATAGGGTTGGGTTAATATTTACTTTCAAAAAATTAAAATACATTTTTGTTTTTTATTTGCAAAAAGTAAAGAGATTTGTATTTTATGAGATTAAAATTTAAATGTAAAAAAAACAAAAAAACTCAAATCTGACATAGACGTGAAAAAAGGTTGCGCGATTCTTCTTTAGATAAAAGAATTCATTGTTTACGATTTTCTGATAGCATATAATTTTTTTTTAAAGGCAAAAAATGTGTTTAAATTTTTGCTGAAGATATCAATATATATCGAATTCTTATAAGATAAAATATTTTTATATCATATTCCGGTATAGAGTTTTTGGTGTAAATTTAAGGCAAGTTTTTTAAACAATTTTTAGAGTATAAAAGTTTTAATTCAAGGGCACGAAAAGGGGTAAATCTAAAGTATTTCTCTAAAGTAGTAATTGTCAATCAATTAACTTCTTTAGTGACAAAAGTGATATAATTAGTAAAAATTTAGACTGTGTAATTTAAGGTCATGTTTAGAGGGGGAAAAAAGTAGTTTAGGAGCGTGAAAGGAGTAGGCTAGGCCTATAATATATAGCAGTTGAATTCTTCTCAAAACGTAATGATGTTAGAAACGTAAATATTATTACATTTTTAAAGTTATGAATTGTGATGAGTTTTTGCAATAGCAGTTAGAAATTATCGCATAGGATCTACCATTATTATCCCGATAACATCGGGCCATTTATTCTAGTTACTTATAGATCGATTTTACAGGTTTATCCTGTGGCCTAAAGGTATTTGCAAGCACAATATCAATCACTTACTCATCTAAGATCACAGTTTCCAAATAGAGCTTTACACAACAAGTTTATTTCAGAAATATGGCCATGCAATAGTGAAGCTTATAGAATTATTTTTTTAGAAAAGAATTTCTTTCTCAATGCCACAGAAAAACAACTTCACTATTATTATTAATTGTTCTTCTTCTTCTTTATTTTGAGGGCCCACAATCAATGAATTGATCATTCTGGCTCCTACTACTCTGACTGAGTCTCCTCCTATAAACCGATAAACGTACATGGGTTTCCTTCAGGGGTGCCACTCACTGAAACCTGTGAACCCTGAAATCCCTTTCTAAAAATTTCTTGAAACCTGAAACTTCATTTACAAATTTTTCAATCCCTGAAACTTAATGAAACTCAAAATTCCTGATTATCGCAATGCAGCATTTTGTTGATTAATATAAAAACAAGCATAAAATTATCAAATAAAACATTGAGATACATCACAAATGAACAAAATTAAGCAATTAAGGTGTATACATGTAAACATTTATTAGTATTTATTAAATTTACAGCAATAGCAATTTTTCAATTTACTTAGACTTGAAAAGTCAACTTTTGCAATGAGTTATCTGGGCATTTTAGAACAAAAGTATAGCTACCACAAGTGGAAATTATCTTTTCATATATGGAGTTAATGTTGTCTTCTTTATGATGAAAATGGATAGTTTGAATCAACACACTTTAGTGTCTATACTATCTCCCAAGTGTGAGAGTTTCATAGTTTGACACATAAATTTCATAAATTGAGAAGTTACAAAAGTGGACACCTAAGATGGGTGATAAAGATGATTGACTCAGACATTTTCCCCTTGAATACTTGATATCAATATTTCCAGCATAGTATTCATTGAATGCTTATTCAATCATGATTGCCAATTGCTGTACTGTAACTGTAATGCCCATCAGTTCTTTAAAGTTAAAGGAACTGTTAACTGTTGGGCATTACATATTTTTATTGAGCCTAGATCCTGAATAGTGAAACAAAATAAAATATTATTAGATTTATAGTTTATAGTAAGGCATACATAATAATAATATCGACTATATTATACCAGTATTTAAATTTAACTACGGCACTACTGCTACGGTAATACAGAGCATTATGAATACTAATAGTAGAATTACAAATTACCGTAAAGTAGTATACCCAGAGTCAGAACACGGGAGTGCATAACTAATAAATAAAAACTAACTAAATACGGTTATGTCAGGCTCTCTACAGAACGGATAAAAATAACTTAATCATATTGGCCTATTTAAAATTAGAAGGCTTACTCCGTAATTAAATGTAAAGTGAACTTAAGAAGTCTTTAAAAAAAAGTTAAACGCCGCCTAGTCCTAGCTCTTCTAATAAAAAAAAAATACAAGTCGCCTGCATACAGTAAAGCTACATAACAAAGTACGCTAAGCTTAGTCTTGTTAGACAGCGCTCAGACGAGTAGTTTTCTTTTTATGATAATGGTTACCCAACAATTAAAAACTAAATTAAAAAGATATTTACTAAATTTTACACTTTGCTTACCCAAACACTTCAAATATGTCTTGATTGGCGACGTGAATAGAAAATAAATATTTCTGGTCTATCGAAGTAGTACGGTACTCGAAACGCGTAGTGTAAAGCGCATGCGCAAGGGGAAACCTCTAGCTCTCTGTCAACAGAAAGGCTAAAAATAGACGAGATCGGCGATTAACGTCCATTTTCAAGGAATTTTCCTGGTTTTTCGCGAATTCTGTTGCACGTTGATTCTTTAAAAAAAAAAAAAACCAGAAAGAATCCGTATTTGAATAAATTGAACTGGCGAATCCGGAAATAGAGAATATAAAAACTCGCGAATCCGGAACTGACAAATATTTAGCCTCACGAATCCGGAATTCCGGGATGGCCCGGAAAAGTGGCACCCCTGGTTTCCTTGTAAAAATGTCTGGTGTGGGTGGATGAATATACCTATGGTGTTGTTTTGCTTATATGTTGTTTTTATTTCATTTATGTATTTTATTTTAATATTATGATTATGCCTCTTTGCTATATATTTGTACAGCGCGGTGAGCCCAGCCCTAGGCCGGGGTACCGCGCTATATAAGACCACTTATTATTATTATTATTATTATTAAAGTCCTTTTCTAAAAACAAATAAATTCTCAAGATATTAAAGAATAGCTTTCAAAAAATCACTTGTGCTGCCTTACAATGATAAAATTATTTGACAGTGAAACTGCATAGTGAGCAATAAACATAAGAGATTATATATACTTTTCTTTACAAAAATATGCTGTTAGCTTTGGATAAAATGTCCTCCTGTGTTAAATTTTGATCAAAGTGTTGCCTAGTACGCCAGGTCTTCAAATGAGATAAAACACTTTGAGCCTTACAAAAATGATTAGACACAGGGAGACCAAAAGGTATTAATGCCATTACTATATGTACATACAAATCGATGGCATGTAGCTTAATAATTTTTTTCTCCAACGTACACATTTTGGAAAATAAATTAAATTAAAATTTCAAGAAAAAATTATTTTTTTTAATACTACCTTGGTAACAATCCGTTTGATTGAAGGATATTGTGACACAATGTCTAAAAAGGAACCAATGGGACTGGACCCCTGAAAGCGGACTGATCCCATGCCAACATAGTAGTTTCCCCTGTCATTTTCTTTAATGTTGTCTGGGTACCCAGGGAGATTGTCAATTAACACTTCCACTTGTCCTGTATTTGGTCCCTTCAAGTAGATTCTGAAATCAGACCAAAGAAAGTTTGATCATTTCAAGTCTAGCAAATAAAATATATGTATTTTTTATCAAATTTTTTTCATACCATTTGTGTAAACTAATTTGAACTAAATAAATGATGTAACCCAGTTCTTCTGAAAAAGCTAGTCCAAGACCACTCAATCACTGATCTGCAAATGAAAATATTATTAAATTTTTTTTTTTTAATTGCCCTTTGTCTGATCATCTCTCAGAAGTCAGAATGGTTTGAGAATCACTGCTATAACAGATAATGCAGCATGCAGAGTTTGACTAGAATGTCTCACAAAGGTCTCTAGAGCAGTGAATAGTTGTGAAATGGCCTGGCAAGATACACTAATGGGTCTGTCTATTGTGTCTATTGCCTCAAGCCTTCAAACCCCTAGTGCATGATTCCCTCATTAACTGGCACTGGAAATCAGTGAAATTTCCTCATCAACACCAGGAACAGAAACATTGCAAATCCCATCTACATGCATAGGAGCCAAAATTATCAATAAATTGATTGTGGGCCCTTAAGATATAGAAGAAGAAGAAATATGTAAAGAGAAGGTAGGGGAACACCTGAAAAAAGTAAGAAACAAAACTATGATCATTTTGGCAAGAAGCAAACAGTACAAATAAAGAGTAACACAAATATCAAAATTTAAAAACTCAGCTGAAATGTATCCAAGAGGACAGCAAGAGAAATGTAGTAGAGCCTTTGGGTTACATCATAGGTCGTTTAAGTGGCACTTGAAACGTGTTAAAAACACCACTGCATGGAGCTAACATAAAAGAGAACTTACTTGAAAATAAAAAATATCATCTCCTACACAATTCTATTTAATGGTTAATGAAGAATTTTTAAATTACTTTGATATCCTTGATATGCTCATCTCAGCAACTAGCAGGAAACTGTCATCTGGTGCAAGGCACAGCCCATTAGCAAGGTAAAGGCCATCTTGTAAGAGTCTTGCCTGCAAGGTCAGGGGATTCAAGGCTATGACACGACCAAGTTTATTTGTCTCAATCACCTACAATTTCCAACCAAAAAAAGTAGATTTTTAAATCTCAAAGTGTTATAAATTGTACACAATAAATATTTAATTTAACTTAACCTTACTAAAATACATAAATTTAATAAGTATTTATTTTGTATGCTTTCAAATGCCAATTTTTTGTTATGTTAATTGCCAACAAAATGTTTAAAATTGTTCAATAAACTTTTCACTTTTCTTATATCCCAATACATCATTCTTTGGCTGAATTTTATTTCTTTATATCCAACATAATTTACCAGTGGAGTAGTTTTTCCAGGGCAAATTCGGGGCGCCACCCAAGTCATTTTTTATGTGACAACAGAGTCCCCCCCACATCACACACAATGACTATAAATATTTGTATTAATAATAAATCCACATGCTTACGACTATGTCATTATGTTTTGTACCTACTATTACTCATAATATTTTTGTCATTTTGTGGAGTTACCTATTTTATTTACAATGGATCATTACAACTGATTATTTTTTATTTTTAGTCACCCAGACTTACCTCATACCGATAATTTCGCCTTTCCCACTTGGTACTTGAGTCAGAGAAGTAAATGGTGCCATCTGAACCAATATCAAGGCCATTGAGAAACACAAATCTTGACCCATTAAACTCTAAGAAATTGAGGAATACTAGATGTAACTTGTATTTATATTTTTAATAATCAATCTTACTTTAATAAATACATTCTAAACGGAAAAGGACATGAAGCATTGAATATTCTAACATTTCTTGCACCACTTCCCAATGTTTTGGTTCATGGTTTTCCAATGTGGGGTCCTTGCAACCCCAGGTGGTGCAAGGTAGAATTTCAGAGGTTGTGAGGAAAAGTGATTATAAGAACAAATGGACTTAAGTTATGATGTGAACCTTTTTTTTTTTTTTTAATTTCTTTATTAAAATTTTCCTTTAAGTAATAAGTCACAAGCTTATAGTTAGCTATACAAAATTTCTTTGCGATTCATTAGAAGAAATAATTCAATTTTTGTTTTCACTTTTAAAATTCATTTTACCTTTTGTATGGGTTGCAAGAGTTAGTCAATTGCTTAGGGGATTCATGACTTAGTTTAACATAACATATCACAGGGTTGCAGACAATAAAAAAGGTTGGCAAACCCTGGTTTAGTAGATTTTCAGATTGCTACTGCATTAGGTCTTCACCAGGCTGAAGAACTTTAGCAATGGACCTACTATTAGAATATTATATTTGTTTTCTATATAGAACTGCAATAGGGGGATAATTAATTTTTTTTTTTTTTACTTCATTGAAGATTTGAAAAGAAGAGTTAATTAACATGGTTTTTATCTATTTATTTACAAAATGTTGCCTTACCGACATAAATATATTTATCATTTTGATTTAGTACTGTGAAAATTATCTATTCAAAGCTGGGATTTATATTATGTAATGTAATTAAGTGCACATATTATTATCCTAATATCCTACTATCTAATAACACCCTGATGTCTCCAGTGTCAACATTGACTTCAAGAATGCCTTTGTATGAGTCTGCCACTATCAGATATCCTTTACTGTTCATCTTGATTCCTTTTGGACGTCCACAGACTGGTTCCATGTGAAATTTACCTGTTATATGAGAGAACATACTTTAGGCAGGAAACCATGATACATTCACTTCAAATTAACAATATTTTGCGTCGGGACTAATAACTACAAGGCATATATTTTAATTCACTTCCTAAATTTTGCTTTCCCTAATTGACATCCCAATCTGTTTGTCTTTTTAATAACTTCAATTATTTTTTTTTTAATCAAGGGGCCAGTTCACTGTCCCTCAGCTCACTGTCTCTCAGACAATGTTGGTATTGGGACTATAATTTAAAATTAGTGTATATTAGTATTTCAATGGAAGAATGGTCCTGGTTTGGCTAAATAGAAAATCAATATCTAGTGCCTTATTTTTGGCTTCTAGCTGAGTCCTCATGCGGCAGCCAGGCAGGCTAGCTAAAGGTCCCCTGTAGAGTCAGATCTGGCCCATGGGCCGTAGTTTGAGGACCCCTGCTTTAGACCACCAAACACACTAAAATATTAAAACTGCCATCTAAACAATATAATGACCTAAAATATGTATAGGTGGTAGATGTGGCTTCAAGGGGCAATAACTCTTAACTATGGATTAATTAAATCACCATCCTTATTGTATAAAATTGCATCAACAGTTATGTATATTTCTACATAACTACATATCAAACAGCATTTTTACAGGCTGAAAAATGGCTAGACCTCCTATTCAAAGCAACTATATTTACAAAACCCTTTCATTTTTTTTAGGCTTGCATTTTAAAAAATTCTAAAAAACATACATCAACATTCAATGACATTTTTAAAAATATATTTAATTCCAAAATTTTAATGTGCTTTAAGCAGAATATTCTGTTTGTGTCATTGTGACAGGTCATTCCTTGTTATTGTATAAATACTTTATGGGACCTACCACAATCTGGATGGTCAATACCAGTTCTAGCAACCATGCTCATGTGACCATCCTTGAATCGCCAGATCCTACCATCTCCAGTCCCTGTGTATATAGATCCTTCAACAACAAAAAATCAATACTACTGGTGAATATTGTGTCTTAATATTTTAGTAAGGAAATTGGCTATAAGCGTATATTCCATTACCTTTCTTCACATATCATTTAGATCTATATTATTAAATGTTTATAGATAAATATTCAAAAGGTGTTTTTGCAGCAATGCTCCCATCAACACCACCAAAAAAAAAACCATTATTCGGTAATGCCAAATAATTAGCTTGTATCTTATTTTTTTAAATATCTTTTCTGAATCTAGCGAAAAATTAATCCAATTTTCATGCCTTCTAATAAATGATTAGCAGAACCTCAAATGTTTCTTTTTTTTAAAGATATTAGTAGGAGTGTTGTTACAGATAGAATGTTTTAGTGCCATAGGACTAAACACGTGGTATTTCCAATACTATTCAAGAATATTGGTTTCAAAAACAAACCTAAAGAAGTTGTGCTTTATTTGAATAGGAAATCATCTTCCAATGAGTACTTTCATATGTTCTAAAATAAGGACTACACCAGCCCAGAAAAATTTTGAAATTTTTTTTAAAGTGGGGTTTCATCTCCCATCTAAGAAAGATGTGCAGCTGAAAAAGTGCAGCCATTATTCTCAAAAAGTGCAACCATTTACTTACCATCAGGTCCTACTGCGAAAGATTCTGGACCCAATAACTGACCAGAAAACAACTTTGTTACTTTCTGTAGGCGAGAGTTAATCTGCAGGGGTCCATCAAGCACAGGTAGTTGGTCACTCAAGCTAGATAAGAAGATATCATGAGAAACAAAATAAAATATCACAGATCTTCATAGTCTATTACCAGTAATTTTGGAAACGTTAGCATAGTATCAAATGATTTGCCCTACCAACCATAACAAGAATTTTTGTAAAAATAATGCAAATAAAGTTATTGGCCTCGCTTAACTATAAAAATTATCTCACAAGTTGAATTTGATGTTTATTAAAAGTCAATTCTCTTTGTATTATCAAGGAGTTTAATTTTGAATATAGGCCTACACAGTGGGTGAAATAAACTTCTTAGTCTACACAGCCAGGGGCCTAGGCCTAAAAGGTTTATTAAACCTTCCTAAAAGGTTTATTAATCCTAAATGGTTTATTAAACCTCCTTTTAGGCCTAAGCCCCTGGCTGTGTAGACTAAGAAGTCTGGAATAAATAATTTTAAAAATAAATTAACTAAAAAGTTCAAACTCCAGCTAATTTTTATTATTAAATTGTCTTGTTTCTCCAGTCTCGCATATGAAATGTTTAACTAAACGTAAACTCATCCACTTTATTAAAAACATTGTCCTGTTAGTATTGATAAAATGATGTAATGAACTTACTAGATGGGAACTGGGTCAATGGGTGACGGGATGAGGGAAATGATGAATACACTGACCGCAGCAATAACACCAGATAGTAGTAATGCACTGTGAGAAACGGTTAGTATGAAAAGAAAGCATAAAATAACGTAACTTAATTACACATATTAATATTTCCAATATAGGCAACTTTAATGATAATCATAATGATGTTATGTAGGCCAACTGTAAAAAAAATTAAATACAAATTATGTCATTAGGCAGGTGGGCCCAAAAAAAAAGCTGGGGTTTATTACTTATTATTATTATGCTTAGGCCTATCTAGCATAATTCCAGATAATAGGTAGCAAAATAACTGAAAGCTTGCCTTACGCCATAATAATTTGCTGGATGTTCTTGTTAGATTAATAAAAAGAGGCCTAACTATTCTATTCTGTTCACTCCGAGACTGAAAAACGAGAGGCACGGGGAGCAAAAAATAAGACAACATTACCTTTGACCTCTAGTGAGCATTTGTGAGTGGCGAGATCAAACACTAGTCATGGTTACAAAGCCAAGGAACTGGGTGACCTGCGTCCTGATGTACTTAAAGCCTGGATCTGGAAAGAAGAAAAAAAACGCCATGAAGTGGCATATTCTGAATATATTTACATTTACTGATAAAGTAAACACTCACATTTATAATACCAATTTTTAAAATATAGGCTACTTTTTAAAAATAAATAAAATAAATATAGGCCTAAAAATCTAACAATATTTACTAATATCGCCGATTTAAATAACTTCCAATACAATTATAAGGAATATTCTTGAAGAAAAACCCTTGTCAGTGCGTCAGTGCAGGGAAGTACCCTGAACAACAACACGCTTGCTACCACCAGTCTTGTAAATGACCACGTGACACGGCTGAGAGCCTGGACCCTGTCCCTGTGAGGTCGTTTCAAAGTCAGGTTTTGACCAGTGGGAAATATCTTTGGGGTGGAGAGGAGGGAGTGGGGTGGAAGAACCATGCTACTCCGTTTTAGCATGGGATTTTTAATTTTTTATTTTTTTTTTTTATTTTACAGAGCTGCGGGCGTGGCCGATTAATATTCGGACAGCAGCTGGACACAGGACAAAGAAACTGGACCGAACGATAGCGGCTGCTAGAATTGAATGACCTCTCTTCCGCTGATTATACAAGTGTTCCCACAGCATGGTTTGCTAAGGCTAGACAGACAAAAGACTCGAATTTTATGAGAAAGGGGGACAACCCAGTGGGAAGGGAGATGATCATTGCAAAGCCTACGTGCTTATAAATTACATTTTCTTGCTGTCCTCTAGGAAAGTGGCTTTACTAGGTTGGTGTCAACCAGTGCGGTAAACTCATGGTGTCCACCCCTTCATTTCTTAAATCTGGTTCTCTCTCCTCACCCCGACCTGTATCAAGTAGTTCTAATACCAGATCGTAAAGAATCGCTTGAAGTATTATTTCTAAATTAAGTCTTAAAGCATCAAAAGACATAAGAAGAAAACGAAAATGGGGTATTAAAAAAATGCAAAAAAACCACACAAAAAAAACAACCTTTTAATTTAAAAATTAAACTCAGCTTAACTGAATTCAAAGAGGGCAATCAAAATTAATCATCTTTACCCTACCATTTTAAATAATGTGACAAAAATCGTAAGCCCAGGAAAATCTGAACTGTTCCTGGGGGATGGTTAGATCGTAAAAAATATAATTTATATTATTTTAAAAAGGCAAAAAGAATAACGGCCTCCCCGGCGGGGAATCGAACCCCGGTCTCCCGCGTGACAGGCGGGGATACTTACCACTATACTACCGAGGACCATGTCAAGTTATGGGTAAACACGACAAATTTTGTAATACAACTTAAGGGCGTCATACCAATTTTTATTTTCGTTATGTGGTTGGTAGGCCCAGGTTATATTTGCTATTTCTTGAGCATTGTATGCTACATTTGATCTAGCCAAAATGTTAATATCAATTATTTAAACTTATCCCTAACTTAGTCAGATAGAGAAGAAAACAGAAACATTTCAATTGAGTCATGATCATAGTCATATTATATTCATACATTTTTAAATATTAGCCTAAATCATTGTCGTGAGTCACTACTAGTTAAGTAGTCTACTGACGTGACTGTATGTAACGTACAGTACTGCATTTGTATAGTATATTAATATGTTTCAATGTATATCCATTCACAAGCAGAGGCGCACAAGATACTCGGCCTATTCAATTCATTCCGATTTTCATTCTATCAAAGCTGAAAGATGTGTATAATGCAAGTTTTATTAAACATTAATAGGGTTCTTTGCATATATTCCAGCGTTTTTTGACCTGCGGGTCGCGACCCCTCTGAGGGTCATGGACACATATTTATGAAGTAGCAACGAAAATAATTGAATGGTTTTTTGTGGGGGAGGGGGTCACCAAAAGATGAGGAACTGTATTAAAGGGTCGCGGCATTAGGAAGGTTGAGAACCACTGGTATATGGCCATATATGGGTCTACAATTCTATACATTGGCGTGTAGGCCTATATGATATATGTGTGTGTGTTAGAGGGGGGGGTACATTTTGGAGGCCACCACAAGCAGAATTTAGACGAAGTAATCAACTAATAGATTTAAAAATAAAATGAAGACTGTGGCTGCTTAACAAAAAAAGAGAATTGTGATAAATGATTTTGGACGTCCCCTGGCCAATCGTTTCACTAATGAAGTTAGTTTTAAATTGCATTACTATTTTTTTTAATTATGTGCCAGAAATGATCAACGCACAAACTTTGGTTGCTACTTAGTATCACCAGGTGAAAGTGTAAACAGAATTATATTAAAAAAAAAAAAATTCTGGTTCTACAACTGCAGGGTGACAACATATCTTACAATGTAATAAAATTACATCCGAATTTGTTATTAAGTTTATCCATAAGTAATAGCTTATAAACGTAGAGGAGCAGTTGGCAGGGGGGGGGGCGGACAATAACGGACATTGACAATTTTTTTCTGATTAGTGTAAAACTTAGCATACAACTACAGCAAATCATTATATTAATTCAGTTACATTAAATAACACTATGCTACAAGATTTTCTCACTTTTATGGGCCACCCTGTATATTTCTCCCCACTGTGTGCAACACTTTATAGAAGTTTATTCTTTTTTTTTTAACACCCGGACCCGGTTCCGTTTTCCGGCCAGGTCTGGGTATGTGCCTGGTTTGCTAATTGATAGGGCTCTAACTAGATTTTAATATTTAATTAATTGGTTGGGAATCAAAGTACTTGTTCATATTCCGGTGAAATAAAATCTTATTAGATTACAGTAAAATTAAAGTACAGAATTAAATAAACATGATGTATGGTCTAAAGTTTGTGAAGCGCAAGAACAAACAGATTTTTTAAAAACAATATAAGTCCGTCTTCTTATCCAAACGCAATTTGCATTTTGCTTAGATACCGGAAGTTTACAAATATGGCGACCAACTTGCCGATTCTTGACTGACTTACGCAAATTTTGTCTTCTATCAGTACTGTTTCGTTACATAGGGTATGCAAATTTTGATTTGAAAAGTATAGGCCTATATATTTATTTGGTTATCTAATGTATTTAGCATTCCCACGATTCGGCTATAACTGAACTGATTTATTTGGATTAGCCAATAATTAAAATCAACTTGTGACTTGTAGCAACATTTAATACTAGACTTAATGAAACTTAATGCCATAGGCGCCATAGCCATAGCCTATGGTAGGTACTTGAATACAAAATTGTTAAAAATTGAAATAATTGTTTTAATAACACAGTTAGTTAGAGCAAATTTCAAATAAAAAAAAGAAACCAGAATCAACTTTTTAGCTTAAGTACTTTTTGAGCTAAGAATTTTTAAATTTAAAGTATGAGTTGGTTTGGTATTTTTTACTATGGACCATGGACGAAACCTTCACATCTTGTGACCTCATTCCGCTGATCGCATCATGCGCAATGACTATATACTTTATATTAGGCAACGCATCGCCTTATCACTAAAATATTGATCTACATGTATGCCAATTTTCACAGCGATATGTAATGTAATTTATGAGAGACGCCATGTTTCTACGGGTTCGCAGCAGGTCATGCAGTTTCCTCAACCTGATTTCGCCATGGGGTGGGCCACGCCCCCTTTTTAATGGCGGAAGTTGACGATACTTAGGAAAAATTAATTTATTACCACTATTTACATCAAAATATTTGATAACTTGTGTTTCAGAATGCATTTTGAAGACATTTAAACTGGAATGTATTAGTTTGAGCTTTAAAAACCCGGTAGAGTCCATATTATAAATTATCAGAATTTACGGTGTGCAACACGTTGTCATTGGCAACCATTCACAGCCACTTGCATAATGGCTGTATCGTAGTCACGTAGTACTACCTCAGAGTTTCATTCATAAGAGTTTGCCGTGTGCAAAAACTATTATACCATTGGTCAGGGAAAGCTTTAATTAATTTTTCATGTGCCAAAGTTGAAAGTTTAAACTATTTTCTACCCTTTATAAATACCCTTTCATCATACATTTTATGTGTATATATATATATATATATATGCACGCACACACATATAAATAAAGCAGATTGTATCCAGTTCTCCCTATATTTAAACAGTCATAATATTATATCATTACTCTTTGTTAATTAACTTTTTCTTTTTTAATAAAAGCGCTTATTTTTATTAAAAAATAATTGATTTTCAAAAATGTTTCTACTGCAGTTTTTAAAAAAATGACAGAAAACCAAGGGACACATATTTTGCTGTCTGTTGAAGCTGAGGCATATGTTGAGCACTTGGAAGTATTTGATTTGAAAGACATAGGATCACCACGGTATGATAACATTAACATTTTTTCCTTTACAGTTTTTGAAATTTCATCCCTCCGTAATAAGCCCATGTCGGGCTTTGACCTGCCTCACCACTTCTTTCAACTCAGACCTAACTGATGCTTTACTTTTCCCTGCTTGTATTCCTAGCTGCTGTATATCTTTCTCCACATCTTCCATCTAAGCATAGGTTTGCCTTTGAGTAATTTTCCTCTTGGGTTTGGTGGTGCATCCTCTTCAATTCTCTGTCATTCCGCAGTCTTTCTAAGTGTCCCACCAAGCACAGCCTGCTAGTTTTTATTTCAGGGTGGGATCCTGGATGTTACATATTCTCCATCCATATTCATCCTTTACTGGTCCGTATATTTTCCAGAGAACTTTTCTTTCCCATTTTTAAAAGGTTTTTTTGCTGTTTTTTTTCAAGGTCCAAGTTTCACTTGCGTATGTTAATACTAATCTGATTTATTTTTTATGGTTTTCTTTGTTTATCTTTTAATGTTTTTACTTTTGATTATTTTGGGACAAACTGAAGTTTGCCTTGTTAGAAAGCAATTCCTTTAATTTATTAAGGATCCTAGATATTTGAATTGATTCACTTTTTCAAAAGGGTGGTTTCTAATTTTAATGGTTTCTGTTCTTCTCTTAACATAGTCATTTATTTTGTTTTTTGGCTGTTAACTTCCAGTCCTGCTTATAGTGTTGTAGTAATGTATCTTATAATTTAATTAAAATCTTTTGATTTTTCTTTACTACTTTTCTTTAACAGTGCTATGTCATCTACATATGCAAGACACTGGAGAGGTTGGTTGTAGAGAGCGCCTATTGGTTTTGGGTCTATGTTTTTCATCAGAAAGTATTATGTATGCTTCTTATAGCTCTCTTCAATGATAAGCTAACAAGGCACTGAGTCTCCTTGATCTTTGACCTTGTCTATTCTGTTATTCACTCTGAACCTTGATTTTCCTTTTTGAGTTATTTAATGTTATACGTTTCAGTCTTGTCACTTTTGATGCTGTTATAGGTCATGTTATAGTCCACATAGAGTTGGTGCTCTGGGATATTATATTTGTAATATTTCTCTAATAATAGGCATCTGATGGTGAAAATCTGATTAGTCATTTATCTGTTTTGTCTAAAACCACATTGGAAGTTACTTAGTATCTGTCCAGTTTAACGTTGTTGGCTCTTGGCAAAAAGTTTTGTCAGTATTTTGTATGTTACATTTAATTGGGAAACTCCTTTGTTGTTTTCGCATTGGAACATGTTTTGTGCATTCGAGTTATTAGCGCTGTTTCCCACTCTGTTGGAATTTTCTTGCCAGAGTTTAGTTATAAGTTTATGAGTCTGAGTGTGTAGATTTATGCCTCCATGTTTAATAAGTTCTGTGGGATGAGGCTTTTTCCAAGGCCTTTGTGGTGTTTATTAGAGTTGATTATTTCTGTATGGTATTACCAAGGTAACTGAAATAGCTTCTGTAATAAAAGGAAAAGTTAAAAAATCATTTTAACTCTTCAATTACAGGTGGCACCAGCAGCATGAGTACTTAGAGAAACTAAATATGCAAGCTGTTGTAAATGCAGCTGCAAAAGAAGATGAATTTGTTAAGGATTTTTTCATCTCTCATGGCAAGGTATTCATTTTGTTGGGTATTTTGGAATAAAAGTATTGATTGTGTTGGTTTTACTGAATCTTTATAGAAATAAATTTTGAAAGTGAATAAATCAGTATGGGAACAATATATTTTAAATAAATTCTCTTCTCATTTAGATTCATTTATTAATTCAAGACTTGTTGACAACAGAAATATGGAAACAGAATATTTTTCAAGAACTCTTAGACATGGATTTTCAACCTAAAACAACATTCCCCATTTATATAGTGGTGAGTGATTTATCACCTAAAAGTTTTTAAAAAAATAGCAACCTGTTCACATATAAACTAATGAAGCAGCTTGTTCAATTCTCAATAGCAATAAAAATTTACTCCAAGGTCATTTAATAATAGAAACAAAATTTTACAAATACATAAGAATATTTTAGGCAGATTATGTAACGCTTAAAAATGAATAAATTTAAATACGTTCGGAGTCTTAAAAACAATGATAGGAATTTTTTATTATTTTACGGAAATCAAATCAAATTAAATATGTTAAAAATAAAATGCATCTGCTAATATTTAATGATATGTTTAAGCATTATCATTATAAGATTGAAATACATTTAAAATAACAATTAAAGAACTATTTTAATTAGCTTACTCGAATTTGAAAGTTAAGATATTCTTTTTTTTATCAATAAATTATCATCTAAGTATTGCTATTATAATTCATAATCACATTTTTTTTGTTAAAACCCAAACATCTAGTTTTTTTTTATCGCATTGTAAATATTTCAAAATTAAATTTACATTTATGTTATCCAAATAACTGCACACAATTTCAAATTAAATTTTCATTAAACTCAAAGAAAGAAAAATTATAATAATCTTATAAAAGCTTCATTTAGGTTCACAAATCACAAGTTTTATTTTCGTTGAGTTCATCCTTGCATGTTTTCCCCCCCCCCCCCCCTTCTTAAAAATAAATTTAGTAGATTGCTTTAAATCTTATTACACAACAACAAATTTTAGCTTTGCATTTTTAATGAAGATACCAATAAATCAAAATGGGTTAATTTAAAAGATATTTAAAATGCTATATACATTTTTTGTTTTAAATTTAAGGTCATGTGTTTACAATTTATAGAGAAAAAATTGTAGTTCAGGAGCACAAAAAGGGTTAGGGTTGACCTATATTATATCGCAGATAAATATTTCTCAAAACTAAATGAAACGTAAACATCGTTACATAGATAATCATTCCTAAAATAAAGAATTCTGAGTAGACTTTGCAATAGCAGGTAAAAAGTATTACCATTTATATCACCGTAATATCTGGTCATATATTCTAGTAGTAGTAAATATTTACAGTCCATGTCAAATAATATTATATAGTGTTGATGTCCATTTGAAACTAATTACATTTTAAAAACAACAAAATAGGACACATTTATAACACAACATTCTCCTTCTAGCTTTACCATGAGGCAACAGTGATCAACCTTCTTGAAACCATGATGTTCTACAGAGAGACTGTTGAAGTAGCGGAAGACTCAGTTCTTGATCTTGTTGATTATGCTTATCGCAAGCTGTGCTATCTGGCATCAAAGTCAGTGTCAACTGAAACAATAATGAAAGTGTTTATTGTTAATATTGATAGATTATAAGTTTTGATTATACAATATTGTAAGTGTTTCTTGAAACTTTCTTGGTTCACATATACTACGATTTTTTTTCCTGTTTTGTTTTTAGTTTTTCCTGACTTAACCTAGTCCAACTGTCTGAAATTTGATCAATGGTCTTCTCATTATCTAGGGTAAATGAAAAAGATGATGAGTTCATACCATTTGGTGGTGATATAACACAAGCAGTTAGCAATATGGAGGTATTCATATATGAAACTTAAAATTTAAAAAATATGATTATCCTATCATTATACTTACTAGTTTGTCTACTTTTCATAGGTATTTAACATTAAGGTTATAAAATTAATTAAAATTGAATGTAAATCATTAGTATTTTTTATTTGTGTTGAACAGTGGTATTTCTTTTCTTATATTTAGGAACTGGAAAAGCAGGACATCCAGTTACAGTTTGAAATAAGCATCAAAGCACTTTCACTTTTAAGATATGTTACAGATCACATGGACTGGTACAATAATCTTACTGATTCATTTCAAAATGATGCATTGAAAAATAACATAAACTATATTTTTTTTCTTTCTTTTTTTTTTAGAGGCACAAAATACTACCCATCTTTTCAATAAAAATACAGGATATTGCTTTAACTATAAAAAAAAGTGCAGATAATATATCCAAGTGGAAAATTATTAGATTCAAGTTTATTTAATGAAGACTTATCATCTTTTCTTGAAAGGTTGTGGTGGAATATTTTTAATTAAAAAAAAAATAAATAAATTCTATGCAAATTTTTCAGGCATCAATTTATCTACAAATGTGATAGTGGTTTAAAAAAGGGGGGGGGGGGGGGGGGGGGTGGGTTAAGAAACTTTTTAAACTTTGTCGAATGACAAACAGAACAGCTTTATATATCTATTGGAATGCCACTCATATTTTGTTTTATTTAATAAAATATTTCAGTCTTCCTCTAAGTGTCATGACCAGAATCCTTAATACACATGATATTCCTATTCTGCTGGTCCAGTTGGTTGAGTCACCACCCTGGACTAAAAAGGAAGATGGTAAGTAATCATTACTATCATGGTTTCATTTTTACCATAAGAAAATAGATATAAAAGTGTCTTTGAAAAACAAATTATTAGTAGAGTGAAAAAGCTCCCCATGTTTGGGTTGCAGTCTGCCCATCATAGCAGCATGCAGCTGAGGTGGAATAGGCCTGGGATTATTCTTCTAGGAATCAACCTAGAAAACCTGCAGGCCTAAATACCTGTTTCATCATGTGCATAATTTGGAAAAAAAGCTAAGTAAAGATGTTGCTAGGGTTTAGGGCTGCTGCTAAAGAATCACAGATAACAAAGGTGTTAGCAAGGCCGAAATTTGTAACCCCGTTGAGGATGGGTCTCCTAGGACTAGGCAGCCATTTTGTCCCCGTCACTAGCTAGCTTTTTATGTGATGTGGTGTTTAATGTAGGGGCATAGAGTGCCCAGTGCCATTTTAGAATTAAACAATAATAGATCTATAATGGTCGACGCCTCTGAGGAAACCTTTGCAAGAAGGCAGCACTGAAGATTCCCCTCTCTCCAACAAGCAGAAAAAATAGGATTACATATTACCCCCAGGGTGGCAGTTACAGTAATCTAGATTAGGAATTCACTATTTTCTAAGTAAGGTCAAATTTAAAGGAAGCTACCCCTTTGGCATTCCTGGGGTAACCAAATGGTTCACCATTAGTGCGAAACAATTGGAAATAGCAATGGCACACCTAACTGAAAATGTTTACTTATTTTGTACAGGAAAAATTTTCAAATTTATAGAAAGCAAGTGGCAGGAGGTCAGCTTTGAGGATAGCTTGAAGCTAACCAAAACAGAAGGACAGGTAAGGACATTCATTCAACATGTTGTCTTCATTTTGTTGCCAAATTGCATTTATCAAAATATGATAATCCATATAAATATGTTCCGGAGTACATTAAGCTGAAGAACTGGGATGTAATTTTTTTTTTACAGGTGTGGTTGGCGCTGTTCCACTTGCTAATGGAAAGAGCATGTCAAGATAAATATGATTTGAACAACTACAGGAAGAATACTATAATAAAAGTAAGCAGCTGAAATGCAATCACTCTCAATCCTTCTTGCTAGGGGGGAGGGGGGGGGGCTGCCCCACTTTGTTACTTCATCCGGATCACCAGCTTAACAAAAGGCAATGACACATATTTTCACACAAGATATAATTTTATTTTATTGCAAATTTCTAAAATGTAACCCATTTTAAGACAAAAAATTAATGCAATGTAGTGAGGCAGATTAATGATTAATCAAGAATTATCAGCCAACCGGTGCAACCCTTATCAGGATTTATTTTATTGTCTCCAGCAGGACACTTGAATGATATGTAGTTGCAGCTAGCCAGAATAAATGAATAAAAAATACAAAATTAAAACATTGGCAAAGTAATAGAAATATTCAGTATCAGTGAATCCAATAGTGGCAGGTTTTTGTATAGGCGTGCCAGTCTACATGCCATGTCAAGCAATCAAGTACAATGATGAAATGGCTGGTAAAACATCCTTTGGAAGTATTTTTTTCCCTATACTTTGGTACTGACATAAATGTTGTTTTTTTCCCCCTCTACAAATTCAGCTGAGATCTTACCTGACTGAAGTACTTTTAGATCAGTTGCCGATTCTGTCAGAATTGCAAAGATATTTAGAGCACCTGGCCATCATGGACCCACCACCTGCCAAAAAAGATTTAGTTTTAGAACAGGTTAGTAAATAACTTGAGGGACCTAAGGAAGCTAAAATACTCTGCTAAGTTAGGTATTTAATAATTTAAATTTAATTAAAACTTAACCAAATTCCCACTTATTTATTTATTATTTTTTTTTGGGGGGGGGGGGG
>CAXITT010000807.1:2110-30593 GCA_964033795.1 Lymnaea stagnalis | reverse complement strand
AATAGTCATTGTTACCTGTATTTATCAAATTAAAAGATGAATCAAATTTCATAGTCATTATAAAAAATATAATTATTTAGAGCAGTGGTTCTCAACCTTTCTAATGCAGCAACCCCTTTATACAGTTCCTCATGTTCTTTTAACTCTTGTGACAGCTTCTTCGTAGCTAATATTTGCCGATTAATCAATCAGTAAGTTCCGATGACTTTTTCTGACTCATTCAGTATTAGACGTTGAATCCATATCAACATCCTAGCATAGCTGGAGCACCATCTTTGCAAACAACCCAAACCTTTTCCAAGAGATATTATGATCTTTCAGAAATAAACCAACTGTCAAATACATCACGTGCAGAAAAGAAACTCATCTTAAAGTCACCATCATTAATATACCTCACATAAACTAGTAACTGTGAACAGTTTGCAACGTCTGTAGATTCATCAAGCTTGATACTAAATATTGGAAGTGGAGATTTAATTTCCTGGATTACCTGATCAAGAATCTCAACTGACATGTCATCTGTTTGTCTATGGACAGTGTCGTTAGATACGGAAATTGCACTCAGCTTCGAAACAAATTCGTCTCCAATCATAATGAAAATTTCTGACATTTCTGGTTTTTTAGCAGGACCAAATCAATTGGTTTCTAAGACCATCAGCATAGAAAATGTGTGTTTTCAAATGGTCTCGACCCGGGTCAGGACCCACGGGTTGAGAACCGCTGATTTAGAGGATAATCTTTTAATTATAATATCTGAAAAATTTCATGACAGTCACCATGGTCAACGTAGCCTGCTAGTATTATTATCTAACGATGTAACAGTCGTATTTTTATGGTCTTGTCCAATCCATCCCTGTAACTCTGGCAATCCCTACACTTCATTCCACTCAGAACTGATGCTTTTATATTTCCATGCTTGGATTCCTAACTGCTGTAGATCTGAGAATGTAGATTGTGCTCTTTCCGAGGAAAAATGCTTAATCTAAGATTTATTAACGTTATGCTCCACCAGAGATATGGAAGGTTGGGAAAAAGAATCCTTTTTTGAGACACTGGAAAAGATCTACAAAGAGGCACCATGACATGATATTAAAATAGTGATTGGCGACTTCAATGCCAACTATAAGCAAGGTAATGTCTGCATAAAGAATCCAATAACAATGGGATCCAACAAAAGAAGAGATGTCAGTTAGCAGCACTAAGTTTCCACTCAAAAATATACAGACTAGGAACTCACCCGATGGAATTACCTACATTTTAATTAATCAGAGGTATGGATCAGACGTACTAGATGTAAGAAGCTATCAAGGAGCAGATGCAAACTCTGACCATCTACTTGTAAGGTTAAATATAAGCAGAGAATAAGCATAATTCACAATGACCAAAATCAAAGAGAAAAGTGATACGACTACCCAGAAACTTTCCAAAAATGATTTAGAAGTACAAGTAGAAGCATCACAGGAGGAAACGGGGAAAACAACATAAATGAACAGTGGGATAGGATTTTAAAAAATGCTGTGAAAACATCAGAAAAAGTAGTAGGATTTCAGCAATATAACAATAGAATAGGCTGATTTGATAATGAATGCAGACAGACTGTTGATGAAAGGAACAAAGTATGAACGACCACAATACAAACGAAGAGAAACACAAGACAAACATACAAGGAAGCCAGAAAGAAAGGCAAAAATCTAAATGAAATAGAAGACTTATCAAGGGAGGGAAACATCAGAGCAATGTACATAAAGATGAAAAGAATGGATACCAAGCCAGACTGTAAATGTGTGAGAGTCAGGATGGAGAATTAATTAAGGAAAAATAGTAAAGTACTGGAGAGGTGGGCTGAATACTTTGAGGACATAATAAATGCAGACAATAGACCAGATGAAGATTATCAACCACCAAATGGAGGACCAGGCCCTTTCATAAACTAGCTAACTCTAGAAGAAACCACAAAGCCCCTGGAGAAGATCTCATCACAGCAGAAACTAAAAAATGGCAAGGAGAGAAAATTCCAACAGAATAACACCAATACACAAACCACAAAGGAATTTCCCTATTAAATTTTACATACAAAATACTGACAAAAGTAGTTGCCAAAAGACTACAGCCGTACACTGAAGAAATACTAGTTGACTTCCAATGTGGATTCAGACAAAATAGATCAACAACTGATCCGATGCCTATTAGAGAAATGTTACAAATATAATATCCCAGTAAATCAACTCTATGTGGACATATCAAAAGGCATATGACAGCATCAAAGGAAAATATCTATATATACTCAGGAGTTGGCATACCCTAAACTAACTCTGTCAAGGCCGATCCCAATCCCGGGTGCAAAAGGAGGAGGGTTGGCGTGAGGCCAGCTACCTCACCTGTAAAAACCAACAAATTTCAGTCCTGAGAAGAGAGGGCTCATTTCAGGGAAGAGCTGTGAAGCCTTGTGGCCAAACCCAGGCTATACTGGAAACCTCAAAGCCGAAGACCTCCTTTCTAAGGAAACAAACATAAGAATGTGAAACGTCAGAACCATGTATACAAACATACACTGCTTGGCATCTGTGAAACAAGATTGGATACAAGCTCAACAGATAAATTTGGCCTCTGGAGAAATGCTAATGTACTCGGGGCATGAGGAGGAAAATGCTCTGCACGCGCAAGGAGTCTCCTTTTGTCAAGGATGGCACAAGAATAATAAAATAAAGATGAACATAATACAATATTACGCACCCACCAACCATAGCAAAGAAGAAGAGAAAGAAACGTTCTACAATAGACTACAGCAATAATAGAAAAATTCCCAAGTAGAGACCTGAACATTTTAATGGGAAACCTAAATGCCAAGATCGGGAAAAAAAAACCAGTGGGTATGAGGAAATCAAGGGACGCCATGGTGTAGGAGAGAGAAATGAAAATAGAGAACGGCTAGCAGACTTCTGCGCAACAAATGACCTTGTTATTGGAGGCAGCGAATTCCAACATAAAAACATCCACAAAATAACATGGGTATCCCCGGACAACAAAACGTAAAAAATTGTAGAAGGTCTCTACAAGATGTTCGAGGAAAAAGAGGAGCCGTTGTCGCATCAGATCATCGTTCTTGTTTGGGCAAGACTTAAGTTAAAACTGAAGAAAAACAGGGAATGGCCAGCTGCTAAACGAACAAAATTCAACATAGTACTATTGACAAATGAGCAGAAACTAGAAGAATTCAGTGCCACATTAAGAAATAAGTTCCAAAAACTGGAAGACCAAACAGAAAACAAATGGCAAAATATACAGCTATCTTTATAAACATCCGCTTGCCAAGAGGTTTTAGGATCAGTGAAGCAGAAACACAAAGACTGGCTCTAAGAAAGAGAAAGAGAAATATAAAGAAGCAAATGAAAGTATTTAAAAAAAAAACAGCATAAGAAGCAGCCGGGAAGGGCAACTTGAAAGAGCTCTACGACATTACAAGACAGCTATCAGGAAGATAAAGAAGGCAGATCAATAACAGAAAGGAAAGAACAACAAAAAAGATGGGTGGAATACTTTAAGGAACTATTCAACAGGCCCCCACCCAGCAAATAAAGACTTACAAATAGAAGAAAGCGCACCAAATAGCTCAAAGCAACTGCACCGGACAACATCACAGCAGAAATGATGAGAGCTGATATAGATACAACAGTTAACATGCTGCACATGGAAAGGAGGATACCTCATCAAGATCCCAAAGAAAGGGGACCTCAGCAAATGTGCAATTATTTTGAATAGAATGAGAGACCAGGTTGACATGAAGCTACGAGATCAACAGACAACATTAAGAATCATTGTAGAACAGCCCATCAAATGGAACTCTCACCTATATACAAATTTTATAGACTATGAAAAGGCCTTTAATAACCTGGACCGACAAACAGTGTGGAAACTTCTTCGGCACTATGGATTACCAGAAAAACTAGTCGGGATCATTCAGAGTTCGTATGAAGAAATGACTTGCAGGGTTGTCCACGAATGTAGACACACAGAAGTATAAACTGGAGTGGAAGTAGGCCAGTTAGAAAATTCTCAAAAGTAAAAATATTACAAGAAAAACAGATAATTTTTTTTTTATAAAACTGTAATGAGACCAATTGAACTGATATTCAGATGAACCCACAAACTGTCATTGTGTGATTTTCCAATTGAAATGAAGTTATCATTCAATTATTCTAAATTCTGTAAGTTGAGCGCAATAGAAATATGTATTAAAATAAATTTTTATTTCGCTGTATTAACAACATAACAAAAACAAGGGATGTACCGATAAATGTGATTAATAAACTTGAACATATAGATTTAAATTGATTCATTTCTTTAGCGTTACATGGTCAGTTTAGCACGGTAGCATTTAATGATTTAAGGAGAGATTATCCACAAATTTGTTTTTTTATATGGATGATTAAATTCCAAAGTGTTATGTTTAGAGATGGGTTTAGTATTATCATTAAAATATTTATTCTCTCATTTTCTATAATTTGTTAAAACCAATGGCGAGAAGTGAATTATAGAACCAGTAGCGTTCACAAAACAAAAGAAGTGACATAATATTTATAATGAGTTAGTTTTTAAAATAATAAATTGTATGTAGTCTTATTTCATTGAGATAGAGGTGGCTGAGCTGTTTCTATACATTTGGTACAGAACATATCTATGTTTTTACTGGTAGGACTTATACCAAATCTTAGTTGATAAATATTTATTTTATTTTCAGATGGTGTTCAAGAATTGAAGGCTACTATGAGGGAAGACTTTTCTTCTGTTGGTGCAGAACTATTCAAGATCTCACATTCCTTTAATAAATAGATGGTGCTTAACTTAATTCAAGGCAAAGAGTATGAGAGAAAAAGAAACTATGTATATAAAAGAAATAAATAAGTATGTAAAGAGTATGAGAGGAAAAAGAAACTATGTATATAAAAGAAATAAACAAATGATATAAATAAGTATGTAAAGAGTATGAGAGGAAAAAGAAATAAATAATTGAAACAAAAACATTGGATGTGTTTAAAAATTTATTTAATTTAAAAAAAGAAAATGAAAACATGAATGCTCTTTATTTTAAGGGGAGAAAAACAAAAATTATCCCCGCGAGACTATCTCCAAAGAGATGAAAACATGAATACTCCTGGTGATATACAGTGAGGTATCTTTACAAAAGAAATATGTTAAAAATAATGGTGACTTGTTTGGTAACTTAAGGACTTGGTGAAATCCAAGCTACCTAAAAAATGTAGGCACCTTATTCCACCAAGCCCTCCAATTACACGTTACAGGCAAAGTGTGAAATCCAGGCAAAGTGTGAAATCCAGGCAAAGTGTGAAATCCAGGCATTCTATAAGATCTACTTCAATATAGACAATCGAAGTGGCTATTCGTACCCGGGTACAAGAAGTGAGAGGTTGGGTTTAAAAAACTATTTAAAATTTTGGGTTTGTGAGACCAAATGAGGTATCAAATGAAAGATAATTGAAAGGACTATATGTTTGTAACTAAAATAAACTATCACAAATGACATCCGAAAAGCCTGAGACTAATGGTACCCGGGTGCGAATGGCGGGCGCTGCGTGTCTGGGTCTATTTTGACTCGATGTTACTCGGATGTCATTTGTGGTAGTTTATTTTATTTAAACTGGAGAATTAAGTTTACAAACATATAGTTCATTCAATTATCTTTCATTTGATATCTCATTTTGTCTTACAAACCCAACAATAAAATTGTAAATCGTTTTTTAATCCCAACCTCACACTTCTAGTACCCGGGTACTAATAGATGCAGCCATAGACAATACTGCTGGATATCTCAACAGTCAATCTATAGAATGCCTGGATTTCATACTTTTCCTGTAAAATACAAATCAATCCATTATTTATTAACAATTGCTATTTGTCTAAAACCACCATTATCTTAAGATCTCGCAAAAAAAAATATTTACAATGAGTTCACATGGAAGGTGTTTAGTTTTTGTACAAAAGACAATTGTATGGTTATCACATGGGGGACTTTGAAATCATAATTCTGCATTGCCCCTGTTATTATTTTATTGCTTGTCGCCAAATAATTAAACCGTATTTGTGCACAAACCGTATTTGTGCACAATTGGAGTCTCATCATTTGATGACCAGCAATATACAATATCACACATCCTTAACAGATTCTGAACAACATATTTACAATGGTATATGTTCAAAATCTTAAAGTACACTCACACTACCGAATTGTTACTAGGATTCTGGCCTTTTAAACAAGATTTGTTGAACACTGAACAAAATATGATGGAACTGTTTATGTAACTTGCCAGCAGAAACTGAAATGGATCAGTGAAATGATGGCCCCTTTTTTATAGTAGTGAGCAGCTCATAGTCACAGAAAGTTGAGAATTCATGTAACAAATCTGCAGTTTGAATGTACCTATAAAACTACACCATGTCACACCAGGTACATTTGATGACCAACACTGTATACATCCTTCACTAATACTAGACAATATAGATCTACAAAGTCTTAGGTCTACAACACGCATGTTTACCCTCAAACTCTTAAAATCGTATAATATCACAAAATCGTTAAATACCTTATATTTATAGTAAAAAATAAACATACTGTATATATAACATTTACACCTCAAAACTGTACATAGTATGCCAAAATAGTAAGAGTAAACAGGTCTGCTACATATCAAATACCCTACATGAAAAGTGAGATTCAAATTGTAACTTTTAAGGAAACAATTATAATTATCAATTGAAGCATCCATTCAAAAATTTAGATATTGGTTCACAAGTTCATACACACATTTATTTAACATCTTCAAGGGGTTGCCACTTTATTCAGTTAAGTAAAACCATCCATACAATAACAACAATAAAATAATGGTTCAAATGTTCATGTTGTTGGCACCACTGGTGGTCAAATGTTCATGTTGTTGGCGCCACTGGTGGTCAAATGTTCATGTTGTTGGCACCACTGGTGGTCAAATGTTCATGTTGTTGGCACCACTGGTGGTCAAATGTTCATGTTGTTGGCACCACTGGTGGTCAAATGTTCAGGAAGGAAACACTATCTGTGGTCCAATGTTAAAATTGTGGAAGTCAAGAAGTCTTAACTTAATAAAAGATAAAGACTTAAAAAAAGATAAAAAACCTCACTAAATCTCATGTAAAATAAAACTAACTAAAAACTGGAAATACATTTACTTAATAGATATTCAGTACCTGGGTCAATGAACCATGAAATCAAGAGAAATTGTTTCCGATCAGATCACTTCTTGGAGGAAACCATCCAATGTGTTGATAGAAACAAGGAAATCACCCAATGTGTTGACAGAAACAAGGAAATCATCCAATGTGTTGACAGAAACAATCTGTAAATAGAGAAATTATAAACTTGCTTGTCTAGTTTTATATTATTCTGTATTTTCGAAAGGGTCAGATTATAGGCTAAATAGACTTTAGCCCATGGCCTCAATAATCTGTTGGGCAACCAAATTTTGAAGCTTTTTTTGAGTGACAATGTATCAAGTAATTAATCATTTAATGTTATTTCCTAATAACTACAATGAACTTAATGTTAATAAGTGAGAATAGACTACATAATCAGTAAATAACTGCTTTAAAAAATTAAATTAGTTGTTTTAGTTATTAGTACTACAAATAGTTAGTCTTCTTCCTCCATATTTTGAGTCTACTAATTTTTGTCTTGTACTTGTTACTTGCGATAATTTAATAATTACTATTACCAGTGGTTTGGTAATTGGTATTATTTCTCCTTAAAATTTTCTAACGCAAATCAAACTAAACAAAAATTGCATTTGCAGTTTAAGATAAACTAAAATGGGGAAATATCATTGAACACTTTCCCTAATAACATATAGTATACCCTGTCCCTAGTGACTGGGTATAGCACACCTGTACAGTTATAATAATGGGAAAAACTGTTTCTGGTAATTCCTGGCAACTGGATGGGTTACCCCCATAGTCTTATATCACAGTAAATGGCTCTCTTTATGTTATTTTTCTTTTTTAATATGTGGCATGATTTAATTGACTTGAAACCGAACTCCCTTCACAGATCGCGTATTATCTCCCACTGAAGCAATTTTTTTGTATATTATGATAACATGACACAAAAAATAGTTGACTGCACCAACAGGGAAGGTGAGAAATTAAAAGGAGACAAATGGCAATTAATGTTGAGATCTAAATAAAAGCCTACCACACACTGGCGTTCTTTATCTGAACAGCATTTCAGTGGAATTTTTATTTAGCCATGTTGATGGAAATCCTTTTAGGGCAGCATTTTCAATAAAGAGATTCAGCAAATTTCTGATTCATATTTGCTTTGACAAGGATGGTTGATCAATCCTTTCTGGCTCGTGACATCTTTGATCCCATAAGGGATGTATGAGAAGCATTCCTGAGTAATTTGGTGAGGTATTATGTTCCTGGAGAGAACATCACAGTAGGTAGACAACTGGTTGGTTGCAGAGGTCAGTACAGATTTATTCAATCTATGCCATGCAAGCCCGAAAAATATGGAATAAAAATAAAGAGCTCCCATATCTCTTCAAATAAAATGTAAATGCCCTGCCAGCAAAGAGAAATATTGGAATATCCCCAGAGATTGTGATTTCTCTCACAAGGAACTTCATTGGAAGTAGCCACAATTTCAGAACAGCCTATTATTTCATTCCCCTACAACTTGCAAAACCAATGGCAGAGAAAAGACTCACCCTATAGTTGGAACAGTGAAATGGAGCAAGATGTTCCTACACAATAATAATGTCTGCTCCTCAAAAAATCAGTGTTTTTGTTCAGACAGGAAACAACCTTGTAAAAAACCAGAGCTTGACGCAGAAAATTGTATTGCTCCAGAACACAATACACAAATGTCCAGTTATGGAAAGTGAAACTGAATGCAAGAAACCAGAGATAACAACAAAATCAAAGGAGGCATATATGCCATGGACCAAATGGCTAAGGTGTTCTCTGTGAATACAAAAAAGTAAAAGACGGCATTTGGTTGTGTTTTTCAACATTGTTGACTTGGCATCCACTGCAACCAATCACAGACAGCCAATATTGATGTTGCACATTTCCGCAAGTAGAGGCATTAAGATATTATGAAGAAGAACATCGCCAGTGTTTTTGAAATCTTTACAAACACTTCAAACAGCTGCCCAAACCACTTCAACTCAGCAAGTTTATTAAGACATTTATATTTGCGAAGATAATTCAAAGCTGAGATGCAAAGCCCCTATTTTCCATGTGTACATGTGACTGTTCTGCTTTGAAATGGTTTGTTATGTTGAACATATGTTAATGTTATTATTATTAGTACTGGTCCCCAAATGGATTCAGAATATTTATTTTCAAAATTTAAAAATCAATTTTATTGACTACACAGACTCAAATAATAAAAAAAGAACGATCAAACAAAAATGTTCATAAGCCAGTTTAGACGTTTTTTCCTTCAATTAAATTATGCTTGGAACTGTAGAAAATATATTAAACCCCCATCCCCCCCCCCACCCACACTCAAAAAAAATAAATAAAAAAAATTAGTCACTTCGGCATGCTTTATACTTTAAACTTATTAACTATATACAATTGCATCCACAATTGCGAGTATGAGAAAGGTTATTAAAAGGAGACTCAAGATATCAGCAATCACAGCCTGTCTCTTTGTGTTTCACACCCAGTTAAAAACACCCAATTGCTGTGGAAAGGATTAAAGAATAGAAATATTTTTACATAAAATTTTGTAGAAAACTAAATTAAATAGCTTGATTTTAATTTAATTAATCCTAATTAACTTACACCTATCCCTATAATACATAATTTGACTTCAAACAGTACCCCCCTCCTCACACATATAGGGTAAAGGGAGGTAATTGGCTTCATGGGGTATTAAGCCCTAATTGCTCAGTTCATACAATAAAATACTTGATATTATTGAAAGAAGAGAGAAGGGCATGAAGCTGTACTTGGTAGAAACTTACTAAACTATCAGAGAACTTTTCACAACCATTCTTGCGTTTCTAACCTATGGGATTGATTTTTAATTTGTCTTTTTAGACAAGTGCTTTTTCCCTCCTATTTTCAGCTTTCTTCAAACCATTTGTAAAACTTCAGCTAAGAGGGATCTTGTTTTTTTTAACTTGAAATTTTATTTCTACAGTGAAAGTTTTTTAGTTTACATACAAAAACAAGTACAACTAAACTCAGCAAGTACTTTTTGTAGTTTTTAACTATATGTGTATGTAATGAATGAGTTAAAATACTGATATTTGTAGAGCAAATGAAGCTGGTTGTTTTTTCAAAGTAAAATGGCAGTTGGATGAATGATTTAGAGATTATTTATAAAAAGCTATAAAATTCACTTTTATACTAAAGTTACTTTTAATATTTAGAATAGGAAGCATTTGTAAAAGAGATATGGTTCTGTAGATAATTTATTTATTTAATTAGTTTATAAAAATGAATATTTTAAATAGGAGGGGCTTAACACCCTTAAGTGTTAAAAAGATAATTAAAACAACCAAATAATATTATTTGATTAATAAAATCCATGTTTTAATTCATATAACTATAACATTACACAGATACAGTTTAAATTGAAAACAAAAGTTATTAATTTGTAGAAATAGGTTTCAATTTTTTAAAATATAGTTTTGATAATGAAATCCCAGAAAAAGCTGATATTGAAGCCATGGAATGGATCTGTCAGAATTGCCTAAAACCTATGTGAAAATATAGGCATTGAACATGCTGGAGCTAATTGCCCCCATTTTGTTAAATTTAAGTCATAATTATAATTAGTTTTAACTTTTTAACCTTTTTTTTTACCTATATGGCTTAAAATTTTGCTCATTAAAGCTTTTGTACTTCAAGAAAGATGTGTGGTCTGTTTATTTAAAAACATTTTCAGTTTGAATTAAATAATATTTATTTATTTCAAAGAGAAAAACAAAAAGTTCTTGAAAACATGGTCCTTAATGCCCTCCATTCCTAACATAATCATAGTAATAGTACAGAAGAAAACTAATGTTTGTTTTGTATCTTGAAAATTACTAACAAAGTTATCATTATTCTTTATCTATAATTTAGGAAAAGTAATTCAAACCACAGCATCAGCTAGGAGCCGTTAGAATTTACCGCTGTTAGAATAGCAACATCATACCCCGACCGTTGCAAAGACGCCAGTACATGGATGCAGCAACCAAACACTACCAGAACACAAGAATTCTTTATCCTAAGGAAAGCTAATATATTGTTGATTTTAATAAACTTTTGTTATAAAAGAGTACTCAATTACTCAGAGGCAACTCAAAAAATTAATTTGTCTATCAAGGTGACAGCAGTTAGTTCCCATACTTTCATAAAGAATTAGGAACAGTAACCAAGTTATTACGATCTTTCACCAAGGTGACAAGAGTTAACTTTCTTGAATCGTATAAATAAAATTATAATTAATGGGCAGCTATCGCTGTCGTCTTTAAAAAATGTGTTTATTTTAATGGTTGCTTCCCTTTGACCGTATCTTGCCAAATCGAGGGAGAAAAAATATCTCTATTTCAGACATTTATTTTACTAGTATTCAGTAAATTAACATTTAATTCTTTTATGGTAAATTTAATTTTTTGTGTGCATGTGTTACTTTGTTGTAAATAATTTTACATTTTTTAATTATTTAAAATACTTTTTAATAGACATTTTAAGTATATGACTTTTATACTTGTAATGAGAATTATTCTGGGATATCCTGTACATTACTATTATAACTTAAATTTTTAAAATTTTTGTTGTAAATTTGATTTTAAAGCATGTTTTATTTTTGTGTAAATAATTTATCAAGAAAATATTAAAAATAGCTTTTATTTTTTACATTTATAAACTGATATGATATTTTTATACCGGTAACAGATATTTATACCCCATGATTGTTAAATTCTTTTAAAATTTCAAGTTAGTTTATACCTTACTAGTAAGGTCAGTTACTTTATAATTGTTAATTAATGACAATTAATAACAATTACTGGCCTTTGATTTGGGAACATATTGCGTTCTCAACCTTGCCCTGCAGGCTATCATTCAATAGAGCCATCAAAGAAAGTTCAAATTTATCATGTTTCATTTTAACATTCCGATAATGATAAAATTGATCATTCTAGAGTTATACTTATTATGTCATGCTCCACTTGGTTCTTTATCCCCCAACACTTGGATTTCTTTTTCCCTTATGGATCATCTTGGTGAATCGAAAGCACTTTGTGAACATAAACTTTTAATTGCTACAAACTGTTTTTTGGTGTAAAAAAATTTAATGATTTAGTGAGACTATTTTATTTGCTCTTTGAAAATTGTTTAATAGTCATAAATAACAAACTTTTTGAAGATAGAATATTTTTATAAGTATAAGTATTTAAAGGCTTTAATAGGACATCCCTCCCCCACCCTTCTTTTATTTTTTAAATTCGCCACACCTAATTACTTGCTATAGGTGAAAATCTTCATGATTCTTATCATAATCAACAAAAAATTCAAATTTACGACTGATGCACTTTTGTTAAATCATTCATTCAGTCAAAGCCACCTCTTGTCCATTCACTAAAAACTATTGTTATAGTTTTTAGAACATTCTTTATTAGAGTTGTAATAAATATGAATTTATTGTTAAGCTTTCCAGTCTTAGTCACTTGTCTAGTATTTGTTTGTTAGTATCTTTTACAGTGGTGTCACTAGTTATTTGATAAATAGTCAATTGACTAGTCTTGTGTAATTAGTGATTAGTTTGTTTGTCACTTGTCTAGTTATGTGTCGCTAGTGATTTGTTTGTTAGTCCTTTGCCTAGCGAAGTTTTGCTAGTGATTAGTTTGCTAGTCCTTTGTCTAGTGATGTGTCTCTAGTGATTGGTGTTATAAATGTTACATATAATAACTGGGAAAAATAAATGTTTATAATTTAAAATGAGTTTGATCATAACTTTATAATGTATATATTTTATATATTTTTATGAGTAATAAATAAAATGCATATTTTTTTTTCAGAAATTATTAAACACTAGAGACACATTTACAATCCCTTAACTTGAGAGACAATGAAACGACAAGATTTTCATTGTCAAAGATGATTGTGACATCCTATTTTCAAATATACAATTACTGCAACTAATGGTAGCGCTTATTAATAACTTCATTCAGCACTGCTTATTTTTTTAATAAAATTTATACAATTTTGTTTCTGAGTTCTTGTGAAATCTGTGATTGAACTTGTATTTGTTATTGGACTTTCATTTGTATTTGTATGTTTTAAATCAGGTGGTTTTTTTGGAAATTATTTTAAAAGGAGATTACCACTCCCTAAAATATTATCTTTTATAGTTTAAATTAGAGTACCAGTATATAAAAGTATACATAATTGTACTCAATATAATTTTTTAAATCTAATGCAGTGTACTACAAATGAGTGTTCTGTTCATTTTAATACATAAATCAGGAATGATTTCCCTAAACTTGGTAAAGGGATGTCAACAAAAATATACCGGGTTATAAAAATTGTCGAGAGCTGGAGAATAAATCTAGAGAATGGAAGAAATGGAAAGAAATAGTTAACGGCCTATTTTCCACTGGCAGTTGATCAAACCAAGAAGAAGAGTACTGCTAATTCTCTTTTTAACTAACGGTATCTCATAACTTTTCAAATAGCACCAAAAATTCCCATTAAATCAATTTAAAAATTATATTGTTAATGTTCAGGAGAGCTTTACTATACTTGTACAATATAACAGTATTTTTGAGAAATGTAAGCTTTTTACTATGATTCTATCTCATTTTAAGGGTCCTTATTTAAATATTAATAATATCTAAAGTCAAGTTTTTCATTTTTCTACATTCTACCCAAAAAAAAAATTGTCTATAACTTGACTCAAACAATAATATAATAAGATTTTACGTTTTCTGTGGAAATTATTAAAAAGTGGACCTAAGGGGTCGCCACAGAACAACAATATAATAACTAACCTATACTGCGCCTATAGTAAGTTTAATAATTTAAAAAGTTGAACTCTATAATTTAATTAAGGGGGCATCCATTTGCTATGACAGCACTAAAAACAAAAAAAGTGGGGTGGGGTTAGGAGAATTAAATTTCTAATTGTTATTGGTAATCAGGGTTACGGAGCTCAGGATCAACATTTTCTTTGCCAGGAGATCGAGCTGATAAAATTTCTCATTGATCCAATTGGAAGTACAAAGTAGTCATTAGTGTTACAGTTACAGGGTTATAGTATATATGTTGTACAAGTAATAAGCCTATTTAATTTATAAATACCTTTCAAATACATCATACCCTTCGCCCATTTATTGTCTAATGTTTCTATTACATCTTTTTCTAATTTAAGTACATAATTATTATTTGGAGACTGCTGTTGTTTTGATAATTTAGCTTAGTCAATGTAAACACGACCTAGTGACCTAGATTGATGAAATTCTTCTTAGTGTTTGTTCACGTGATATGCATAATCATACAGATATTAAAAAATGTGCACGCCATCAAACTATGATCAAATAGTTATTTTAAAGTTATGACAAGGCTTCATACAAAAATTGCATCAAATGTATGAACAAAAATTTGATGAGAATTTGATGGTCTGAACTGAGCATTAGGGTAAATCATTCAGCTCATAAGTCTATTTGAACCAACTGGTCAAGGTAATACATTTTATCATTCAGTCTTCATGCCAAGACAGGTTAGGGCAATTAAAAAGTCTATATTATTAGTTTTTGTGGAGCAGCACAATCATACAGCAACAAGGTGACATTTATTTGAATTACAAATGAAAAATAGCATAGGTTTAAAACCATTAATGTTAAAGTTTGAGTAATTGAAACAATGAACAGGTTGATTGAAAAGTCTAAAAATTTTAGTTGTGTGTTAGTAGAAATTTATTTTATTAATAATTTGGTAAATTTGTTTACTTGGGTTGAGACATTCAGGTGTCAGCCAAGATGGTGTGTTGTACACTCAGATGAGAGTCAAGATGGTGTGGTGTACATTTAGGTGTCAGCCAAGATGGTGTAGTGTTGGCAGCATGCTAGAAACACTGGGCTGGTCTACATTGGAAGAACGACGACGTCTATCCAGGCTCACCATGTTGTAGCCCATAAAAAATGGGCTGGAATCAAACAGAAACTCGTTCATCTTCCCCCTAGATGCGACGAAGCCACGACAGACAGTTCCCGCTGGTAAAAACAAGAGCAAAGTACAGGAGCTCCTCATTCCTGCCGAAGACAATAGGGGACTGGAACAAGCTTCCAAAAGCAACAGTTGAGGCGGCTACACTCGACACATTTGTGTCTATTGCCTCCTGTATTCCAACCCCCAGTTCATAACACCACTGCTGAGTCGCCCTTGCTACCAGTGAATCATCCTATTGAAACCCATGCACAGTAACATCGCAAACCCCTCTGAAACATAGGAGCCAGAATGATCAATTCATTGATCGTGGGCCCTCAAAATAAAGAAGTGTACATTCAGATGTCAGCCAAGATGGTGTGGTGTACATTCCGGTGTCAGCCAAGATGGTGTGGTGTACATTCAGGTGTCATCCAAGATGGTGTGGTGTACATTCAGCTGTCAGCCAAGATGATATGGTGTACATTCAGATGTCAGCCAAGAAGGTGTGGTGTACATTCAGCTGTCAGCCAAGATATGGTGTACATTCAGGTGTCAGTCATGGTGGTGTGGTGTACATTCAGCACTCAGCCAAGATGGTGTTGTGTACATTCCGGTGTCAGCCAAGACGGTGTGGTGTACATTGAGGTGTCAGCCAAGATATTGTGTATATTCAGCTGCCAGGCTAGATATGGTGCACAATCAGCTGTCAACCAAGAATCTATCATATAGATTTACTGAAACATCTTGGATTTCATCATCAAGTCACTTATGTAGAATGCATTAACCTGGAAGTGAAAAAACAAAATATTAAAATATTATTTACCGTCCCTTTACAATAGTATTTTTATTCATTTACTTCAACTGTTTCATGTACTTCATCTTCTTCACTTTAGCTGCAAGACTCATTGAAGATGAAAATATGTGTTGGTTATTGTTACATAAAACAAAGACTGCAATGTCTACATCAAAGTTATGCATCTGGAAAAAAAACATTATAACAAAAGAAGCATTAGTAAATTTAAAGAAAAAAAGTACTCCTATATCATACGTGTCAAACTTAAGGCCAGTGGGCCACATCAGGCCCAGCGTACAATTATATCAGGCCTGAGAGGTCTTGACCAGCGTACAATTATATCAGGCATGAGAGAGAATTTTAGGCTCAAATATTTTTTAATGGCCCTGCGTTATAAAGTGCAAATCATATTCCCTAATAATCTGCCTTGTCCAACGATAGGCTACCTGAGAGCGTTCTCGCTTTTTCTATCAAAATAAGCGACAATAAAAGTTGTGTAGTGAGTGGATGTTCGTTGTTACAGTAGCCTAGCAACATTCAGTTGGTCATTTTGGATAGGCGCATAAGAAATGAAAGTAAGGTAGAGCCCGGATATTACATCACCCTTTCTGCTATGGCTAACGTGGTATCAATCTGTACCTTATTTGTGGAGATAATGTGGCTGTGATCAAGGAATATAATCTGATACAGCTTCAAGAGACTAAACATCAAGACAAGTTAACTCTTTCGATGCGGTATATTTTTATTTTAAAAATGTACATTTTTTTAGAAGAGCGAAAAAGAGTGAGAGGTTGGGTTTATTAAAAAATATTTAAAATATTATTCTTTGGTTTATAAGACTAAACTTGGTATCAAATGAAATATAAATGAAAGGACTATATGTTTGTAAGCTATTTTTTCAGTTTAAATAAAATAAATTACAGAAAATAAACATTTTTTCCCCAAACCCTATGATATACGCATACCTTATCTTCATTTCTATAACTAAAATCCTCTAAAACTACTACTATCGGAATCTTGTGATGGATCTAAATGTAAATCATCTTCGCTATCAAAAGAAATAGTATAAAACAATTCCAAAGCTTTTTCAGCCGTTAGTTGTCTAGGAAACTTACTCACCTACTAGGGCCTAGAGTAGCTATAGCAACAGTAGAAAAAAAAAAGCGAAGAAAATCATTAAAACAGTGTTCCAAATGACAACAAATAAACCTTGGTTTCGCTTATTAAAAATGAAGTACCACTCTTCTTTGTAACAGTATTATTTAAAAATACCTCTTAAAAAGTTTAACCGAGAAATAGCAAAGAAACAAACATGAAATTGAAACAATGCACAGCGCGTTAGTCGGTGCTTTTGAGAATGGCAGAGGAACGCGGTATGCATTGTTCCGCATCGAAAGAGTTAAAAAGCCTGAATGCAGAGTAGAAGCAACAGAAGGTAGAAGAACTGAAGAGGAATGTTTTTCACCAAAGCAAAATCACACACTGAAGCTGCTGTGAAAGCAAGTTTTATTGTGGCGAAGGAGCTTGCAAAATCAGGCCAACCATTTACAGAAGGAGAGCTTATGAAGTGCTGCATGATGAAAGTGTGTGACGTCTTGTGTTCAGACACAAAGCATATTTTGCAAATGTAAACCTTAACAGAAATACCGTTGCTGATCGGGCTTGTGAGATGGCCACTAATGTGAAAATACAGCTGATCGAAAAAGACAAAGACTTTGTTGCATTCTCACTTACTGTCATTAGAAGTAATGACATGACTAACAGTACACAGCTGATCAAAAAAGACAAAGACTTTGTTGCATTCTCACTTACTGTCAATGGAAGTAATGACATGACTGACAGTGCACAGCTCGCTATCTTCATCCATGGAGTTGTCTCCAGTTTCAAAGTTACAGAAGAAATATTGGACATGGAATGCATGAGAAATGACAGGAAAAGAAATGTTTGACAACAAATGTCAAAGTTTATCAGACATGAACCTGCTTTGGGACAAACTTGTTGGACTTACAACAGAAGAAATATTGGACATGGAATCCGTAAGAAATGACATGAAAAGAAATGTTTGACAACAAATGTCAAAGTTTAACTGACATGAACCTGCTTTGGGACAAACTTGTTGGACTTACAACAGAAGAAATATTGGACATGGAATCCATAAGAAATGACATGAAAAGAAATGTTTGACAACAAATGTCAAAGTTTATCAGACATGAACCTGCTTTGGGACAAACTTGTTGGACTTACAACAGAAGAAATATTGGACATGGAATCCATAAGAAATGACATGAAAAGAAATGTTTGACAACAAATGTCAAAGTTTAACTGACATGAACTTACCTTTGGACAAACTTGTTGGAATTACAACAAATGGAGGGAGCACTGACGATGTGCAGCGAAAAAAGTGGACTAGTTAGTTGGAAGGATGTGGTTAAAAAGCAGGATAAATTTACTGGTAGATTGATAGCATATCACTGCATCATACACCAAGGCTCGCTGTGTCGTAAAGTCCTCAACATGGAAGGTGTAATGAGCACTGTTACACAAACCGTCAACTTTATCAGAGCCTAAAGTTTAAATCACAGATATTTTTTTGCTGGAAATAAACTCAAGAGTTTGGCGACATGCCTTATCATACAGAGGTGCGGTGGCTAAGTCTGATAAAAGTTCTTAGTAGATTTTTCCGATTGATGAAATCTCTCAATTCATGGGCAGCATTGGGAAAGACTCCACAGTTTTTCGGATTAAAAATAAAAAGTGGAAATGTGAGTTGACGTTTCTGTCTGACATAACCACTCATCTCAGCGACTTGAACCTGCAGCTCCAGGGACGGGACCACTTGATCACTGATATGCATGATGCAGTGAAGGTATTTCAAGTGAAGCTGTGCTTAAGGGAGACACACATGCAACTTGTCTCCCTGTTCTTGTTGCCAAGCAATGTTGAACCAAGTCAACCTATGTCATAGATGTGGAAACTGCACCTGCAAATTTGTAGATGAAGCTGATAGAGCTGTAATGGGAAGTTTAGAAGGCTTCCAAATGTTGCATTGTATAATAAGTTAATAACTTGTTTGTTTACACCGAAATAGTACATTTTTTAAAGATAGAAAAGTCTTTGGTTGATTTTTTAATAAAAAATTTGGCTGTGTTCATGCCATGTCATCCATCCATCCTTGTGGCGCTATGGCCCATGTAGGGCTTTGGCCTGCCTCACTACTTCCTTCCACTCAGACCTAATTAATGCTTTTCTTTTCCATGCTTGGATTACCAGCTGCTGTAGATCTTTTTCCACATCATCCATCCATCTAAGCCTAGGTCTGCCTTTGAGCCATTTTCCTCTGGGGTTTGGTGATGTACCGGCTTCCCTCTTCTGTCATGTGGCATTCTCTTTAAGTGTCCTGCCCAGCATAGCCTGCCCCTTTTTATTTCTGCTACTAGCGTTGGGATCCTGATATAGACCGTACAATTTCAGGTTAGTACGTATTCTCCATCCATATTCATCCTTTGTCATTTATTTCCCGGAGAAATTTTCACTCCCATGTGTTTAAGAGGTTTTCTGCTGTTTTTGTTTGGGTCCAAGTCTTACCCTGTCAGCTTATTATTAATGTGATACTTAGATACTTTTGTGTCTACTTCCTCAATACTGTGATTATTTATTGTGAGATCTGTAATTGGGTGATTTCCCCTTTGGAAATCGACAACCATTTCTTTCAGTTTTGAGATATTTAACTAAAGAAAATTTTCATTGCACCAACTGATAAAGCTAGTAAGTTGTGGTATATGCTTTCCCCTTCAGATATTAAGCAATGGTAGCATCATCAGTAAATTTAATTATTGGAACGGTGTTGCTTGGGCATTATTAGTATATATTGTATACAGGACAGGGGAGAGAACGCAACCTTGTGGTACCCTGGTACATATTTCTCTACTTAATGATATTTGGTCATTCAACTTGAAATATTTGTTAAAAAGTTCAGTATCCTTGCTTGATAAGCTAACATATAAAGCTTTTTAATCATAAGGTGTGGTTGGATAGTGTTAAATGCTGATGAGAAGTCAAAGATTGATTGATTGAATACTTATATAGAGCTAAGTATCCATGCTATTTTAGCATGCTCACTGCGCTCTCAGTGATGGCATCCGGGGCGTTGCAGGGGTTGTCGGAATGATTCATTGTTTGTTGCATGTAAGGGACGCCATCTCCGGGTTTGAATTTAGATTTGCTCAGTTTAGACCACTCAGCCACCCAGACAGAAAAGCACCCTAGCATATTTTTTAGAGCTGTCTAGGTGATGGTTAAGTCTTTCCAATACAGTAAAACCTCCGTTTTGCAACCCTCTCTTAAATGACTTCCTCCAACATATGACCGAAAAAAAATTCATCAATGCTTTGTAATATATAAACGACCTCTCTTAAACGACTCCCTCAAAAACGCGACTTGCAACCTTCAAATAATTCAACTTTACGACCTAGCACCTGAAAAAGTCAGATTCCAAAGCAATGCTATATTTGTGCGCTTGGAGAAAACAGTTTCGTTTACGACTTTTAACAGCAGGCGATGCACTAAAGCAGCTAGGAAGTAGTGAAGGGGAAATAACGCTTGTACCGTAAATTTGTCTTTTGAAATACTCCAAGGAGATGGCCAGTTATGGCCTGAGCAGGGGCCTTTCAGACCTTGCTGACACTATGTCTGGTGTTCAAAGAGACATACTAAAAGAACATGCACGGATGGGGGGATCATGAAAAAAACAGAAATAACAGATTTCTTTCAATAAAAAAAACTATTCAATGACAGAATAAAAATAATTACAACAATATTAATGCGCTTATCTTATTATACATAAATAGCTTTAACTCTAAGCAGCTAAGCATGTACTCAGCACTTACACACGTTTTAAACAACTACCAAATGAGCATTGGAATTAATGAGGAATAGGAAGATAATTACTGTATTGGTTGTGAGACAATATGAGTTTATATTGGTTGTGAGACAGAGTTTAGAGACAATATGAGTTTATATTGGTTGTGAGACAGAGTTTAATCTATAATTCTGAATGTAAGATGGTGCCTATACTTAATGGTATGTGTTGCAGTGAAGGTATTTCAAGTGAAGCTGTGCTTAAGGGAGACACACATGCAACTTGTCTCCCTGTTCTTGTTGCCAAGCAATGTTGAACCAAGTCAACCTATGTCATAGATGTGGAAACTGCACCTGCAAATTTGTAGATGAAGCTGATAGAGCTGTAATGGGAAGTTTAGAAGGCTTCCAAATGTTGCATTGTATAATAAGTTAATAACTTGTTTGTTTACACCGAAATAGTACATTTTTTAAAGATAGAAAAGTCTTTGGTTGATTTTTTAATAAAAAATTTGGCTGTGTTCATGCCATGTCATCCATCCATCCTTGTGGCGCTATGGCCCATGTAGGGCTTTGGCCTGCCTCACTACTTCCTTCCACTCAGACCTAATTAATGCTTTTCTTTTCCATGCTTGGATTACCAGCTGCTGTAGATCTTTTTCCACATCATCCATCCATCTAAGCCTAAGTCTGCCTTTGAGCCATTTTCCTCTGGGGTTTGGTGATGTACCGGCTTCCCTCTTCTGTCATGTAGCATTCTCTTTAAATGTCCTGCCCAGCGTAGCCTGCCCTTTTTTATTTCTGCTACTAGCGTGGGATCCTGATATAGACCGTACAAATTCGGGTTGGTACGTATTCTCCATCCATATTCATCCTTTGTCATTTATTTCCCGGAGAAATTTTCTCTCCCATGTGTTTAATAGGTTTTCTGCTGTTTTTGTTTGGGTCCAAGTCTTGCCCTGTCAGCTTATTATTAATGGTGATACCTAGATACTTTTGTGTCTACTTCCTCAATACTGTGATTATTTATTGTCAGATCTGTAATTGGGTGATTTCCCCTTTGGAAATCGACAACCATTTCTTTCAGTTTTGAGATATTTAACTAAAGAAAATTTTCATTGCACCAACTGATAAAGCTAGTAAGTTGTGGTATATGCTTTCCCCTTCAGATATTAAGCAATGGTAGCATCATCAGTAAATTTAATTATTGGAACAGTGTTGCTTGGGTATATATTGTATACAGGACAGGGGAGAGAACGCAACCTTGTGGTACCCCGGTACATATTTCTCTACTTAATGATATTTGGTCATTCAACTTGAAATATTTGTTAAAAAGTTCAGTAGCCTAGCTTGAAAAGCTAACATATAAAGCTTTTTAATCATAAGGTGTAGTTGGATAGTGTTAAATGCTGATGAGAAGTCAAAGATTGATTGATTGAATACTTATATAGAGCTAAGTATCCATGCTATTTTAGCATGCTCACTGCGCTCTCAGTGATGGCATCCGGGGCGTTGCAGGGTTTGTCGGAATGATTCATTGTTTGAAGCATGTAGGGGACACCATCTCCGGGTTTGAATTTAGAGTTTCCATCTTAGATGAGTTGCCGACCAAGGTGCTGGATGGGTTTATGCTTGACTGGGATTTGGCTGGAATTGAACTCCCGACCACCAACTTGAGATTTGCTCAGTTTAGACCACTGAGCCACCCAGACAGAAAAGCACCCTAGCATATTTTTTAGAGCTGTCTAGGTGATGGTAAAGTCTTTCCAATACAGAAAAAACCCAGTTTTGCAACCCTCTCTTAAATGACTTCCTCCAACATATGACCGAAAAAAAATTCACCAATGCTTTGTAATATATAAAGACCTCTCTTAAACGACTCCATCAAAAATGCGACTTGCAACCTTCAAATAATTCAATTTTACGACCTAGCACCTGAAAAAGTCAGATTCCAAAGCAATGCTATATTTGTGCGCTTGGAGAAAACATTTTATTTTAACAGCAGGCGATGCACTAAAGCAGCTAGGAAGTAGTGAAGGGGAAATAACGCTTGTACCCTAAATTTGTCTTTTGAAATACTCCAAGGAGATGGCCAGTTATGGCCTGAGCAGGGGCCTTTCAGACCTTGCTGACAGTATGTCTGGTGTTCAAAGAGACATACTAAAAGAACATGCATGGGTGGGGGGGATCATGCAAACAAACAGATATAACAGCTTTCTTTCAATAAAAAAAACTATTCAATGATTGAATACAAATAATTACAACAATATTAATGCTCTTATCTTATCCATAAATAGTTATAACTCTAAGCATGCACCCAGCACTTACACACGTTTTTAAAAAACTACCAAACCAGCATTGATTTTTATTTTGGAATTAATGAGGAACAGGAAGATAATGACGGTATTGGTTGTGAGACAATATGAGTTTATATTGGTTGTGAGACAATATGAGTTTATATTGGTTGTGAGACAATATGAGTTTATATTGGTTGTGAGACAATATGAGTTTATATTGGTTGTGAGACAATATGAGTTTATATTGGTTGTGAGACAATATGAGTTTATATTGGTTGTGAGACAATATGAGTTTATATTGGTTGTGAGACAATATGAGTTTATATTGGTTGTGAGACTGAGTTTAGAGACAATTTGAGTTTATATTGGTTGTGAGACTGAGTTTAGAGACAATATGAGTTTATATTGGTTGTGACTATTGTGAGACTGAGTTTAGAGACAATATGAGTTTATATTTGTTGTGAGACAGAGTTTAATCTATATTTATGAATGTAAGATGGTGCCTATACTTAATGGTATGTGTATTTTTTACTTGTTTACTTAAGTTTTTAAATGTCATTTTTCGAAAATGTCCTACCTCTTTTTTAAGACCTTTCCAATTAACGCACTCGTTTTAATGGCAATTTAAGGGTCGTAAAACTGAGGTTTTACTGTAATAAAACTTTTTATTATAGTTGTAGTTTTGTTGGGTTTTTTTGTTCGATTGAAGGCAACATGTTTAAAAAACCTACTTCAATAGGTCATCCTTGTCATGGTAAAGTTTTAAGTCCAGTTCTCACATCTTCATGTGAAGTTTTCAATGTCTAGTTCTGACATCTTCATGTGAAATTTTTAAAGTCCAGTTGGGTCATCTCCATGGCTTTCATCAATACATTTCTAACCAAATTTGAGGAGACTCATCTGGAGGAATACAATTTTAAACATAATTTACACTTCTAATCTAAACTTAATATTTTAATCATATTTCTTGTCTAAATTTAAAATTCTAACTCTACTTCCAATCTATATTTAATATTCTAATCACACTTCTAGTATATACTTATTATTCAAGTTCATTAAGAAACATTCTGTTTTAAACATGACAGACATATACTTAAGATGAGCTCAATCAGGGTGAATTCTTTCCCTCAAAGTTAACACTGAAAGTTATGCACTTCTTTGTTCCCCAGTCTGTTAGAATTTAACAGAGTGCTCCTCTGACTTTAACAAAATCAAACAATCACTCTTAATTAAAGTTAATATTGTCACTAAAGGAGAGAAGTTCTGTGGTATATGATGACTGATTATTGCACCTGAGACATACATTTGATGTGTTTAAATTGCACTTGAGACATACATTTGATGTGTTTAAATTGCTCTGGTTTAAAAATTTTGTCTTAGAAAGAATATTTGCTGGATATATGCTAAAAATGAATAGATACAATGTATTCAAAACACATTATTTATAAAACATCATCGGTAACTTTTATGGTCCTGAGCAGAGCTATCCACATGGGACCCTGATGGTAAACTCCTTCACTTTGAGCGTCACTCATTGAAGAATGTGTTCTCTTCTCTAATCTGTATCACAAATTAATTCTGACATTGTCACACAAGCACACTCATACATTTGTACACTGGCTATCTATTTTAATACATTTGAGATTAAAACTAAATATTGTGAATTTTCATTAACTATAAAACTAAAAATTGTGAATGTTAACACTATTGTATAATTTTTAAAATATCTGCCTTATGATAATTATAGTTTATAACATCCTACAGTTGTAAATAAATTGTAATTTAATGTCATGCTTATTGGTAAGCCCTTGACCATGTGATGTTAACCCTAAAGAGCCACAAACATGATGTTTTTATCATAGTCAGATCCCACTGTGTGGCTCATCTAGTTCTAGATGCTTTAGCCTTATAAAATATTTGTCATCCCCTCCCCCCCAAAAAAAAAAAAGTAACGAATTATATTATCATTTAATTAAAGCTTATAGTATATTCCTGCACCAGACTTGTTTCCCCAGGAACTCAAAAAATAGTACAATTCCATCTCAAAATAGTACAATACTGTCTCAGAATAGTACAATACTGAACAAATTAGTACACTTAGTAGCAATAAAAGGGGCACATTCTTTAACTGAGTACACATTTTATAAATATTTAAATACCTTGTGTATTGATGATGCTTGCTGAACTTTTAAGCTGCTGGAGTTCTTTTGCACTGAAAGTTTCATCCAAGTCCAAGCAGCTTCCTGATTTTCTCTTGAGGACTAACAAGGCCTCTGTTGTTTTTGGACCATTGTTGTTCCCTGGTCTGTGCATGTTTTCAGGACCATAGAGAATACTCTCTCGCACACAGCACTACAGGTGCAAGGTTCTTAACGGCTGGCTGCTTTTGGCTAATTGTTCCTCAATGTTCCTCTGCTGATGCCTATCAAACTCTTCATAGATGGTATCAAAATTGGACCCTCTGGGGATCAGAATGGGGAATCTGTTAAGGAAGTATTCTAGCTGGTGTTGTTTAACCTCTATTCTCCTTTTTGGATCAACTACAGAATGATTCTGAAGTACAGGATCCCTTAGGGAAGTTTTTTTTAGAAGGTAGTCAAGCACCATCTCAAAATATTTTCCAACAGAAGCATAGAACTAGAACTCCAAAAACACCTTGTCTCTGGGGCTGTACTTTTCTTTGTTTTGCAGCATGGTCTTTGTCTGAGATCCAACAATCAGGTCAGCATAATCTTTCTGACTGCTTCTTAGCTTGCATTGGAACTGAAAGACAACAAAAACTAGTACTGTAAGTGCTAAATGATAAACCATTTCGATGATAATCTAAAACAAAAGAAATGTATTAAATTTGTCCAACTAACTACAACATAAATGCATACATTAACATAATCAATGGTCAATACCATTAACTGCTGTTGGCAAGAGAAATCTGCTGTACAAGTCACCAATTAGGCTGCAGGGATCTCCTTCAGCATGATGATCATGGCTTCTTCTGCCTGCAGTTGGACAAGTTCCTGTAAAAATAACCATGTGTCATTAAAATACTATTAAGTACAACAGTATGGTAAGGTAAATAATACAAAATTACTAATGTCCACTACAGACAACTTTGCACAAAATAAAATGAATTGTACGAAAATATTGCTGGTCTAATGAAATGTGAGTAAAATTATGCAGCATTCAAGACTTATGAAATATAAAAATTCATCTCACCTAATCATAAACTTTCAGTGTGTAAGACAAGAAATAGCAGTTAAGTTGATTTGTTAGTGACCGCAAAAAGTCATAAATGGCATCAACCTGCTTCACAGAGTAAGTTGTGCAATGTCCTTCCAACACAGCAGTTGTCTGCCCATCATGTGGTTTCTTATTTGGTTTGGAATTTGTATATTTGTCTTCATAAAAAAAGTGCATAAAGTGGTCCCAGTTTTCAAACAATCTTTTTAGACATCTTGCAATACTAAGCCATCTGGTGCAGACATCTTGCAATACTAAGCCATCTGGTGCAGGCATCTTGCAATACTAAGCCATCTGGTGCAGGCATCTTGCAATACTAAGCCATCTGGTGCAGACATCTTTCAATACTAAGCCATCATCTGCTGCAGACATCTTGCAATACTAAGGCATCTGGTGCAGACAGCTTGCAATACTAAGCCATCATCTGGTGCAGACATCTTGCAATACTAAGCCATCTGGTGCAGACATCTTGCAATACTAAGCCATCATCTGGTGCAGACATCTTGCAATACTAAGCCATCATCTGGTGCAGACATCTTGCAATACTAAGCCATCATCTGGTGCAGACATCTTGCAATACTAAGCCATCTGGTGCAGACATCTTGCAATACTAAGCCACCTGGTGCAGACATCTTGCAATACTAAGCTATCTGGTGCAGACATGCTTGATGTTATCATTTTAGGCATCTTGCAATACTAAGCCATCATCTGGTTCAGATATCTTGCAATACTAAGCCATCATCTGGTGCAGACATCTTGCAATACTAAGCCATCATCTGGTGCAGACATCTTGCAATACTAAGCCATCATCTGGTGCAGACATCTTGCAATACTAAGCAATCTGGTGCAGACATCTTGCAATACTAAGCCATTTGGTGCAGGCATCTTGCAATACTAAGCCATCTGGTGCAGACATCTTGCAATACTAAGCCATCATCTGGTGCAGACATCTTGCATTACTAAGCCATCATCTGGTGCAGACATCTGGCAATACTAAGCCATCATCTGGTGCAAACATCTTGCAATACTAAGCCATCATCTGGAGCAGACATCTTGCAATACTAAGCCATCATCTGGTTCAGATATCTTGCATACTAAGCCATCATCTGGTGCAGACATCTTGCAATACTAAACCATCATCTGGTGCAGACATCTTGCAATACTAAGCCATCATCTGGTGCAGACATCTTGCAATACTAAGCCATCTGGTGCAGACATGCCTGATGTTATCATTTTAGGCATCTTGCAATACTAAGCCATCTGGTGCAGACATGCATGATGTTATCATTTTAGGCATCTTGCAATACTAAGTCATCTGGTGCAGACATGCTTGATGTTTTCATCTGTTCTGCACCATACAGGACTTGCAGGTTCTTCAATTCACTCTGTCTCTTCACACTTTTCTTGAAGAAGTAACAAACATCAACCAATATCTCCTCAACTTGGGTGAGACAGGAAGCCTCCTTTTTAGCTGCAAGATGCACCATATGGAGGCAGCGTCATGCCAGATAAATGTCTTGCTCTCCTTTAGTAAAACTGTATACTCCATTGTATTGGCCAGTCATCACATTGGCATTGTCACAGCCTAATGCAATGCAGTTTACCCATTGTATTGGGCAGTCATCACATTGGCATTGTCACAGCCAAATGCAATGCAGTTTACCCATGAAATGCCCTGTGAATTCAATTCATCTGCCATGATCTTAAATATATTCTGTCCTGTGGCCGGCTTTGTACACCGGCAAAGCTAGGAGATGAGAATTTACAAGGCCACCCTATCCTTCAATGGTGACCAATGGAGAGTACTGCTTTTTGTCTGAGTCTTTACTACCATCAGTAGCAATACTGAATGGCAATCTCGGCATCCTAATGGCTAAATTCTTCATAGTCATTGCAGACATTTCTAAAATCATAGCTGTTGCTATATCTCTGCCACATTTTATATCTGATATGAATACAAGAAAATAATAAAGATATTAATGAAAATATCTGGTATGACAATAAAATAATTATTCCTATGGCACAAATCATCTTTAAAGCTGCACTCAGAAATGTGCTCTTTTTTATTTTATTAAAACATATCTTCTATGCAAGCTAC
>CAXITT010000806.1:284594-322605 GCA_964033795.1 Lymnaea stagnalis | reverse complement strand
AAGATAATTACAAAATAAAATAAAATAAAATTACAATCTTCAACTTACAGTATGGCAGATGTCGTACCGGTACACACTTAATACAATTAGAAATAATGATGCCAATAAATAATGCGGAATAAACACATATAAGTAGGAGCACACAAATACACAAAGAATAAAACACGCCTCGTAATGTTAAGAAAATCTATGTGAAAAATCTCCGTCCCCTCGTGCCTGTCAATCTCTTATATATATGTAGAGTAAGATGCTTCGAGAAGGGCTTATGACGTGTTGTTTACATCTCTCGGGTTAAGGAGTATATTCCAGAAATTACCCGAAAACAATCTACCCAATGCGTAATTGGAAGCCGACTGTAAACAAGCCACTTACGTCCTACACCAAACTACCTGAAAGCTTCTAGAAGGCCTTCGAGATCCAGGGACTCTTACTACCACGATTTATCGCTGGAGAGTCATCTTCCCCATCGCAGAGGTCCCACAGAATCTACGACCGGGAACTCTGACTTCGCTACGCTTAGAACAGCTCCGTAGACAGGAACAGGGACACGCTTCTGGAACAGAAGGAACTCCCACACTTTGAGATCCACTGAGATCTTCAGTGAAAGTAAAAAGTCTAAGTCCACAAAGGATGAGCATAGAATCTTGAGCAATATAGTATTTATAATGATGATACCGTCAGTATGTTAGAGACACTTGCATCCCATTGATATACCTTTCTAATTGGATGACATCCTTTTGATGTATATATATTAATCCCCAAGAGTGTACTACGGTAGACTTTGTAAATAGCATTATTCATTAAATACTTATAATTATTTTCTCCTTTAATAAAGACTCCTTCTCAGTCTATATGTACATAGATAGGTTTTATGTCTTTGGTAGTTTGGCTTAAACAACGAATCCCTAGACAGAGTGCCAAGAGGAGATCTCATACGAGAGATACCCACACTAATATATCACAAGTCAGATCACCACAACACCGTCTTTATTTAAGAAATTTTATTTTTATTTACTACTTTTCAGAGCAATTGATTTGAAATTCAATTGTGAAAAAAAAGGTTTTCCGCTCATAACTTCTTTGCGTAATGCACTTTAAAAAATTGCGCATTATTATAATCATTTTTTTAAATATCCTCTATATTAACCTCACTTTTATTCTTGTTCATTTTAGCAAAATTTTTGGACGGCTAATTTACCCACTTCCTGTTATTCAATGGAGCTGAATCTTGGCACTTAAAATTATTGCCGATGGCAACACATTCTTTTAATCTATCGGTCCTACTCCCGACCTCCAACTTATAAAATTCAGTTTTAAATTTACCATATGCCACAGAGTTCACAAAATTAAAATCCTGATAACTGCTCTAAATGTTATATTTCAAAATAACCCAAGTTCGTCGGGTGCGTAATATTTTCTTATATTTACAGAAATAGATGATGATATGAATCTAGTGTTTAAAAGAGGGTGGGTTTTTTACAATTTTGCGTTACTTCTAGACATGATTTGTCAAATGTTCAGTCCCTGCCCTCATTGCTGGACATAATATTTTATAAAAAATTTATACGAAAAAAATGTTTTTAATTATTTTTTTTTAAAAATTCATAATAGACTTGCGTCATAACGAAGTGGATTGATCTTGTCTAGTTGTCTTAAAATGGATACACCGCAGCCATGGGTACTGTGGCTAATTTTTTGACAAATCAAATGGATTTCAAGGAGACATAATTCGTGCGTTTCTTCTCATCTTCAGACTTAATGCACGTGGGCTGTACCGTTTCCGTATGACGTCATACGGCTGCTGACGTGATCTATTGTTTCTAGATCACTGTCTTTCTTCTTTTTTTAATCCACGACCACAAACAATTATAGCATTGCTCCGTGGCTGAGTCCGTCATCTATTAGGTCAAGGTATTACTGAATTAATAGGGCAAACCACTTGCAGTGATATCAGCCAGGGCCGTGTTAATGTGACCGGCAGAAATCAACGTGGATAAAGTAAATGTCTGTCCAGACTATTTTCGTTTCGTGCTCTCCTCGTGACGATTCGTTCATTTCCGGTACGTCCTGGTGGTAGAATTTAGTTGCTGTTGATTTAAATGAGCGTCGTAAAGAAAGGAGAATATCGATCGTCCTTCAGTTATTTGGAGTATTTTCAAAATTATCTCAATAATTAACGTTAAAAAATAATAAAGTCTACACATGGTAATATTGTACAGTATGTTAAGAGTATCCTGTTATTGCAGTCTTACACCATTCCTAAAGATACAGCAGGCATTATCCAAATAAACAATGTTTCCGTCTTACACAAGTGCATCATCAAAATAGACAAAAAAAACCAAAGAAACAATTTGTGCCGTCTTACACAAGAGCCTCATCACAGTAGGAAATAAACAAAGAAACAATTTTTGCCGTCTTACACAAGAGCCTCATCACAGTAGGAAATAAACAAAGAAACAATTTTTGCCGTCTTACACAAGAGCCTCATCACAGTAGGAAATAAACAAAGAAACAATTTGTGCCGTCTTACACAAGAGCCTCATCACAGTAGGAAATAAACAAAGAAACATTTTTTGCCGTCTTACACAAGAGCCTCATCACAGTAGGAAATAAACAAAGAAACAATTTTTGCCGTCTTACACAAGAGCCTCATCACAGTAGGAAATAAACAAAGAAACAATTTGTGCCGTCTTACACNACATTTACCAAGAAACCTTTTTTTTTTCAAACTCCTCTAACTTTTTATAGCAGATCAATTGCAAATTGCTACTTGGATAAAGGCCTACTTAAAAACACCTCTCCCCCCCCCCCCCCCCACCAACCTCCTTTTCTTTTCTCTAAACACACTATGTAGAAGAACAAAAATCAGAAAATATCCCGGAAGTACCCCCAAAAAGCGTGTGTTGACCTCTCATCACTTGTGGTTGGATCGATCAAGACAGGCTCTGCTGCAATCATCAATTTGCGGAAACGATCAGACAGGCTGCTAATGTCCTGTCTCTGTCAGACCAGGGAGCTCGTCCGACTGACCTACAGACACGTTAACAATATTATCTCTGGACCTTCCCTTAATGGCAACCGTTTATTTTTCCCTGCCACACGGATTGTTAGTGATGATACTCGGATTGGTGCTTGTAGGTCAAGAGTGGTAAAAACATCGCCATCTGACATCAATCTGCTTCCAGAAATATACAGGGACGTGATGGGTCGTCGGACTTATTGACCTGTTGTGATTAAGATCTCTATCTCTGAGTTTGTGATGATGCGATTGCGGCTATTTTAGGATCAGTTTTGTCACATAATTGGTATGAATTATCTACCTTTTGAGACAGTTTTTAACTAATGTATACTGTCATTTTCATACACTAATTTGGAAATGATTTATATTTCAAGGGTCTAAGCGTAAGATAAATATTCAAGACTACTTTACAGAACTACACCAATGACAATCTAAATAAGATGACAATATAACTAAGATGACAATCTAAATAAGATGACAACCTAAGTAAGATGACAACCTAAATTAGATGGTAATCTAAAAACGATGGAATCCAAAATAAGATGACAATCAAAATAATATGACATCCTAACAAATATATTGAGAACCTCCTAATTAAAGCAACTTTAAATTGCAACAATTTGTGTTTCTAAATACTTCATATTGACTTCATAATCCTAGCGCTCTTATCTGGCTCTTCTGCCCGCCCTTCTCTCACTTTTCTTCGAGTGTTTCTTTCTCTCCTGGTAAGTGGAGAAATCTTTGGATGGCTAAGTGACCAACTTTCCGTTAACATTTCGAGCTGAAACTTGACACATAGACTTATTGCTGATGACAACATTTTTGGTTATGTTTTAAGCCCCCAATCCTCAAAAATCAGTTTTTCTTTCCGATTTTCAAGGGGATATTGATATCACGAAATAAAATTTCCAGATTACTGCGCTAAACAAGATTCATAACCATATCGCAAGTGCGTTTGGTGTTTAGAATGTTCTTTTCTTTCTCAAAAAGTTGGTAATATAACTCTGCGGTGTAGAAGCGAATGGAAGATTTGAATATTAATATAAAATAATAAGCCATGCATTTACAGGATTTATACGAAACAAAATTTTTTTAGGCATTGTTTAATAATAAATTTATTTATTTTTAAGTTACGAATTCAACGTAAGAATAAAACAAGACAGCACTTTATTTTATTGTCTCCGAAATAGCTCCGAAATTCCTCTAAATTTAATCTTTCTAAAAATTGTGCACCCCTTAATTTCAGTTTTGTGAGTACGAATTTTATAAATATGTATTTATTGTTTGTAGAATTTACTATTTATTTTGAAGGAACTTTTGGCTCGGTACATACGTTTTACTATGAAAGAAACCTATTTTTTAAAACCATCTCATGGATGTAGATTAAAACATCTGGATTTAGTTTATGATCTTCATGTTTAGAATGAAGTAAGTAAACAAATACACAAAGATGAAATGGAGGAAATGTGTGACGGCCTGAATTAGTAGAGAATTAATTTGTATATGCTTTGGTTATGTCATGGAAAGAAGACGAAGGTAGCTGAAGCAAAAATAAGTTTCTTGAACTGGCTCATTTGCATATTTAAATTCATATCAAACTTTTATCTAAACTCATATTAATGCACATCCGCGTGCATATTTCAAGAATCCATTCACCCATATTTATTTATCTCTCACTCCCTCATTCTCTCATTCTCTCTCACTTTCTCTCTCACTCTCTCTTTCTCTATCACTCTCTCTTCTCCCCCTCTCTATCTCTCTCTGTTTCTCTCACTTCTTTTTTCTCTTCTCCCCCCTCATTGTCTCTCTCACTATCTCTGTCACTATCTCTGTCACTATACCCTGTTACGCACTGCCTTCTATAGTGAAAAACTAATCTCTTATTTTAATTTTATGGCTCGTTCAAACAGTGCATACAAAAGGACGATACCATAGAGAAATACAATAACAAAAATACGACACTCAAAACAGTACCAATTACAATTAAAAATATTTATTTAAGCATTAATATAATTACAAAACAAAAGAAATATAATTACAAATCCTCATTTTACAGAGTATGGTAGATCTTGTACCATACATACCGGGTCATGTCTTTGTTCAAATCGAGCTGACCTAGATCGAGCTCTGGGGGGATTTAAAGCTCACGATTATTTTAGAAGAAATAGACTTTTTAAAAAAAATAATGTTATAAGTTTTAGAGTAAAGTACTTTTTAAAAGCTCTGTTATGATTGTTGATTAGTTCTTTTTATTAACTCTAATTAATTATGTACAAATGATGAATGCAAATAAATACATATGAGTACACAAAGAATTATTCACTTGTCTCGTGGTGTTAAAAATGATGAATCTCTCCCGATGGATCCCTGAATCCCCTTTTATATCAATGCGTCGGTAGAACCAACGCTTCTAGAAATGTCATCTACACATGGGCGCCCGCAGAAAACTTTCTAGGGGGGGGGGGGCAAAAAAATCGATTAACTTTCCGGGGGGGGGGGGCAAAAAAAATTTAGTAATGTTTTAGTATAGTTTTAATTTACTGTAGCGTATTTGTATGGCGAAAGAACGGGCAGGACATCAGCTTAGTTACTTTCTCTTTATTTTCTCTTTACTTTAATACATTTTTTGTATATTTTTGTCTAAAAATTTTTTATCCAATCAATCCAGGAAGGGGGGGAAGTGCCCCCCCCCTGCCTCCCTGCGGGCGCCAATGCATCTACATTGATTATCTTTAAAGTCAATTATCGAAGTTTCTCCAAAAATCTATTAGAATATATTAGTTATTTTTAGTTGATAGTTTTGGAAAACAACGGCTTAGATGAAAGGAAATAGGGCACGCCCAATACGAACGCCGTCTAATGTGGGGTCAAGCAGAGTTCCCGGCACGGGGAAAGTGTGACGAAAACACGTCCTATATAACAACCCGCTTATTAAACCCCTCACTATCCCCTTCTCTCTTTCTCCCTCTCTCTCACACTTTCACTCTCTCACTTTACATCTCACTATCTCCCTCACAGTCTCTCTCACTATCTCTCTACCACGTTGTATGCGATTATATCTAATATTCTTTGAATGAGTACAACGATATGCACATATAAAGAAATCATTTTCTCAAATGTTCAGACATAAGACAACATTCTGGAAAGACTTTCATCAATGTCATGTAATACAAAAGAAAATCCTTTGACGCCCATTCGTAAATTGGCGATTCCTGAATTACTGCCCCTTAGCTCCTGAATTAAGGTCTCTTACCTCCTGAATTATTGGTGTGGTAGAGTGCAATAATTTTTCAGAGAAGAAGCCTTCAGTATGACATCTGGATCTGTGCAATGTTTAAAAAAATATCTTTTGCACTTTAAAAACTGCTTATCATCTATTGGCTGTAAACGCCTGACACGCGCCAAGACATTCTAAAGACACATGACATCATAAGAATGCACGTCTTTGATTTGAAGAAAAAAAAACAAACAATTAAGCTTAATATCAAAGTGTTTTTCTGTTAAGAAATTTTACATGAGTTACCGTTTCTTACATAAAAGTTAATTCCTTGCCTAGAAAAGATTTGTTTTTCTTTTTATTTTACAAATAAATGTAACAATAACAGTTAGCAACAACAATGAAAAATGGAATCATTTTTAAACATTTATCTTTAGTGGTTTTTATTAGATTATTAGCGGGGTTAAAATTTGAAATATATATTTTTTTTTTCAAAGTACGGACCAATGACTTGACCTTATCGAAGATCATTGTGGCACACTGCCACCGGGACCCAGATCAAAGTCCTCAACATCAATTATTACAGAGACAATGATGTCTTTGTTTTCTTTAACCCCCCCCCCCCCACCCGCCTCGTTCATCAAACAAGATATTTACTTTCCCGGGCATCCCCATCAAAATATGACGTGATGGAAGAAATGGGAGAGACACAGTGCCGGGCTGGGGGTTGGGGGGGGGGGGAGAGGGTGGTGTAAGTTGGCCGGTTCATGTCTTTGTTCACATCGAGATGGCCTAGGTCGAGCTCTGGGGGAAATTAAAGCTCACGATATATTTTAGAAGAAATAGACTTTTAAAAAAAGTAAAATAGTGTTATAGGTTTGGAGAAAAGTACGTTTAAATACCTGCGATATGATTGTTTATTAGTTCTTTTTTATCAACTTCACCAAAAATAGTATCATTTCATCAACTCCACTTTCCATCGTTTTATTTTATCAAATGCCCAATCCATCGTCTCATTTTATCAACTCCACTATCCAACATTCATTTTATCTACTCCACCATCCATTGTTTTTATTTTATCAACTCCATCATCCATCGTCTCATTTTTTAAAACTCCACTATCCATAGTCTAATTTATTATAAACACCCGCATCCATCTTCTCATTTTTAACAAATCCATCTTCCATTGTCTCATTTTCTCAACTCCATCTTCCATTGTCTCATTTTCTCAACTCCATCTTCCATCGTCTCAGTTTGAACAAATCAAACATCCAATCGTCCAATTTGTAAAACCTCAGAAATCCATAATTTAATATGTAACAACTCCACCATTCATCGTCTTATTTTTATCAACTCCACCATCCAACGACTCATTTTAAACAATCGACCTCCCATCGTCTCTCTCGTAACAAATCCACCATCCATTGTCTTATTTCATTAACTCCACCATCCATTGTCTCATTTCATTAACTCCACCATCCATTGTCACATTTCATTAACTCTACCAACCATCGTCTCTCTTTTTTTTTTAATAACTGCATCATCCGTCGTCTAATTTTGTTTTATAAATCCACCATCGCTCGTCTACTTTGTAACAACTCCACCATCCATTGTCTGATTTGAAACATCTCCACCATTCATTTGCTTATCTTTATCAAATCCATCATCCATCATCTTATTTTTTGGGAAAGCACCATCGAGCGTCTCATTAATTTGTAGAAATCTATTTTAAGGGGTTGGGAACATAATATAACGTATTGTAAGTTGCGTTTCTGTGAACGTGGAAAAGAACAGTGGTTCTCTACCTTCTTATTGCTGCAACCCTTTCATACCGTTCCTCATAATGTGGTGACCCACAACCATAAAATTAGTTTCGTACCCACTTTGCCAATATGTGTTTTCCTATGGACTTCGGTGACCCCCCGTGTAAATGTCGTTCGACCCTTCACCCCTCTCCTCCAAAGGGGCCAGGACCCTCAGGTTGAGGACCGCTGTTATAGAGTGCCGATTTTTAAGAGGTTAAACAGAAAGTATAAGGCAAAAAAAAAAAAGGGGAGCGGGTCATTATTTTTATATGTGGGGATATAACACAAGGCTCTCTTCTATTACGTGGGGATATAACACAAGGCTTTCTTGTAGAACGTGGGGATATAACACAAGGCTCTCTTCTATTACGTGGGGATATAACACAATGCTTTCTTCTATTACGTGGGGATATAACAGAAGGCTTTCTTCTATTACGTGGAAATATAACACAAGGCTTTCTTCTATAACGCGAAATAAATGTAGTATGGAATACTATATAGCATTCACCATATTTTAAACATGATCCACTGATGACATGACACGTTGAGGTCAAGCTAAATGTCATCTAAACCTAGTATTTGAAATATAAAATGTCAGCTGATTCCGGCGGCTACTCTTGCATCTATTATTTGGTATAATCTGATTATATTTTATTTTTTTAAATATTTTTTTTAATGGACATATAATTAAATCCTGAATGTCTTAAATTAAGAAGACGCGCCTCTTTCCATTTTCTCTTGTAATCTCGCCTCCCCCCTCCACGACACAATTTTTTTCCCTCAACTGGTAGTCTCAGAAACAATGGTAAAAACATAGTCTCTTATTTTCGGAAAATAATTTCACTGTCCATATTGACGTCTGTAAATTTTCATTTTTTTTTTAAAGAAATGTATTTTATAGGGCGTACGACTAAATTTCCAAGTAACAAATTAAATTTTGGAACAAAAAACAAAAAAAAACAAAACAAAAAAAACTCGGATTTCCTAAATATTAAATAAATATTAATTAGAAATTTAAAAAAAACAGACCTCTACAGTAGTATTGCCCAAATTTATACTTAACAATAATATCGCCACAGTGGATAGTGTGCAATAATTTTTCTTAATATTTTATTTTGTTAACTGTTGAATGGCTATCAATATCAATTATATCCCATGTAAAAGATGGATGTCCACATCGCTTCTTCACCCAAACTCGTCTCACTTCCACCTATCCGCTTCGACGCTACACAACTCAATAATTCCACTTAAGCCTCCTGAGTAGGCTATTCGTTATAACAAATTAATTAGAACCATTCATTACTATTTTAAAAGCTTTTACGGTCGAGAAATTTAGCAGATTTAGCTGCCGACTCTGTCGGACACTACTGCAGTATTTAATTATCAATTGTTGTATACAAAAAAAGACTTTGATAGAACTTTAGGCATTTTAGACAATCATAAATACAAATCATGACATTTAATCTATTGTGAACGCAACTAAAATGTAAAGATGTGAAAGAACAAAGAGTGGAAATGAGAAAACTAAGTGTAAATATGTGAAATCAACTAAGTGTAAAGATGTGAAATCAACTAAGTGTAAAGATGTGAAATCAACTAAGTGTAAAGATGTGAAATCAACTAAGTGTAAAGATGTGAAATCAACTAAGTGTAAAGATGAGAAATCAAATAAGCGTAAAGTGTGAAGATTTGAGAGCAACTAATTTTTAAAGATGTGAAAGTAACAAAAGGTAAAGATGTGTCAGTGTAAAGATTAACACTATGGCATCCATCCGTCACCATGTGACGATGGTGTGGACGAAATCCTGGGATCATTCTTCTAGTTTCCCAAATGGCCTCTCTTCACGCCGCTGGATAACATCATGTGGATGATACAGCTTGGCACCAATCAACTTTTCAACCGACGAATTTCCTCTTTCACACTAATACATTTTCTAGGGTAACCAATTATAATACCCCACCCCTAAAGGCTCAATGTTCCTTCTTGTTTTATCCCCTGACCAATAACCAAAACAGTTGCCTTGATTCGATAGAAATGACCACCAGCTGATATCATATGCTGATGAGGCATCGAGTCTTCTCATTACATCAAGATAGTGTGCGTTAACTTGTTCCCTGTTGATGTAGCTAAGGGGAACGTGTTGAAATCAGTTTCCGATAGATGTAGCCATTATAGTGTAGGATGGAGGGTACCAGGAATGTTTTTCTTTATTTCAAAGTTAAGTACGGTTTCATTTGCACTACGTTATGTCGGAGAATCGTACATTTTTTCACGGTTAAGCGTTGTTATATTGTAAAACCTTTTCTCTTTTATTTGTTGCTCCAATGCTTATTTTGTTAAGTCATTTACTGTATATTTTATGACAAATAATTACTTCTTCTTCTTCTATATCTTAAGGGCCCACGATCAATTTATTGATCATTTTGGCTCCTATGCATGTAGATGGGATTTGCCATGTTTCTGTTACTGGTAGTGATGAGGAAATTATGCACTAGGGGTTTGAAGGCTTGAGGCAATAGACACAAATGTGTCTAGCGTTGTTACATGACGCATTCCCCCCCCCCCTGAAACGCATAAACCCTTGAATGTTCAAAGCTTTCTTGAGATCCACTTACAGTTGCTACGACTTCAAACAATACAAACACTTGTAGATTAGTCTAACTTCTTTGGACAAACCTTTTGAACTCGGGCAGCTCAAAGTAAACTATAAAACAAATTTTAGTAGTGTGATGCAGTCACGCAGCCGCGCTGTAATGTCTGGCATAAACCAGACTAGCAAGGGTCTTCAGACCATATTAACAAGCGATAGGTCTTCGATAGGCCATTGATAGGTCTTCCCAAAAGCTGATGTCCGAGAAATAGTACAGAGGCGCAGTGCCATCCCTTTGTAGATTATTGATTTCCTCTCCTCCTGATGATAATATCGAGGTGATATCTAAGGTTTTGGAGGGCTGGGGTGGGGGGAGGGGGGTGGCGCATACGGTTGCGAATAATCATTTGGGGATCAGAACGTCTACAATCTGGAAAATGTCAAGACCCACTATTGAGTCAGGGGGAAAATGGTGTTGGGGAAGGTAATTGGTCACATTTGTAGTTTCTAAACTTAAACTAGCTTATATTAATAAGATGTTAATAGAACCATACAAAAATGTTGCAATCTGGGTTAGAGAATTAACCCCCCCCCCCCAAATAAAAAAAAATAAATAAAAAAAAAAAATATATACTTGAAATCTAAGTCGGACCCCCACTAAAAAGTTGTATTTACTGAGAACAAAATACAAATGCAGTCATTTATTTCGCCAACAGACAGACGAAACTTATGCTCAGTTCATACGATCAAATTTTCAAAATCTTTATTAAATAGTAAAACTTATTTTTAAACATATTCCATATAAGTGAACTCACTCGTCTTATTTCCTTTCACTTCGAGGCAATAACTGTTGGCTGTGGTCATGTGTTAAAACAGTCTGAGGTTAGTTTCATTCCGTCCACCAAGAGGTTGAAACCGCTTTCTTACAGGCAGCTCGGCTGAAGGACTGAATGTTTACGTTTGACATAACGCCCAGGCACCTTCATTAATCTCTTATCTGATAAATAGTTCCTCTCCTCTCTCTATATGGAAACAATCATTCAGAAGAACATTGTCATCTTATACTTATATACTCACTATCTATCTCAATATAACGACGATCTATCGCAATTTTATACACCATTTATCTCAATATACCAACCTTTCCTCTTAAGATACCAACCATTTATCTCAATATACCTACCACCTTTCTCAGTATACCCGGCATTTATCTGAATATACCTACCCTCAATCTCAATTTACCGACCATTTATCTCAAAATACCTACTATCTATCTCAATATACCCTCCATTTCTCTCAATATACCCACCATCTATCTCAATATACTCACCATTTATCTCAATCTACCCACCATTTATCTCAATCTACCCACCATTTATCTCAATATACCCACCAATTATCTCAATCTATTCAATCAACTGTATCCCCTTTCCGTCAATCTGTAGCCACTAGTCCTTCAACAAAAACGTTTGTTATAAAACATGCTCTAAACCCTTGTACTTTCCCATCATTGGCTATGCTCTGTTGCTGTCCGTTTATACAACCCATAAATAAGACTTAAGGACTAATGTCTTTTAATTACACACCTTACGTGCATCAATTCCTTTAGCGGTTATTCCCGTTCTTCAACGTCAAAATGTTTTTTGTAACACCACAATTTCATCCACCCACGTGTTCCGCAATATCAATCAATAAAATTCTCATTGCATGAATGACAGTACAAAGCAACGGTGAGTTCAATAGTGTGCAAAATAAAAATCCCGATAACTACGCTAAATGATATTCTTAAAAAAAACGCACCTAGATATATATTTTGTTTTTTACGAAAGCAGTCTCAATGTAAATAAGGTGTTACAAATCTGCAGTGTAAAAGGGGGTGGAGCAATAGAATATTCACATATTTCAGGGGCGTGAAAAAAAAAAAGGACGGTGGCGTACCATTGGGAAGGGGGTACGGACAGCTCTAAATATGATTCTTATAATATTCGTTATTTGAATGAAAGTTTTGTCAAGTAATGTTAGTAAATAGGAAGTTCTCCCACTGTCTCTGCTATTAATTTGCAAATTATAACTAGTGAAATAATATTTCCATATAGACATTCTACAATTGTGTACACCTTGTTCATATTTTAAAAAAATGTAATGTCTTTCAAAGAATGCGATACAGAAATGTCAACCTATTACCGTAATTAAGGTTTAATATTTTATTGCACACAAAGTATTAAGAGCTGAAAGTCAAGTCAGTGATTTAGACGTAAGCCACAGTGATAAGGAACTGTTTCTTTTGGAAGCTTGTTCCAGTCCCTGATTGTCTTTGGCAGGAATAGGCAGTCCCTATACTGGCTTCTTGCTGGTATGAGCCAGAACTGCCTGTCATGGCCTCGTCGTTGCCTTTGGAGGAGAGGGGAGAGTTTCTGTTTAATGCTGGAGCAGTTGACCAGCCCTTTATTTATCTTGTTCATCATTGAGAGCCTGGATGGTCGTCGTCATTCTTCCAACGGTGACCAGCCCACTGTTTCCAGCATGCTGCCAACACTAGAGGCATTCCTTTAGTGATTCAGGACATAGCGTTTTGCCCCTCGCTGGACCGCCTCCAACTTGTCGATGATTTTCTGGATAAATGGGTCCTAGACTGCAGATGCATGATCTAAAAGGGGCCGGATGAAGGCTTTACAGGCTCTTTCTTTCAGACTGATCTTTAGAGTACGCCTTAAGAACCCCAAGGTCTTGTTTGCCTGGTCGCACACATTGGTAATATGCTCGTCCCAGCGGACTTCTCTTTGAATGGTAATAACCCGGTACCTTGCGGAGGAAACTGGCTCAAGTATATGGGCATTCAATTTGTCTTGGTAATGTAGAGGAGTACATCTTCTAGAGACTGATAGTGTCTGGCACTTGGCAGGGTGAGACTCAATGTCCCAGCTCATCTACCACTCAGCTAACTGATTGAGATCCTGTTGTAGCTGGTCCTGGTCAGATCTGTTGGCGATCGTCCTATACACCACCATGTCATCTGTGAACAGTCTTACTTGGGATGTCAGTTTCTCGGGTAGGTCATTGATGTATGCTAGGAACAAACAGGGTCCTAGCACCGAGCCCTGGGGTAGCCCTGACTTAACACCGACAAAGATGGAACTTGTACTCTCCACCAATACTGCTTGACATCGGTGGCTGAGGACGCTAGAGATCCATGTTTTAGTGGTGCCTTGGATCCCACATCTCTGCAGTTTCTGTAGAAGCAAACTATGATTGACACGGTCAAATTACTTTGAGAAGTACATGACCAGCACACTAGTTTGCTTGCTGTTTTCCAGATTGGTCTTCAACAAATTCAATGAGCTTGGTCTCACAAGATCTATTAATTCGGAAGCCGTGTTGACAGTGTTATGTAGTACACTATTTGCTCGTGATTGAACTTTGCTTGACCTAAATTAGATCCCCAGCAGACGTTAGCGCTTGTTCTGGGCGTGGCCTACTCGTTTGATGTATCTGGCTTACTACCGCCTTTCCTATTAAATATGGTTAGACTGTCACCTAGTATTTTATAGAATGTTTGCGATTGTTCTAGAAATGTAAACACATGCTGAGTAGCTTCTGGAAGGCAGGGCTTACGCGTCGGTAGACCCCTATATATAAAGGGATTGACAGGTGCATTGAGATGAGGGATTCAAATACATTGATAGATATTTTTAACTTTACGAGACGTGTATTATTCTTTGTGTGCTTATATTGTGTTATTCGCATTCTTCATTCATTGGAACATTGTACTAATTGTGTACCGGTACCAGTTCTACCATACTCTGTAAGATGATGATTTGTAATTATATTTGTTTTGTTTTGTTCTTGTATTATAACTAAATTAAATCTTATTAATTTTAATTGGCAACGGCTTTGGGTGTCGTAATTTTGTTATTGTATTTATCTATGGTATCGTCCTTTGATAGGCACTGTTTGAACGAGCCATAAAATTTAAATTAGTAGATTAATTTCTCATGATAGAAGCCAGTACGTAACAACAGTAATTGACTATATTTTGGCTTTAAAGATGATTCATGACTGCGCTTACGATTATGTGCTCCAAAAGTTTGCATTCTACGCGGGTGAGGCATATCGGACGATAGTTGGCAGGGTCGTAATGCTCTCCTTTCTTGTAGATTGGAGTGATATGCGCAGAGTTGACTTGACCACCAAAATAGACAAAGAGGATCGGGCGATGTTAAAAGTAGATAACCTTTCGTTTCCATAAGACAAGTAGAATGTTGTCATTGACATTTGACAACAGGAAGCCATGAAATTGACGCAAAAATTTACATATATATTAAAAAAAAATTAAAGTTACGTATCTATCAACTAAGAAATTAAGGGTACCTAGCAAACCTTAAGAGGCCCTAAATCGGTCAACGAATCAAATATATATTTTGAAAACGTTTCACTAAATTGTTTCTTGCTTTTTTGTTATCCTGTTAAGAGCACTTTCGCATCGCTAGAGTATTCATTAGGTGGGACTCAGACAAACCCGACTAATCTTTTTAGTTTAAAGTAAGTCCTGCATTAGAAATTTCACATAATCCCATTGTCATTTAATGTTAAATCAGTAAAGTGTGCCATGAACAAGCACAAAACTTTTTAAAAATGGACACCCAAAAGCAATACATTTTCACGCCAGACCTAAGTAAATACAATTTTATTGAGGAAAATCAAACAACTGCCGTAAAGCAGATGTCTAAGAATATCAGTGTACCTTTACCTTTTCGAAACTAATTATGTTAATAATTCTTGTCAACAGACTCCTTCAAACAGAGCATCAGTACCACGAAATACGCGTCTGCTGATTATTACCATGCAGTGGGCCGCTGCGCACAAAATCTGTCATTCAAAGCCACGGCTGATGACCCTTGGGAGAACGTTGCGCTACAAAAGGAGTGACCGGAAACTGATTGGACTGCATTAATGTGATGACTAAGAGATATTGAAGCATGCGCACCGAATATCAGCAACGGTTCAAGTATCAACAAGAAATTGCGTTGTCATTTTCTGACGTCTTCTCTCATAGCGTACATCGACATGACGATGACGTCATCATACAATTTTGTACTATGTCAGAAAGATTCATCAGCTCAACTCCTCGAAGTGTCATCGAGCTGAACACATGTTACTGTCAGGTGCCAGGTTTGTTTTGCTCGTCGGCATGACATAGCTTTCATAAAAGTACAATGTATGACCCGAAGGATTAAGGGAAACCGCTCACGCTTCGTGGACCGGGAAGCTGGGAGGGGGGGGGGAGAATCTCAGACGTGTGATTCTTTGTAAATCTTTGGGAAACTCATTGAATGAGATTTCAGCATGGCTTAATGTTATTCTACCGACGCGATCTGTGGGAATTATCATTTTTGGTATGAAGACGGACAAACGGACAGACATGCAAACTCAAAGATTTGCGGACGGAGAGACAGTCTGATAGACAGATAGACGGACGAATGGATAAACAGAATGACAGACGGAGAGACTGTCGAACGGACGGAGAGACGGACTTGCTGAAGAGAGACTTGGAATTAATTTAGTAGCTTTTGTTAAAACCACCGAAATTCTCTCAAAGTCGAAGTAAAGTATAAGAAATGGGGCACCTATAAGATTTGTACTGAAAATGATAAATATCAGCCAAAATTTAAAAAAAAATGTATTTCTTCATTTTATTTGTACCCTAAAAAAAAAACATACGTTTTTATTGTTCATGCTCAACTACGGGAATAAAATTTTTGAAAATAACGTGTACAATAGATGGTAATTAGACACACTTGCTTATGTGTCAACAAACTTCTGACACTGTGTTTTTTTTATTACCTCAAACAAATTAACAGTAATTGTTAAGTTTGAAAATGTAGCTACACAATTAGAAATGCATCTCATTATTTAACAAAACAACAGAAGCTGTGTAAAAACTCATGGATTTCAACAGTGGCGTAGACAAGGTTAGTAAGATTTATGTCGTCCCCACCCCCCCCCCCCACATTCCCACGAAAAACTCTGCAGTTCGCCGAAAATGCCAACACTCCATATGCTACCGGGGGGGGGGGGGGCAGCCCCTGCCCCTCGGTGTTAATGTGTGAAGAATGCATAATGAGCTTGGAGGAAGCTTAAGGTAGATAGTAGCCAGGGTCCCTTTCTAATTGACGCCCAGCTAAATGTAAGTGTTAGTTTCGTTCAGCAACACCGAAGGCTTGTCACGGAATTGCGTCACAGAATTGTATCACAGAACTAGGCTGTTATTATTTTTTTTTAAATATTATTTAATAGATTCTGTTATAAACCTACCTGCACTGCATGAAATATCAGCTAATCGTATCCACAAATCACTGACGCATGTGGTCAGTCTACGGCACAAATAATCGAATAATCGAATGACCTATTTAAGGGACAGCACTCGGCGCTGGAGTGTCACTCATGGGCTGGCCAACTCGATACATTCTTTGCGATAAAGGTACTTGACGTTCAACCTTGCTAAGAACAAGATAAATTCTCTCCCTTGTTTATTTCCATGGACTTTAAAAATAAATGCAAACTAAGCAAGACGAAGCACTTTGCCAATTCTAGACAAGCAAAATATTTATTTTTCGTCTTCTAGTTTCGTCCTTGTCCCGGTAAAGTCCTTTGTTCGAAATGCGGCGCTGTGGTGGAAAAAAAGGGAAGAAATGAAGAGATGTGGCAGTACATACATAATGTGGGAACAATGCTTTCATTCGTTTAAAATAAATGGTCGAATCCTCGAGCTAATCGATATCTTCAAAAATTTCGTGGTTTTTTTTTTGTTCTAACAAAATTAAAATTTAATCCACGTTCGGATTCTAATTATTATTTCAGCAATTAAGATTCCGTATCTGACTTTTTATAAGATATTTGGAGGAAAAAAAACAACTTAATTCAGATAGTTATAGCAAGCAAAATACGTTCTTTATAGTTGTTTCTTTAATGTGTTTAAATATGTATGTATGTAGATGTATATACTTCAGTGGCAGTTACGTTTTAACTTAGTTCATTATTGAAATACGTTTTTATTATGGAGTTACATCGATCAGTGTAGTTGGTGTAGCTGTTTTTGTTGTTTTTTAGAACGTGATCTTGTTGACAATTAACAAATGGTCCATTTAATACTGCTCCTAGAACGTACTGTTTCGTGGCACAGCTGATCGTGTTCGACGTTGTAGCGGCACGTCCTTGCACCTAACATCTGTCCTGTACAACATTATGTATTCGTTCCTAGTTTCATTTTGAAAATACTGTACCACAAAAGTCTTGAGCAATGTACTATACATTTGGACAAAACAACAAAGTCAACATGACAAAATTGCTTGTCTTGTGGAATCGATATGAATTGTTTGAATACCTGTCTCTTTCACGACTACCCTCAACGATTCGGTCTTAAAACCGCTCTCATTTGCATATTTCCAGTAGAGTACAAATAGTGAGCTACATAGACGGGGCAGCGCAGTCATACCAAACAAAGCATTTATAACAGGATGCAAGGCCTCTTATCTGACGATGAGATCTGTAAAAAAAGTATAGTCAGATCAGGGAGTACTTTTAAGGTTTGATATGTCTCTGTGGTGTTATTTTAAAAGATAAAGAGAACGAGATTCTTTGATTTAAGTTTATGGAATGTTTTGTTCGGGTCACAGTTCCGAGTTCAACCTGATGTCGGCAGTATACACCACATCAACTAATCTAACATTGTGCCTGTAAAATTTGGGGTTAAAAGGTACATGATTTAGTCTAGCTAAAAAAAAAAACAACAACTAAAAACTTAGAAAATCAAGAAGGTCTCGATGTTTTTACCGCTAACCTCCCACCCCCCCCAACCTTTTCCAAAAACAAAACTCTGCATTTCGTCAAATATGCCCACCCTAATCTAAATAGAAAAAAATTGCCGCTCGGAGTGAAGCTCCGCTCCGCCAGTGTTTTATTATATAGTATAGTGCGTTCAAAAAGAAATTTGACGAACATTTTCACTTGTGAACTGAAAGAAAAAAAAATGATTCGACCAAACTTCCGTTCGATCAAATTTCCGTCGATCAAATTTTCCGTCGACGAATTTTATTTCGATTAAATTTCCGGTAACCGAGATGCCCAGGTAACACATTACCAGTAATGCAAGGCCACGCGACTGAATTCACGTGACGAAAGGTGGAGGCGCAGGTGTGTCATTATGTCCGATCCTTTGATGTACACAAAAAAAAAAGGGAAATATTTGTTTACGTTTCCATTGCTTGTGTTCACTGTCTTAAACTTGTACAAGGTGGAGTGAGCACAAACACTTCTATCGCATGCTGAGGTTCTTTGGTTGTCGAAAGGCGAAAGTTTAAGCAATTGTTTTGTTGTTTTTTTTGTTTGCGAAGAAGCTTAACGAATTTCTGAAAGAAAATTAAAACAGATTGGTCAGGAGCTCAACATACCCATGGAAGGAATGATGGCCTTATGCTTCACAGTAGCTGACAAGGCCTAAGGTCATAAAGTAAAAGTTCTAGCCACGGAAGAGTCGGGAGTACCCACTTTGTTTTGACAGGTCTCACAACGTAGCAGCCACTACAGGGGAAGCGCGTACTGACCCATCTCTAACAAATTGTCATTACAAAGCCCTTGACCATGGCTCGAGCGCTTTGTTTTTTGGCATTCCGAGGGGAAGAGGATCCACGGATAGGAATCGGATAGATTCGAATGTCATTTTGCAAGATACGTTGCTAGACAACAAATATGTTTTACCTAAGTTGTGATCTCGAAATGTTGACCTGTGAAGGTATGAACACATATAATAAAGAATGTTTTCATAACTTTTATATTAAAAACAAAGATGAAGATATTCATTGGGACATACACATTTTTTTAAAAGTAAAATTAAAATTCACCAAATTTGTATGTCAAGTAAATGTTGCAAAAGCATTTATTTTAAACATTGGATTGTCGGTAGGTTTCATGGCCTCAAAAGTTGTTAGCCAAAGTAAAGATAAGTTAAAGATAAGTTAAAGATAAGATTGTTGTTGATTTCACTTACAAGATTTTAGTGGTTATATTTTTATTCCATTTTTATGTAGCTAGGGATCGATTATCTTATTGTTGTAGAGGTTCCCTTCAAGTATCCCAACAACCCCAGCCCCTTTGCCCATAAAAGTGCTACAACAAGCTTTTTGCCGTTGCCAGCTACTATGGTTACGACGGTTTACGCAACTTCCCTGCCAAATTAAATGATATTTCATGTGATAAATGCAAAAATTTCACCGGCTTTTCTTTCATAACCATTGTTCAAGAAAATTTTTAGAAGTAAAACAACCGCATAGATTGAGTCAATATTAATGCCTTAAAACTCGTTGCCCATTGAAATTTCTTTCGATAACAGCTAAAGGTTATGCTGTTCTTTTCAAAAAGCGCATATTGGATAAATGGCGCCTTCCGTGCAATTTACCACATATGACATCACAAAAGGGCTGGAGAATATCCCCAATAATTAGTAAGAAGAACTTTGATGAAAGTCATAAAAATTCACCAGTTCTCAGAAGAAGTTGGTTAGGAATTCGATTGATGATGATAATTGTTATTGTAATATCAACAAAGTCGCATACCCACCTGAGAAAAAATGTCGATGAACCGTTTTATAAAATTTGAAACTCTAGATACACTTAAAATTGTCGCACAATGATGACTTACACCGAGGCAAAAAAAAAAAATCTTTATTTTTGTGTGTCTGTTCCTCTCTGAAAGAACCTGTCTAAATGTTTCAGCGGTGTCCACACATTTTTTCTACCGTCACCCTTGATATACCTGATTATTTATGAGTGCTCCCCTCAAACATATTTAAATAAAGCTAAGTGTGAGTTACACCCGGAAAAAATGCGGTTGACTAAAAACACAACCAAAATAACAACCCCAACAATTTATTAAAGCTACAAGTGTCAAATTTTCACGGAAGCTCGCCGAAGAGTCATTCTCCCACAGTAACATATAACAATGTCAATAGAAAAAGAGCTACATAAGAGTGTAATAGTAAAATATAATCCCGACTCATCTCTGTAACAATTAATCCTTATTTCTCATTCTACATTCTTTTTTATACCTCAAATGACATGATCACCCACTACAGTTGTCTAGACAAAATTCACACTTTTTAAGTTAAACATTCATGAAAACAACTCACCACATCCATTCATACAAAATGACAACAACACAGGACAATCGGGTCCCAAAGTTCAATCAATACACACAACAATAATCTTTAGTCGTACATACTATCACAAATAGTTTGCTTCCACTTCCATTGTAAAGAAAAAGAATAAAATGTAGTGCTGAAAGTAGGCACGTAGATTAAAAAATTTTTTTTTCAGAAAGCTTTAAGCTCAAATTAATTATGCTTTATTAACCACACAGAACCATGGCTTAGCTGTAGCCTGGACTAGGAAAAATGTAATATATTGAATACGTGTTGTATTACAGCATACTTTAATTTTGATATTTTAAATTCAAACTTTTTGGTATTGTAAAATTTGTAATTCTTAATGTAATGTATTGTAATATGTATAATTCCTTTATTCCATCGATGTCTTTCTATTTAATTTCTGACCTGTTCTGGGTGGGCGTGACATTGGGCTGTTCAAAACCACTACACTTGGCTACTTAAGAAAATTGTATTTCAGAGGTGTGCATGCCACAGGTTGCAAACCAATGGATTCTAGTACACAATCCAGTATTATTCCTTAACAAAAATACGTGCATTCCTTTAACATCTTTTTATCAGAAAGAACCATAAATAAGTATCTTATTTCTGGCCTGCCATCTATGGCATGTCACTGAAATATATATTGTTTAGTAAGACCAAGAGAGTAGTCTCTTATTTCTGGCCTGCCATCTATGGCCTGTCACTGAAATGCAAATTATTTAGTAAGACCAATAGAATAGTCTCTTATTTCTGGCCTGTATTTATGACAATGTCACTGAGATACATATTGTTTTACAAGACCAATAGAGTAACTCTAACATACAAAAAGAGAAGAAGAGTGTTCTAAAAATGGATTTACATAAAATATTGAGATATTTACATTCAAACTATCACTAAACCCAAAATAAATTTATTATTTATTTTTCTTTATTTTTTTTAGACCATTCAGGCTTACATGATAAGACTACAGCTAATTTCACCGCACATAACTGGTGGTTTGAAGCTAGGTCCGGTCGATCCTCGTGGCCTGTGTCCACAGCTACGGATGTCCCACGTTACAATCAAGACCGAACATTCCTGATCATTAAGTAACGTTACAATTCCACCATTGAGCCGACATATTTGTTTTATAATAATAGATCATATTGTCTGCAACATCAAAGGAAACTATATTTTATTCATTATGCAGACGTCCGGGCTGTACCTACTAAAAATATGTTTAAATTCTACTAAACATAATCTGAACGTTGGCCGTTGTATCATTGATAGTATTTGAGAAAATGTTTGGCTTTAACGTTTTCTTTTTTTAAAAGAAGATTTTTAATAAAATTAGTATTTGAAATTCCGCTTAAAGAAAATGAGTTTGTTTTTTTAGTCGTTCCATACAGACTAAAATGTTTGAAGAAACAAATTCACAATTTGTGAGATCATCCCCAAACACTGATTGAACAAGGTAATATCCGATTTATGCACTTGCGAGTTCGGCCGACGTTAAAAAGCTGTATCACTAGATTCAAAATGAAAAAAAAATAATAATCAGGCAGTAAAAATAAAATTTGGTAACCAGAAATCGAGAGCGCTCAATAAATATTATTCCACCCAGTATAGGAAGATAATATCAGTAAAATATGTTCGTTAGACGCAAAAGGCTATTACGCCAGCTCACAAAATAAAGCTCTTTCCAAACCCGGACGTCAGAGCGAGTCACCGACAAAAGACAAACGCAAACAGAATGAAAGGCATCTCCCTCCTACTATCAGATTTACTGGATCAATTGCAAAAAGGGGTGGGTGGGTGGGGGGGAGAAAAACAAAATATCTCTGGTAACCTTAATGTCCTGTAGGACTAAGGACTACTCACGCCAACGGCCAGACGAATACGGCTGCTCCTCTGTGTGTTTGGGGGCATGGTGGAGTGCTTTAAAAAAAAAAGTCAGGGACGTGACCCATTTCATTTATAATCAAACCAAGACAAAGGTCAACCGCATTTAGAACCACCCTGTAAATGGGAGGGATATTAAGGACGAAGTATATGAAGGCCTGAGGATCATTTGCCCTTTAGTATTAATACTAAGAGAATAATTCTTTTTTTTTTAAAATATTTAAATTAACTTCGCTTTTCTTCGTGGCTGGCTGATTGAATGGCTGGCTGACTGGATGGCTGGCTGACTGGGTGGCTGTCTGAAAAAATATTTGGACGGGTAAATGGCCCGATGCCCTTCAACATGTCGAGCTGAAACTCCGCACATGAGAATGTTTGTCGATAACAACACATTCTAACAAATATTCTTACCCGAACCTTAACCCTCAAAAATCAGATTTTCCTTTTTTTTCTTTCTAGAGGAAGGTGAAGGAAATATAATGACACTGATTTCACGTAATAAAATTCACGTTTTCCGCGCTTAATTGATTGAGTTTTTAAAGAGACGTTGCAGATAACTTTGGTACGTAATATTATTTTTTCTGAAATAGTTGGTGAAAAAAATCTACAGTGTAAATGCCAGTGGGTCTTAGGAATATTAATACATTTCAGGACATGAAAAAAAAACTGTAGTTGCGGGCCTTGGGAGGGAGCACTAATTAGGATTTTTTAAAAGTCAGTTACTTGTTTGTATGTTTGTCAAAATTTCAGACACGCACCCCCCCTCCCCCCAAATTGCTCGACATTAAATTTCAAGAAGGTTTTGTAAATTAATATTTTTTTTAATACTCTCGTTAGTTTGTTCACGCCTAAGGAAATACAACTTTTTAACTGACCATAACAGAGGAAACGTGATTTTCAATTTAAGTTCATTTTATAAAAAAAAATTTATCTATCTAAATACTTTTGTATACATTTAATAACATAGAGTGTTGTGAAAAGATGCTTAAATCTTGATTAAAAAATAGTGAAACGACATTTGCCTAAGGTATGTGCTATCGTGGCTAACACACAACACACGTAGCCGGGTGAATTTGGAACACTAGCTTACCTTGACCTATGTGCACATGGTATGAACGTCATGTCCCTATTCACGGCTTGAGCCTAGCTCCGCGCCCCCCCCCCACACATCACGAGCCATCGCAGTGGACTTACTTCTCATCTTTTCTTTCCCTCTTCCGTATTTAATCTCTTACCCACCTACTTTCTGTCACAATTCATTTACTGCCGTCTTGGATACTACCTCTCAGCTAAGGGCTATTTTTTTAATTTTGTGCCGTTTTTTTTCTTCTGTTTGTTAGCTGACGAAGGCTTCCTGCCGACACGTTCGTTGTTTTGTTGTGTTCCATTTTTTCAGGATTAACCTTCCTTTGTTTTACTTATTTCCCATTTGTCTAAGGTAAGATGATTTTTACCCAAACCAGGAAATGTGTTTATACATTTTACACGCTGTACATTATATAAAACAATCTAATTAACATTGATCACGTAAGAGAAACCCTCACCCCTATCGTCAGAGGATAAAGGTCAAGGAAAAATCAATGTGTCACCAAAAGAATCTGATATGGATGTGCCTATTCGACCCCGACAACGGGGGGTCAGGATTGAATGGGAAAGTCACGCGCCTAAAGATAACAAGTCTGAAAATGGGTTTTAAAAGAAGGAAGAGGTGACCAGTCTAGAAACCGGGATGTTGGTGAAATGTTAGATCATTTATGGCCAATGTGGACCTGTGTGACATATTGAGTTTATGCTTTGACATCTGAGATCAATACGCTCATATACTAACATCGCTGATCCATAAACCAACATCATGGGACTGGCATCAGAAAATGGATGAAATGAACCGATATCTGACATAAAAAAAACAACACAATCTGATATCAATGAGCCAGTATCTGAGATCAATGAACCACTATCTAACATGAATGAGCCAGTATTTAACATTAAAAAAAAGCCGGTCTTACATCAGCCAATCGGTATCTTACATCGACCTACTTTCTTCGAGTATTTTTAAAAGTGATTGCATAACCATAATTTCCTGGAGGCAGAAACTGTTTGTACGCTTTTATTATGAATAGTCTCCACTTGAAATGGCCCCTTACAACTAAACAATACAAATAATTCTAAGGATGCTTTGAAACCGAACTTTGAAAACATGATGGCAAATAAAGGCAGAGTAATTCAAACAACCCCTTCAAGATCTTACACAGTTTATTCCCTTGAATGTTCAAAAAGTATCCTGACCGTAACGATTTATTTTTCTTCTGTTACGTCACTTCTTGTAACACTACCTTGTGTATGTCCGTCAGCCTTAGACATGTGGGAATCAGTAACACTACCTTGTGTATGTCCGTCAGCCTTAGACATGTGGGACAGCAGTAATACTACCTAGTGTATGTCCATCAGCCTTAGACATGTGGGACATCAGTAACACTACCTAGTGTATGTCCGTCAGCCTTAGACATGTGGGACATCAGTAACACTACCTAGTGTATGTCCATCAGCCTTAGACATGTGGGACATCAGTAACACTACCTTGTGTATGTCCGTCAGCCTTTGACATGTGGGAATCAGTAACACTAACTAGTGTATGTCCATCAGCCTTAGACATGTGGGACATCAGTAACACTACCTAGTGTATGTCCATCAGCCTTAGATATGTGGGACATCAGTACCACTACCGAGTGTTGTCCGTCAGCCTTATACATGTGGGGCAGCAGTTCATATTGATCAGTTTCACTGTTGTATTTTTGTATTGCACAGCATATGTTTGTTGAGCCTCCGATAAAAATAAACATTTGAACATTTGCAATATATGAAGTACACAATAAATAGGTTTGTACCAGTGGATGAAGAATGGAATTCAAATCCTGGCTTGTTGTAATGGAGTCTCTAAACAGACTTGAGCTCTTAGAACAAGATAGAATACTTCTGTGTCTCAGTCAAGGTTGCGCTTTTAAAACGTAATACTTATCACGAAGAATATAAAATAGTTAATATAAACATTTGAAAAAATGAAAGTACAAGATAATACAATTATTTTAAATATTTTGATACCAATAATTGGCATAGAATTGGGGTGCAAATGCTGGTGGTCTTTCCCGGGCCGCATTACTATCGGCATCCTTCCGTCTCGTGAGACGATGGTGCATCACCATTGGGTTGGGTTGCATTTTCTCGAGTGGCTGTGCAGACCTATCCTTGAGTGACAGTCTTTACCACAGTTTTTACACACGAGTTCTGTGCTTCTAAATGTTTTGGCCTTTCTCCTAGCTCTTCTGTCTGTAGCCTCTTCCATTCTTCGCTCCTCGGCTACCATGACGCCCCCTTTGACAACTGTGCGCCACGTAGATCGGTCTTTTGCCTTACACTCCCAGTCACTTGTATGTATTTTGACTGCTTTCATGTCCCTTTGACAGACATCTTTAAATCGCAGACGTGGGCGACCTGTTTTCCTCTTTCCAGCAGCAAGTTCACCATATAGGAGGTCTTTCGGAATGCGGCCGGGACTCATTCTTTTATTCTACCTTTTTATGGAGGGGCGACATTGTTGGATAAGTGCAAGGTTGTTTTTATGGAGGGGCGACATTGTTGGATAAGTGCAAGGTTGTTGTTTTTTTCTGGAAGGGAAGCTGCAAAATCTTTGCAAGCCCAAAGTGGCACTTCCCCGTGTTACGCCGCTGAATACGAGGAACGAAGAGATCGAAATGAAATGATACTGTTATAGTGCCTAGGGTTAGAGCGATGTCTAACACTTCCACTATTGCAATAATCCGATATAAAGAAATATTATATGTTGACATTTGAATCCCAGTCAATCCAGTGGTTGCTCTGGTGCTACTGAGGTTTAAGGAAGAAAATAGCGTTCAAGATGACAAGGTTTCTATTAAATTCAAGAGCGTACTACGTGGTTCACACAATCAGACACACGCTTCGCATGGTTTTCTATTCTTTTTTTTAAAATTTCGATACTTTTAAATGTAATATTTATTATAACAGAGATCAGGAAACGGCATGCTGCGGCATACTGATACGCGTCGAGTTGATGTTAGATGTCACAGGCACACTGATGTGACATAGAATGATGCTAGATGTCACAGTAACACTGATGTGACATGAAATGATGCTAGGTGTGCAATAACACACTGATGTGACATGAAATGATGCTAGGTGTGCAATAACACACTGATGTGACATGAAATGATGCTAGGTGTGCAATAACACACTGATGTGACATGAAATGATGCTAGGTGTGCAATAACACACTGATGTGACATGAAATGATGCTAGGTGTGCAATAACACACTGATGTGACATGAAATGATGCTAGGTGTGCAATAACACACTGGTGTGACATGAAATGATGCTAGGTGTGCAATAACACACTGGTGTGACATGAAATCATGCTAGGTGTGCAATAACACACTGATGTGACATGAAATGATGCTAACTGTGACACAGTAAACAGATGTTTCACAATATGATGCAATGTCTGCCATAACACACTGATGTGCCACAAGATGAGGCTAGATGAGATCATGTTAGATGTGCCATAACACACTGATGTGCCATATGATTATGCTATTTGTGCCATAACACTCTTACGTGCCACGAGATGATGATCCTTGGTTTGCCATAACGAAATTATGTGCCAGGAGAAGTTGCTCGGTGTGCCAAAAGATGATGATAGATATGCCATAACACACTGATTTGTCAAGAGATGATGATATATGTGCCGCAGTACATTCATGTGCCACGAGATGATGCTAGATTTGACACAGCACACTGATGCGTCACGAGATGAAGCTAGATGCCCTGCAGCACACTGATGAGCCACGAGATATTACTAGATGTGCCGCAGTACATTGATGTGTCACGAGGTTACGCTAGATTTGACACAGCACACTGATGTGTCAAGACATGATGCTAGGTGTGCCATAACACACTGATGTGCCACGAGATGATGCTAGATGTGCCACAGCACACTGATGTGCCAAGAGAGGATGCTAGATGTGCCACAGCACACTGATGTGCCATCAGATAATGCTAGATTGCCACAGCACAGTGATGTGCAAGGAGATGATGCTAGATGTACCACAGCACACTGATGTGCCACGAGATGATGCTAGATGTGCCACAGCACACTGATGTGCCACGACATGATGCTAGATGTGGCGCAGCACACTGATGTGCCATGAGATCATGCTAGATGTGCCACAGCACACTGATGTGCCACGAGATGATGCAAAATGTGTTGCAGCACACTGATGTACCACGAGATGATGCTAGATGTGCCACAGCACACTAATGTGCTACGATATGATGCCAGATGTGATGCAGCACACTGATGTACCACGAGATGATGCTAAATGTTCCACAGAACATTGATGTGCCACGAGATGATTGCTAGATGTGATGCAGCACACTTATGTGCCACGAGATGATGCTAGATGTGCCACATCACACTTGTGTGCCACGAGATTATGCTAGATGTGCTACGAGATGATGCTAGATTGGCAACGAGATGATGCTTACCGGAAATTTGTTGAAGAGCGAAAAATTGATCGACAGATATTTGATAGAACGGAAATCTGGTCGAGTCTGTTTTTCACTTCAAACGTTAACATTTTAGTCAAATTTCTTTTTGAACGCACTACACTATAGAATAAAACAAAATAATGCGTTCAAAAAGAAATTAGACAAAAATGTTAACGTGTGAACTGATACAAAAATAGTGTAACAAATTTACAATTACGGATGATGCTAGATGTGCAACGAGATGATGCTAGACAAGGCACGAGATGATGCTAGATGTGCCACGAGATGATGCAAGACTGCCACGAGATGATGCTAGATGTGCCACGAGATGATGCTAGATGTGCCACGAGATGATGCTGGACGTGCCACGAGATGATGCTAGATGTGCCACGAGGTGATGCTAGATGTGCCACAAGATGATGCTAGATGTGCCATGAGATAATGCTAGATGTGCCACGAGATGATGCTAGACCTGCCACGAGATGATGCTAGACGTGGCAGGTGATGATGCTAGATCTACCACGAGATGATGCCAGGTTTGGAGGCAGCAATCTTCCACCAAGATTAGACAGGGACGTCACGACATAGATAATGGTGCAAATCATGCAAACATGTTGCTATTTATTATCTCTCCCTGGTTAAGTTAATTAGCTAGCCTTTACGCGAAGGAGCTCATTACTCGAAACCTGTCAAGCAGGTCCAGTCATAAATTTTAAACTACGTGCCCACCCTACGTAAAATAAAAAAATACTTAGTGGATTTTAAAAATATTAAACAGGGAAAGGATCATATATTCTGCCACGGTTATGTGCGGTAACTGGGAGTTTGAATGAAATCTGCTCCACGGAAAATTATTCGATAGGAATTTTTTTTCGAAATGACACATTGGGCAAATCAGACAAACAAGCATTAATAGTGTTAATAGGTCTATATTTTACCACTTGCACTGACTCTCACTCTTCAATGACGCAATACATGCTGATACAGTCAATTACGTGACATTTGCTTATGCTGTTAATGACGTAATACATGCTGATAGCGTGCTGCCGATGGAAGAGATGCTGTTTACGCCACTGACTTGGTTTTTGGGCTTGAAGTAAAGTTTTCATGGAGCTGGTTGGTACAGGACCAACGTCTTCTCTGTGTTTATGGCGAGACCAACGTTTGTGCAGGCATCACGGAAGAACACAACGTTGCTTTTCGGCCTCTGAATCAGCGTCCAAAAGATAAAATTAAGAGCAAGCAACCAATAAGAAAAGCATTCAGGCAAAGGACAACGACGAAATCGTAGCCAAAAAAGTCTTCTCTATTGAACGAGGTAACAGTTGAAATTAAATTTTTAAAGGAATAATAAAATGTGCCCTTGTCTAAGATGGTGTCTTATTTTAAGAAATTCAAGATTTGCATCTGTTTTTTTTTAAATGTTTTACTAAAAGTAAAAATTTTCAAAATAGAAAGTATTTTATATATAATAGAGGATGACTGAGTATTACATACGTGTTTTCAGCCATAGAAGTGATTAAAAAAAAAATATTTATACTAAATGAATTGCCTGTTTATCAAACTATTTTATAATTATATCATGGAAGTTCCTAAAAGTTGCATAGGAATTCATTAGTGCAACCAATATAAACATTTTTTTTTTTTAATTTTGAAACAATTTTATAATTTTTTTTTTAGTTCCTAATTTCTACTAAATTAATTGCGTGTTTATGAAACGCATTTATAATTATATTTTTGAAGTTCCTGAAAGTTTCATATGAATTCATTAGTGCAGCAAAAATAAAAAATAAACGCAGACACAACACGAAGAAAGTTTGTTTTTTTCATACTATTAGTATGCCCACCACCTTGGACCAATTCACTTGCCATAGATTCAGGTCACAAACTTAATAAATATCACATTTTGTTGAATTCATAATGTTGAAAATATTAAGTTACTAAGGTACTTCACTAGGAAGATAAATAAACAACAGAGGCAACCATCACGGTTATAGTTCAACGTTTTATTGTAGGAGAACAACATAGAGTCCTACCAACATGGAGCACTCGACAAGACAGCATAAAAACATGACGTCACTACACAATAAATTATGTGGTGTGCAAAACAATGCGTAATTAGCATTCAGCATTTTGTCCATGTCCAACACATAATACGTAAGAAACCAAATAATTCAAACATTTCCAAAAACACGTTCATTTGGACCTTTCATACAGATCACCGAATTTTTTGTTTAAGTTCGTGAAATTAATTCTTTAAAAAGCCACTGCTGTAAAACTCAATAAAAGCAGGCATTAAGTCACGATGACTTGACATGAATGTGAGAGCCATCGTTTTCTCTCTTTCAAAGTAGACCCTCCGTAGAAACTATAAAAGTATGTCACTATGACATTTCCAATCCATTAAAAAAAAGATGACAGCTACTTTTAAAACGAGTAAAATTGTCAATTATCTCGCTAACAACTGAAATGATATACTGCCCCCTACCCCGCCCAGTCAAATTTTACTCTGTTCCAGAACAGTCGCCATTTCTTAGAAAATAAAGATAAGAAACACATGTTTTCAAAGGGCTCACACTCACCCTTTTATTTAACAGGTACCCTTTGCTTATTTTCAATAAAGAATTCGTTCGAGATAAGTTTTCCCATCGGAAGAAACACTAAAATTTCAGTGTCGAGGTCATGTCAACCATAAATTTCAATACTATGCTTTTAATTTATATTGTTTAACGCCATAATAAAGTCAAAGTTGATCCAGCTGAATAAAAGAATGGTGAAAATCTATGTTTCAGATTCAACATAGCATGATGGGAGCGCTTCTGGGTAAATAAAAAGTACGAATTCTACAGTCCTTAATAATAATTGTAATTAATGAAATGATCAACAACTTGCCGGAAAGGGGGCGATGAAAGTTGTTAAGACTTTATACAACGTATAGATCTAGTGTCATTATGTACTATCTACAACATATAGATGTAATGTCATTATGTAGTAGCTAAAACATATAGATGATGTGTTATTATGTAAGAGTTACAACATATAGAAGTAGTATCATTATGTAGAAGATACAAATTATATGTATTTGTAATTATGTAGAAGATACAACATATATGTCACAACACCATATTATAGAAGTACTGCCATTGTGTAGAAGATACAACATATAGAAGTAGTTGCATTATGCACGAGCTACAACATATATTTCTTATCTTGCTACAATGATTTATGGCATATTCTTTTCCAACATTAACCAAACATACGTGTCAATGTCTATGCAGAGCACAAGCAATGAAAACATTTTATTGAACTACTTGGCAATGTCTCCGAAAGGCACACACAATCAACGTATTTTAGCAATCATATCTTTCATCTTCTTAAATCGGCACATCATAATGTTTGACTGTTGTAGACCTTAACCTAGATTACCAATCGGCTTGTATATCACTACCAGCCAAATGCCCACAAATCGATGGTCAAAATCAATCTACTTATCGAAAACTTTTATCTTAAATGAGCTGCTCTTAGGTCGCTCAGGTAGAAAAGTGATGTCGAAGAGGGGACGGTTCAATTATTGATGAGACCCGGAGACTGAAGACATACAGTGACATTGATGCTTCGTGGAGCATTTTACGAAAGAAAAAAGAATGCTGTATGGGACTTGTGGTGAACCCAAGCAACTGACGAACCGAATAATGGAGTAATTAAATGTTAATGCTCTAATAGCTTTCCTTATTTTTTTTGGGGGGGGGGATTGTTCTCCGTCTTGTTAAGGTTCTCTATCTTACTTCTTGTTAGGGTTCTTTCGTCCTTGTTGTTGGGGCTATGTCTTCCTTGTTGTTGGGGCTATGTCTTCCTTGTTGTTGGGGCTATGTCTTCCTTGTTGTTAGGGCTATGTCTTCCTTGTTGTTGGGGCTATGTCTTCCTTGTTGTTGGGGCTATGTCTTCCTTGTTGTTAGGGCTATGTCTTCCTTGTTGTTAGGGCTATGTCTTCCTTGTTGTTAGGGCTATGTCTTCCTTGTTGTTAGGGCTATGTCTTCCTTGTTGTTGGGGCTATGTCTTCCTTGTTTTTAGGGTTACGTCTTCCTTGTTGTTAGGGCTATGTCTTCCTTGTTGTTAGGGCTATGTCTTCCTTGTTGTTGGGGCTATGTCTTCCTTGTTGTTGGGGCTATGTCTTCCTTGTTGTTAGGGTTGCGTCTTCCTTGTTGTTAGGGCTATGTCTTCCTTGTTGTTAGGGCTATGTCTTCCTTGTTGTTGGGGCTATGTCTTCCTTGTTGTTGGGGCTATGTCTACCTTGTTGTTGGGGCTATGTCTTCCTTGTTGTTAGGGCTATGTCTTACTTGTTGTTAGGGCTATGTCTTCCTTGTTGTTAGGGTTGCGTCTTCCATTTTGTTACTTATCTGTCTTTTTTTTTTTGTGTAGTTAGGATTCTTTCTTCCTTGTTGTTAGGGTTCTTTCTTTCAAAATGTTATGGTTTTTGTCTTCCAATTTGTTAGGGTTCTATCTTTATGTTGTTAGAATTCTGTCTTTTTGTTGTTTGGGTTCAGTCTTACTTGTTGTAATAGTTATCTCTTCCTTTGCTGTAAGTTTTCTCTCTTCTATGATCTGGGGGTTCTTTCTTACTTGTTTTAGGGTTCTGTCTTCCATGTTGTCAGGGATCTTTCTTCCATTTTTTTAGGGTTGTGTCTTTCTTGTTGTTTTACAAAAATTGGGGAACGATTTATCTCTTAAATATATTTTCCTTCTGGTGCTCCCCCACCACACCCCCTCCTCATCAAGTCTACATGCTTTATATTAATAGCACTGAAGGTGGGAAACAGCTGTCAAGCAGCGAGCTTTCATACGTGACGCCTGAACTCCGGTAAAAAGGTTGATTTGTTTTTAGGAGAGGTGACTCTTATAGTTGTCCCCAAACAGAAAAGCCAAGGTTAACGTGTAGGGCTTTATCTAGGCCTACTTTTTAAAGGCCGGCAAGTAGGATGTAGGACGGTCAGTAGGCCTATCAATGAAAGGCCGGAAGGTATGTTGTAGAAAACTGTCTGTAGGACTATTTTTTTAAGGGTCTGTATATATTATAGAACATGAAAAGTTACCTTGTTTTGTTAACCCTGGAACCCACCAGGTACTCTCTCAGAATACTCGGATCCGGTGTAAAATTGCTTACGGTTAAGCCCGAGTGGTGAAGTGATTTAGGAAGAGATGAATATGAAGTAATATAATTGCTTCATGGCGTCAATCAAGTTCCATAGAATAAAAAATAGATTTTAAAAAATGTATGAAATCTAAAGCTTAATCATCATTATTCTTGATTTCTTGAGCCCAAGGGACACACACTCACTTACGTTGCCACAGTTAAATCAACGTTTAAATTTTCATTCAGCATTTATATCAAGGGATGTCGAGTGGAGTGCAAGCTTCAGGTGATTGGGCTTAAACTCTGTTCACTTAACTTGTAATGTTGTGGCTACCTTCAAAATGGCGTTCTCTCTCCCCTGGGACATTAGATGCATGATCAGGCTGTTATGAACAAGTTTAGTCAGCAAGGCTAAATTTGTGGATGAAACAATGGCTGGTCATGGTCAAGTTAATAGTTTAGTGACGGTCAATTGTGATTGATCCGGTTATGTGAGGGTCAGTTGGGATTGATCAAGCTATGTGAGGGCCAGGTGTGATGGATCAGGTTTTTTGAGGGCCAGGAGTGATTGATCAGGTAATGCTAGTTCATTAAACAGGTGAGGTATTTGAGTATTGTCAACAAGTGTATTAGTAGTATGTTAGCTATTGGTGCAGTGCAATTAGTGTGTTCGTTATCATCGTAGTTCGAGTATTATGTTAGTTATCGTCGTAGTGCGAGTATTATGTTAGTTATCATCGTAGTGCGAGTATTATGTTAGTTATCGTCGTAGTGCGAGTATTATGTTAGTTATCGTCGTAGTGCGAGTATTATGTTAGTTATCGTCGTAGTGCGAGTATTATGTTAGTTATCATCGTAGTGCGAGTATTATGTTAGTTATCGTCGTAGTGCGAGTATTATGTTAGTTATCGTCGTAGTGCGAGTATTATGTTAGTTATCGTCGTAGTGCGAGTAGTATCTTAGTTATCACCGTAGTGCGAGTACTATATTAGTTATCGTCGTAGTGCGAGTAGTATGTTAGTTATCATCGTAGTGCCAGTAGTGTGTTAGCTTGTTAGCTATTGTCGTAGTGCGAGTCAAGTGTTCGTTATCGTCGTTGTGCGAGTAGTATGTTATTATCGCCGTTGTGCGAGGAGTATGTTTTTGATCGCGGTAGTATGAGTAGTATTTTCTTTATCGCCGTTGTAAGAGTAGTATGTTCTTTATCGTAGTAGTAAGAGTAGTAGGCTACTTTCAGACTTAGTGCAAGTCTCGTGTGTTATAACTTATTGCCGATACCAAGTTGTACCTAAGCTCACCTGATACAGAGTTGTCTCTAGACCATGGGAGCTTATCAAACTACATTGTGAGCTCATTCTAGTAGGTTGTTCGGATCAGAAGCTAGAATTTCGATCTACTTAATTCAGGAAAAAAATGAAACATACAGAACATACATCAAACCTATGTGATCTATGGTATATGAAGTGAACCGAAAATGCAATCTGAAAATGTGCCGTCTGGACAAGGCACTTCGACGGAATGCCAGATGGTTTAGTAAAAGTTGTTTTTATTGACAGAGACCTAGGGAAAGACTTATATCCGGTTGACAGAGACTGAGACAGAGACCTGGATAAAGATGGCTATTTGGTTGCTACTTCTTTTTAGCTACCATTTTTTTTCACGCAATAGTATGGCGTTCTTCTTCTTCTATATCTTAAGGGCCCAGGATCAATTTATTGATCATTTTTGCTCCTATGCATGTAGATGGGATTTGCAATGTTTCTGTTCCTGGTGTTGATGAGGAAATTTCACTGATTTCCAGTGCCACTTTGTGTAAAATTGAGGGAATCATGCACTAAGGGTTTGAAGGCTTGAGGCAATGGACACAAATGTGTCTAGTGTTGTCACCTCAACCGTTCCTTTTTGAAAGATTGTTCCAGTCCCTGATTGTCTTGGGCAGGAATGAGCAGCTCCTATACTGGCTTCTTGCTGGTATGAGCCTGAATTGCCTGTCATGGCCTCGCCGCTGTCTATGGGGGAGAGGGACGAGTTTCTGTTTAATACTGGAACAGTGGACTAGGCCATTATTTATCTTGTACATCATGGAGAGCCTGGATTGTCATCGTCTTTCTCCAATGGTGACCAGCCTAGTGTTTCCAGCATGCTGCCAACACTAGAGGTATTCCTGTAGCGGTTTAGGACAAAGCGTGCTGCTCGTCGCTGGACCGCCTCCAACCTGTCAATATTCTTCTGGGTAAATGGGTCCCAGACTGAAGATGCATAATCTAAAATCGGACGGACAAAGGCTTTATATGCTCTTTCTTTCACACAGGAGTTGTCAATCTTTAGATTTCGCCTTAAGAACCCTAGGGCCTTGATATTGACGCTATTGAGTAAATGTGCTACATCATCCCATACCCACCCCTCACTCGGTTTGGAAAAGGTATTTTAGATCTGAGTGATTTGTATTTATTCTAAAGAATTCCTTTAAGGGACACATTGTCTAGAATAGTTGTACTAGAACGATATGATTTAATTGCACAAAGAGGATGACTGCAATCTTAGCATATAGACAGAGCCAGACAGACAGACTTTTCGAGACCTATTGAGGGCGAGGGAGAAATTTTTAGTTTTACATGACGTAATAGAACTGTATGTGTGTAAATTAATATTTGTATTTAGAGGGGTAAATCTTGTTCATCTGCTGTAAGTTAATACAGCTTTTTGCTTCTAAGCTCAAAGTTGTTTAGAACTTTGGATGAATCATTGTGTTAGAAAATCGTATAAAGAAGCCGCATTCATATATTAATTTTGGAAAAACAACCAATACTAACACTGGTGTAAGAAGGTCGGATGGAGGGATTGGTTCCCACCGAGTGGCGCATTTTTGTATCAAAATTTAGGGCAACATTTTCAGCCATGGAAAGTTTGTTTTTTATTAGGAGGGGCGGCAAAATGTTGTCCCGCCCCGAGTAGCACAAATCCTCGTTATTCCACTGCATAGTTTTGTCCTTAAAAATGTCTAGAAATTCCATTTAATTGGATTAATGTTTAAATGGATAACGTCTTGGAAAAGAAATAGAATGACGATGTCAGTGTTAAAAGAACATGTCTTTATCTGGAACAGATTTTAAAAAAAAAATATCTGTCAACCAAAGGACTTTTAAAAAAAAAAATTAGTTTCATCAAAAGCTAAATGAAAAGTGTAAAAGAGCGCTGTGACCCGCTAACCCGACACACTTATTACTTGGGTATTGGATATTGAAGGAACGGACGTCGCTGGCCAGACCAGGTAATAAAAACACAGCAGGTCGGCAACCCTCTGAACTTAGTAATTTGTTGACATGAAAGACCCCCGATCGATGTATGCAGTCTTCAATTGTGTGTTGTTTTTCAGCAACGTTCTTTATCAGACAACGGAGTTGTCATTCCATAAAGATCTCGTTTTTTACAAGAAAATTAGTGCATTGTCTGGACCAATAAAGTGTTGGAAATTGACAAAATACTGAATGTTGCGCCTTGTTTTGCACACCAAATTTGATTGTGTATTGACGTCACTTTGTTATGCAGTTCCTGTCTTCTGTCCATGTTGGTAGAACTCCATGTTGTTCTCTTAAAATTAAAACGTTGAACTAACCTTGATGGTTGCCATTGCTTGTTTCATTATCTTCCTTGTGAAGTGGATTAGCAACTTATATATTTTGAAGTGGATTAGCAACATAATATTTTCAACATAAAGACAATAATCAGATCTTGGAGTTTGGATTCTGTCGGTCCCGATAAGTTGTTGTTCTATTTTCAGACTAATTTTAAAATAGATTCTTTGAGACACGCGTATAATCTTTTTCAGGCACATTGTCATATACATCTACGCAAGGAGACTTCAATAAAGTTTCGAATTATTGATTCATTATATTAAATGAATTAAGTTATTTTTCACGTTTGTCATAAAATAATCGTTTCACTGTCACAATTCCCATGCATCATGTCTTTTGCGTTTACATATTATCTCACTTTCGTAATGTTATTTTGTCCATAACCATTAAGTGAAAAAAAAAATATTGTAAAACCTAAGGGCAAATCACAGGCCATAGATTAAGAAGCACTGTGTTCAGATGAAATCCATCACGGTCGTAAAAGTGAAAATTGATGCTCGATATCTTGTGATGTACTAAGATTTCCAATTACTATCTTTTTATGAGGCTATAAGCTTTATTAAAAGTATGAAACCCACATCAGATTTAGAAACATATCATACACACAATTTTTTGTAACATATCTAATAATACATTTTAAACTTTATAAACCCGCCAGTAGTAGCAAAATTTTAATTAATTTTGTTTGTCATATTATTTAAATATTTTACACTGTAACACACCTACTCTGACATGGCGTGGGAGCTTATTTCTTATGCTGTGGGTTATGTCAGTAGTATGGTTACTTATGTTATGTTGATATTTCAGGATGCCGACTAAGGCTTCTTCATTCTTCCACTTATAATCCGGGCACGCAAATAAGAATACTGAATCCTGGTTAAACTTACAGTACTTTATTGAACACACTTTATATTGATAATATTAATAAATAATCCTTGCATGAATGTAATTTCA
>CAXITT010000806.1:273057-284251 GCA_964033795.1 Lymnaea stagnalis | reverse complement strand
ACTGAAGATGCATAATCTAAAATCGGACGGATAAAGGCTTTATATGCTCTTTCTTTCACACAGGAGTTGCCAATCTTTAGATTTCGCCTTAAGAACCCCAAGGCTTGGTTTGCTTGGTTACATACATTGTTAATATGCTCGTCCCAGCGGACCTCTCTTTGAATGGTAACACCCAGGTACTTTACGGAGGAAACTTGCTCAAGAATATGGCCGTGCAGTTCGTATTGGTAGTGTAGAGGAGTACAACTTCTAGAGATTGATAGTGTCTGGCACTTGGCAGGGTGAAATTACATGTCACAGCTCATCTCCCACTCAGCCCTTGTAATACTAACATTTTTTATCGGTTTCACTCAACCGAGTTCACTATGTTTGGGGATCAACTAAAGAAGGCAGAATTGGGAGGTGAATATACCATTATTATTTTTACGTTGGTGGGAGACATCCGTAGCCAGAGGTGCAGCTATAACATTATTGGGAGATAGTCTAAATTGACCATTAGAAGGCATCTTGACGAGAGCTTTATGGCGAGACTCAGGTTTTACAATAAGGGCATCCTTTTTGCTAACACTAAAGGGATGGTCTAATTGTTAACACTAAAGAGATGGTCTAATTGCTTACACTAAAGGGATGGTCTAATTGCTTACACTAAAGGGGTGGTCTAATTGCTTACACTAAAGGGATGGTCTAATTGCTGACACTAAAGGGATGGTCTAATTGCTAACACTAAAGGGATGGTCTAATTGCTAACACTAAAGGGATGGTCTAATTGCTTACACTAAAGGGATGGTCTAATTGCTGACACTAAAGGGATGGTCTAATTGCTAACACTAAAGGGTTGGTCTAATTGCTAACACTAACGGGATGGTTTAATTGCTAACACTAAAGGGATGGTCTAATTCCTAACACTAAAGGGAAGGTCTAATTGCTTACACTAATGGGATGGTCTAATTGCTTACACTAAAGGGATGGCCTAATTGCTGACACTAAAGGGATGGTCTAATTGTTTACACTAAAGGGATGGTCTAATTGCTGACACTAAAGGGATGGTCTAATTGCTGACACTAAAGGGATAGTCTATCTGCTAACACTAAAGGGATGGTCTAATTGCTTACACCAAAGGGATGGTCTAATTGTTAACACTAAAGGGATGGTCTAATTGCTTACACCAAAGGGATGGTCTAATTGCTAACACTAAAGGGATGGTCTAATTGCTTACACCAAAGGGATGGTCTAATTGCTTACACCAAAGGGATGGTCTAATTGCTAACACTAAAGGGATGGTCTAATTGCTTACACTAAATGGATATGATGGAATACTTGAATTACACAAGGTGATTTGAAACACTTTCAAGATTCAATAAAATATACTCAGCGCTTCCAGAGATAAATCCATAACAGAGCCATAACAGTGCCATAACAATGCCATAACAATGCCATAGCAGTTCCATGACAGTGCCAAGACAATGCCAAGACAGTGCCATAACAGTGCCATAACAGTGCCATGACAGTGCCATGACAGTGCCAAGGCAGTGCCAAGACAGTGCCATGACAGTGCCATAATAGTGCCATGACAGTGCCATAACAGTGCCATAACATTGCCAAAACAGTGCAGTAACAATGCCATGACAGTGCCAAGACAATGACATAAAAGTGTCATGACAGTGCCATAACAGTGCCATAACAGTGCCATAACAGTGCCAGGACAGTATCATAATAGTGTCAATACAATGCCATAGCAGTGCCATGACAGTGCCATAACAGTGCCATAAAAGTGACATGACAGTCCATAACAAAAGACCAGTAATAGCTATTTTTGTGTTTTTATAAAGGTTGGGTGGGTGGGGGTGTGGTTGATTCAAAGAGAGTTCACCTATATGTCAATGTAAAATTTCAATACAGTTGTGTTGTCTCCCTTTGCGAGACTGACCTGGCCAAGCCGGAGTTGGGGAAAAAGTGGGGTAGGGGTGTTTATGGGTGAATAACATAAAATTTAGGCAAGACTTTAGGTCAGTAAGTAATTCTAGCGATCTTTTTGGTCAACAAAATACAAAGTCGACTTTACTTCTGCCTAACGTCAGTCTCTTTCCCTTTTTGACATGCCTTTCTCTTTGCCTCATTGACTTCTCCTTCTCTTTGCCTCATTGACTTTTCCCTCTCTTTGCCTTATTGACCTCTCCCTCTCTTTGCCTTATTGACCTCTCACTCTCTTTGCCTAATTGTCCTGTCCCTCTCTTTGTCTTATTGTCCTCTCCCTCTCTTTGCCTTATTGACCTCTCCCTCTCTTTGCCTTATTGACCTCTCCCTCTCTTTGTCTTATTGACATCTCCCTCTCTTTTTCTTTCTGTCCTCTCCCTCTCTTTGCCTTATTGACCTCTCCCTCTCTTTGTCTTATTGACATCTCCCTCTCTTTTTGTTATTGACCTATCCCTCTCTTTGCCTTATTGACATCTCCCTCTCTTTGTTTTATTGACATCTCCCTCTCTTTGTCTTATTGACATCTCCCTCTCTTTTTCTTTCTGTCCTCTCCCTCTCTTTGCCTTATTGACCTCTCCCTCTCTTTGTCTTATTGACATCTCCCTCTCTTTTTGTTATTGACCTATCCCTCTCTTTGCCTTATTGACATCTCCCTCTCTTTGTTTTATTGACATCTCCCTCTCTTTGTTTTATTGACATCTCCCTCTCTTTGTCTTATTGACCTCTCCCTCTCTTTGCCGTATTGTCCTCCCTCTCTCTGTGTCTTATTGACATCTCCCTCTCTTTGTCTTATTGACCTCTCCCTCTCGTTGTCTTATTGACCTCTCCCTCTCTTTGCCTTATTGACCTCTCCCTCGCTTTGTCTTATTGACATCTCCGTCTATTTGCCTTATTGTCCACTCCCTCTCTTTGTCTTATAGACATCTCCCTCTCTTTTTCTTATTGTCCTCTCCCTCTCTTTGCCTTATTGACATTGACCTCTCCCTCTCTTTGTCTTATTGACATCTCCCTCTCTTTTTGTTATTGACCTATCCCTCTCTTTGTCTTATTGACCTCTCCGTCTATTTGCCTTATTGTCCTCTCCCTCTCTTTGCCTTATTGACCTCTCCTTCTCTTTGCCTTATTGACCTCTCCCTCTCTTTGCCTTATTGACCTCTCCCTCTCTTTGTCTTATAGACATCTCCCTCTTTTTGCCTTATTGACCTCTTCCTCTCTTTGCCTTATTGACCTCTCCCTCTCTTTGCCTTATTGACATCTCCCTCTCTTTGTCTTATTGACCTCTCCCTCTCTTTGCCTTATTGACCTCTCCCTCTCTTTGCCTTAGTTATTTCAACATATTTTGTCCCTTTTCATTCATTCCATTGTTCAAGTCCGCTTGTTCTTATGCCTGCTTCAAGTCAATACTTGCACTTTGAATCTGATTGAACACGTTTTATGCTCGTGTGCCTAGTTGTTATTTTTAAGCCCAGCAGACGACAGGTTAAGGTCATTTCAAACACGAGCTGATGAGTTGTCTCCACTTACTGACACACTCCAATTTCATCTGAGGTCCGGGTCCACTGATCCACTTCACATGAGTATTTGATTTATTTTTGAAACCATGAACCTTTGACTAGCCACTGGTGTAATTTCAAGATTTTCATTTTGGATGTTAAAATATTCTCAACATGGGGCCCTAATTTTTTTTTACTTGTGTGTCTCTGTGTGTTTGCATGTCAGGTTGGGTGTGTGTGTGTTGTCTGGTAAATGGTTGTGTTTATGTGGGTGGGAACTTTGTAGAGTGTGTTTTTGTTGTGGTTGTTGTGGTGAGGCGATAGGATGATGGTTGAATGACGTGGTGAGGCGATAGGATGATGGTTGAATGACGAGGTGAGGCGATAGGATGATGGTTGAATGACGTGGTGAGGCGATAGGATGATGGTTGAATGACGTGGTGAGGCGATAGGATGATGGTTGAGTGACGTGGTGAGGCAATAGGATGATGGTTGAATGACGTGGTGAGGTTATAGGATGATGGTTGAATGACGTGGTGAGGTGATAGGATGATGGTTGAATGACGTGGTGAGGTGATAGGATGATGGTTGAATGACGTGGTGAGGTGATAGGATGATGGTTGAATGACGTGGTGAGGCGATAGGATGATTGTTGAATGACTGGGATTTCCAGCCAAACACCATCCGGTTGTCTTAAGCTTAGATTCACCAATTATTGGCGTAACAATCTCCTGGACAATATTTTCACAAATGGGTTTTTCTGATACAAGAATGAATCATTAAAATATAAGAAGATTGTGTCTTTTTCATAACATTAACAAAATTATTTTATAATATTTGTGCCATTATTTAATAAAAGATGTATTCGACGTTAAACAAATTGTGTGACAGCACATCCTCTATCATCACAATACATCAACTACGCTAGCATTATAATGCATCACATTCTCCATCATCAGAATACATCACATCCTCTATCATCACAATACATCACATCCTCTATCATCACAATACATCACATCCTCTATCTTCACAATACATCACATTCTCCAACATCATAATGCATCACATTCTCCATCATCAGAATACATCACATCCTCTATCATCACAATACATCACATCCTCTATCGTCACAATACATCACATCCTCTATTGACAGAATTCATCACAAACTCTCCATTCCTACTTCTAAAATTGGAGGAGAGTGTATCAGTGACATGTATGTGCAATACATTTATGTGGAGACGCGTCAAAGGCTAACACATAATGTGGCTATAAACATAATGTGGCTATAAACATAATGTGGCTATAAACATAATGTGGCTATAAACATAATGTGGCTATAAACATAATGTGGCTATAAACATAATGTGGCTATAAACATAATGTGGCTATAAACATAATGTGGCTATAAACATAATGTGGCTATAAACATAATGTGGCTATAAAAATAATGTGGCTATAAACATAATGTGGCTATAAACATAAACATTTTTTAACTGTGGGAGGTGGATTTTTTTTTATGGTAATTATTTTAAATTTCGATAGCATATTTATTTTTCTATTGCACATGGCAGGGGTGTCCCATCTAGGTTACCAGATATTGAATTTGCGTCTATTGCCCCAAGCCTTCAAACCCCCAGCGCATGATTCCCTCACAAAGTAGCACTTGTAATCATTGAAATATCCTCATCAGCACCAGGCACAGAAACATTGCAAATCCCCTCTACATGCATAGGAGCCAAAATGATCAATAAAGTGATCGTGGGCCCTTAAGATATAGAAGAAGAAGAAGAAGAAAAATTTAGAAATAAAATATCCCCTATTTGGAATGTCATATTGTATGCCAGTGAAGCACAAAACTACCTTGATCGTTGATATACAATGTGATAATTTATTTTGTATAGAAAACTTGCTAGTGCCGTTCACCCATCATTCCATTTTGTTGTGTGTTAAAATGGTTGTATCTGTAAAGAAACCACCAATGACTGGTAAAGTAATACGCCAAACAACTTAAGTGTAAAACTAGTCAAAACCACTCACTAAAATGTTACAAAAAGGGGGCTTAACTTCTTGATGTATTTTTTATTAAATAGCCTTAATATTTTTCACGAGCTCTCTCCCTTTGACTCTCCCTGGCATTCGAACACGTCCAACTTCTGATGACCGTGCCGAAAGTGGGACGAAAAGTCCGTGGAGAATTGATTATGAATGGTTTAAAATGGTTGGCCCAACAAACAACAGAACGAGTTAGGCGTGGACAATGGGGGGGGGGGGGCATGAAGGTGGTGACCGCTTTCTCCCCTCTTGTTAGCAAACAATTTAACATCATTGACCTTTCACATTGTATTGTTGTCACCTCCAATTACACACCAGTTGTTAAAGGTGAAGTCTACTTGTTAATGGGGCATTGTTATTTTCTGTTGGACACCGGTCCACAGTAGTTCATTTCAAGGCTTCGTTTGTCTTCGTTTATTTTCCATTCATAACTTGGGTTCTTGCAGACAACACCATTGTNGGGGGGGGGGGGGGAGCATGAAGGTGGTGACCGCTTTCTCCCCTCTTGTTAGCAAACAATTTAACATCATTGACCTTTCACATTGTATTGTTGTCACCTCCAATTACACACCAGTTGTTAAAGGTGAAGTCTACTTGTTAATGGGGCATTGTTATTTTCTGTTGGACACCGGTCCACAGTAGTTCATTTCAAGGCTTCGTTTGTCTTCGTTTATTTTCCATTCATAACTTGGGTTCTTGCAGACAACACCATTGTTCTTGGCATATACCTGTGCTGAAAAGGGCATATTTCACGATAAGATGATGGTTGAAGGGCCGTCCATGGTGTATGTCACGCTATTTTTGACAATTTTTACCCCCTCCCTAACCCTGTCATCATCTGTCACAAATCTCAGCCCACCCCCTTTTTTTAAAAAGTACGTCACATTTTGTAACTAAATAATTATTTATAAATTAAAAATTCAATTTCAGATTTTATAGTATGATTTTAAAAAAATAATTTGAGACGATAGAAAGAGCTTTAATCCCCTCCCCCCAAACCCCACACCCCGTGCCACAAACTGTCACACTTTCATAAACCCCCGACTCCCCTTCTTTAGCGTGGCGTACTTTGTGGACGCCGCTAAAGGTATCATCCATCAGCCCCCCACATTTATTTATGTCAGTATCAATTTATTGTTATTTTTGTTTTCCATATTATTGAAAAATCAAAATACACTTTTGATGAACAAGTTCACATGAATTACGATCGATAATAAGCAATATTTGTTCTTAAAATATTCATATTCTAATTCTACTTTAAACAAGAATCGATATCATAAGTGGTGGTTTGACATGTGCTACAAACACATTGGCGAGTGTGGAGTGGGGAAGGGGGGTGTGTGTCCTTTCTTCTCTAATGTTGCTGTTTTATTGTCTCATTCACTCCCACCCCCAACCCATACATGCTGACACTGACAACCCTGCCCCGATACATGCTGACAACCCGGCCCCGATACATCCTGACAACCCTGCCCTGATACATCCTGACAACCCTGCCCCGATACATGCTGACAACCCTACCCCGATACATCGTGACAACCCTGCCCGATACATGCTGACAACCCTTCCCCGATACATGCTGACAACCCTGCCACGATACATCCTGACAACCCTACCCTGATCAATCCTGACAACCCTTCCCATATACATCCTGACAACCCTGCCACGATACATCCTGACAACCCTGCCCTGATCAATCCTGACAACCCTTCCCTGATACATCCTGACAACCCTGCCCCGATGCATGCTAACAACCCTGCCCCGATACATCCTGACAACCCTGCCCGATACATGCTGACAACCCTGCCCCGATACATGCTGACAACCCTGCCCCAGTTAAAAAATAATAATTTCCTTTTGCATCTTCTATAAATGATGAGTATACCTCTAACGGGTTATTTTAAGCACGGTCAAGACTGCTGTGGGGGAAATGCCGAGAGTAACTTCCTAATAAACGACCCCCGCATCAGCTCCACCTGTGACCTGGCGTTTGTAACTACACGTGCAGTCATCACTCAGCCAGGTTTATAGACAATGTCTAGTCACAAACAAAACGTCTGCCTTGCAACTCTATTCAATAAGACAGTCATTAGGTGTTGTGCTTACATGGCCAAATATTTAGCCACTGCCGTTACACTTCACTTACTTCTTTGACACAATCATCACCAACACACACCAATGATCAGGCAGACAACAGATGTGGGACACAGCCAGTTCCAACTTGTGTTTAGCACTTTTGAACTGCAGCACCCCCTATTCCCCCTCCCCACTCAAAATGTATTAATGGCATAAAGTGTAATCTTTTTTTTTTAATTATAGATTTCTTCAATGCTTGTACATAATATTTAATAGCATGATAAATAATTCACAAGGTCTATGGCCATTGTCAATGTCATGGTCATTCATCTCATTCGTGGAAAAAAAAACTACCAAGAAAATGCTTGCGTTGAACTCTGTCACGACCTGCGAGAGACGAGAGCTCTAGTGGGTCATGACGCTGTACCTCATAGTTCCAGTGACGCGGTGTTCGGGTGTTCCACGCATGCGCACTTGTCATAGAGAAACGTTAAATCACAATAGAGATAAGCGCTGTCACTCACGCTTTTGTGTGTATTTGTGGGGAACATGGACATCCGCAAATGTTTGGGGTTTTTTTTAGCAACTGCTCCCCCACCTTGCTCACCCCTTGCGGACGCGCACATGTGGGAAAGCTTTCTTTACGTTTTGCATCAAAGTGTGACGTCTGTGATGTATCGTACTTAGTATATGAATGTGATAAACTGTAGGTGATATTCGAAATGCTTATATGTAAGTGAAAAATAAATTCTATGTAGGGCCTACACACTTTTATCATTATTTATAAGTTTTCTTACTCTGTGTGCACAGTCTTAAAATCGTGCCTAAACTTTGTCTGAAGAAGCACCCCCATAATTTAAATCACGAGCCGCCTCTGGACAAGACTTAACGAATAAATCAACGTTGAGATTGGGGGGTAGTTTCGCTTATGGAAATCGGTTTCTGTATTTACCCGGTATCTGAGGAAGAAACTTCTGAACGTATTTTGTCGTGTTTTTTTTTTTTTCTTATGAAGAGATAGATTTAATTGATGTTGTCCTCACTTAACTGTCTTATGAAGAGATAGATTTAATTGATGTTGTCCTCACTTAACTGTCTTATGAAGAGATAGATTTAATTCATGTTGTCCTCACTTAACTGTCTTATGAAGAGATAGATTTAATTCATGTTGTCCTCACTTAACTGTCTGACTGCTAACCAATCTCACACCTCCAACCGGCCCCCAAAACCTTAACCTTTAAAGCTCCCAGACAGTTTTCCACGTAAGCCAATCGTCCAATCAAAAATTGCCTGTTGGGCACGTAGACCAGGGTTTCTCAACCTGGGGTGCTCAATCCCATGTGGATGCGAAGTGGCATATCAGTGGCTGCGGGGGGGAAAGGGGGGTAGGGGTCGGGATTATAAGAACACAATGGCCATTGACTTTTAAGTTATGATGTAAATGTTTATTTTTAAATTTATTCACTCACAAGGTCTAAAGTTTTCTTTGTCGCTGTATTTTTACTTCAGATTTTAAAATACACTGCTATTTTTATAGGGTTGCGAGACCTATTCATACATTTCGTTCGGGGTGTCGAATATTAAAAAAGATTGGGAAACCCTGGCTTAGATCCACTTCCTTTTCCTCCCACGCCCCAAGTGGCTCAAAAAACATCATTCATTACGTAGGGGGAAACCACTCTGGTGACGCCTGTATCTAAATATAGCTATGTGACCTAAATAGCTAGTGGAAGCAGTGTGTTTAGTTCTCTGTCTGTGCCCCACCTCGCCTCAGGAGTGCAGACAACAACATGTGAGATCAGCTGAGTGCAGACGACTACTGTAAGAGAAGAACGGGGACCAATGTGCCTGTGTGCACACGCTTAGGGCTAACTTGTGTCTATTTCGCTGGGCTGGAAGGTAATCGGTTACAACTAGGTAAGTGTTTTGTTTTTATTAACGTATTAAATTATCTCTTATTTACAACGTCAAGTCTCTTGCTGCTAGTGGGAGGGGAGGAGTGGGGTGGATGAATGAAATTGATTGAAAGATAAGGTAATTATCTTATAGCGTGAGACAAATCGAAGGTCCTATTCATATTCAGCGGTTCTCATGTTTTAAAATTGTTCTATTAAGTTGTTCTATTAAGTTGTTCTATAACAGATTGAAGTTGAACCATTCGGTCACTTTTAACTGTGTTGATAAGAGCAGTGTCCCCCCTCAGCCCTCATCGGAGCAGTGCCCCCCTCAGCCCTCATCGGAGCAGTGTCCCCCTCAGCCCTCATCCGAAGCATAGCGCACCCCCTCCCCCACCACCCCAACAGACACACGCCAATCTTTTTTCTTACCCGATGTTGAAGAAAGCATAATTCAGAACAGTCATTTGCAGTGGCAGAGCGAAAGGGGCGGGGGGGGGGGGGGGGGGTGTTTGGGGAGGAAAAAAAGGGGTTTCAACAGTGGAAAGGGAGGGGAGGTGGTTTTTTTTTTTTTTTAAAATAATCTCCTTTATACAGCTTGATCACAATCTCCTTTATACAGCTTGATCACAATCTCCTTTATACAGCTTGATCACAATCTCCTTTATACAGCTTGATCACGATCTCCTTTATACAGCTTGATCACAATCTCCTTTATACAGCTTGATCACAATCTCCTTTATACAGCTTGATCACAATCTCCTTTATACAGCTTGATCGCAATCTCCTTTATACAGCTTGATCACAATCTCCTTTATACAGCTTGATCACGATCTCCTTTATACAGCTTGATCACAATCTCCTTTATACAGCTTGATCGCAATCTCCTTTATACAGCTTGATCACAATCTCCTTTATACAGCTTGATCGCAATCTCTTTTATACAGCTTGATCACAATATCCTTTATACAGCTTGATCACAATCTCCTAAGATGTCAAAATTAAACTTTGCACTTTATTTATATGATTTTTTTTTTTTCATCTCTTGCCAGAATTCTTGATACAAGTGTATTCAAATTTGGCTTCAGCTCCAAAACTTTTTTTGAACATTTTAATTCAGCTCTTCCTTCACTACACCGCCACATATCTAAAAAAAATAGATTTATCATACAATACAATGTATTTCCCTTTTGGCAGCAGAATACTTTCAGATTATGAATTGTCTCCCACTTTTCTCTTCTGCTTCTAACTCCGACTGGTCTGTAGATAGGAACAACACGTGACGTCAAAAGTTTGCGCTGGGGGCGAGATAATTTATTTTGATATTAGAAATGTTTGATTGGGGTTTAACAAGGGTCGCTAGGATGGGTGCCTCCAGGGGTGGACTCCCCCCCCCCCAGGCAACCCCCTTCCTACGCCCCTATATATTCTGACAAATAAACAATGTCATGTGTGACACCTGTTGAGACCCGCTGGTCCTCACCTTTGTGAGACCCGCTGGCTCCACTCTCTCCATCGCTTCCCCACGCGTTCAGCGCTACCCCACGCGATATGACACAATTAGGCTGGGCCTTAAAATAATAAAAGTAGACTTAAATAACAATGGAAAGTAACTTATTCACTTTGGCCATGACCCAGTTTAAGCAATACACTCATTCTTGTCGAGCGTCCCAACTCTGAGTTGTCACTCTGATGACC
>CAXITT010000806.1:251598-272297 GCA_964033795.1 Lymnaea stagnalis | reverse complement strand
TTATTCGACCAGATCGCCATTGAGAGCCTACTATACAATAATATTGGGCAGTATCTTGTTATCCTGTTTATGTGTATAGTATATGTAATTTGTATGCTGATAGTTCTGTTTTCTTATAATTAAATATTTATTTGTGGGCTGAACCACTCTTGTGTTATTAGTATAGTTTAAGTATTAATAGACTTGCAAGTGAGAGCTAGTGAGAGTTTTCCTTGAATGATAGAGTGAGTGTGAAGTAGGATTAGTGTAGAATACTTCATCAGGAAATTAATCGTACCCTAGACATAACCATACTAGCAGTACTAATCTAACGTAGAGGAAAGGGACCTTTGTTTGTTAATACAAACATTAAACATTTAAACCCAAAACTAATAATAATTGGGTCAGTACATTAATTAATTACAACACATCATAGTTGTAACAACAATTTTTTTGTAACAACACCTGTGGGGTCATCGCTGAGAGAGGCACCTTCTGTGACTTCAAACGAATTCTTAACATGGTCAAATGGCTAATTAACTGATTGCGATAGACCCGGCTCTCAAAAGTCATGTGTTCTTGTAATATTGTACACTTCATGTTGGCTATATCGCAATCGCTTTTACAGTTTTCTTTTTTCTACAATCACAATATATAATTAATTTCAACAAAAAAATTATTCTAGTGTTACGCACTGGCTTCTATTGTAAGAAATGATCTCCAATTTTAAATTGATGGCTCGTTCGAACAGTGCCTAACAAAGGCCGATATAGAAAAATACAATAACAAAAATACGACACCCAAAACAGTACCAATTACAATTAATAAGATTAATTTAGTAAATATACAATAACAAAACAAAAGAAATATAATTATAAATCATCAGCCTACAGAGTATGGGAAAATCTTGTACCGGTACACAATTAGTACAATGTGCCAATTAATAATGATGAATGCGAATAAACACATATGAGTACACAAAGAATAATACACGTCTCGTGAAGTTAAAAATATCTATCAATCTCCCTCTCAATCTCCGTGAACCTCTGTCCCTGGCAATCACGTATATATGCAGCGTAAGCACTGCCTTCCAGAAACTACTCAGACATTGTTTACGTTTCTCGGCAAATCGAGAACGTTCGACAAGATACTAGGAGACAGACTAACCATGTTTAATTGGTAGTCGGGAGTAAACACGATAGAACAAAGAGATTAAACCACGCCCACAACAATCGTTAGCGTCTGCTAGGAATCTAATGTGGGGTCAAACAAAGTGCACGGCACGGGGAAGTCCTACATAACACTAGTAATTAACTTAAATATATTTAATATAAATGAAAGGGATATTCAAGAACGATCGCAACACACAAACAAACAAAAACACAAATACGATTTGTAAAACATTGCACATAATAAGATCTGACGAGGGTGTTGATCCATGCTGTCGCGTGATTTCTAAGCTCTTCCTAATTCCCCCATAGACTTTTTGACACCAGACACACAACATTACAAGTCTAGATTCGCTTATTGTACCATCTTCACCACTCTATGTGACACCCCATTACAATATCTATACATACTAATCATGGCTGTGCGAAAGGGGCGACTGCCTCGCACCCTAATGTAAGTATAGGGCATTCGACTGATAAAAATAATTTTATAGATGAAACAGGGAGAGGGCCATTTTCAGGCATCGCCCCTGCCGGCGTAGTCTTTCCTCGGCCCGGTTCTGAGCCTACTTGCATCATCCACACTATTTCATGTCACAAATAACTTCTCTACTTGCATCATCCACACTATTCCATGTCACAAATAACTTCTCTACTTACATCATCCACACTATTCCATGTCACAAATAACTTCTCTGCTTACATCATCCACACTATTCCATGTCACAAATAACTTCTCTACTTACATCATCCACACTATTTCATGTCACAAATAACTTCTCTACTTACATCAGCCACACTATTTCATGTCACAAATAACTTCTGTGCTTACATCATCCACACTATTCCATGTCACAAATAACTTCTCTACTGACATCATCCACACTATTACATGTCACAAATAACTTCTCTGCTTACATCATCCACACTTTTCCATGTTACAAATAACTTCTCTACTTGCATCATCCACACTATTTCATGTCACAAATAACTTCTCTACTGACATCATCCACACAATTACATGTCACAAATAACTTCTCTGCTTACATCATCCACACTATTTCATGTCACAAATAACTTCTCTGCTTGCATCATCCACACTATTCCATGTCACAAATAACTTCTCTACTGACATCATCGAAACTATTACATGTCACAAATAACTTCTCTGCTTACATCATCCACACTATTACATGTCACAAATAACTTCTCTACTGACATCATCCACACTATTACATGTCACAAATAACTTCTCTGCTTACATCCTCCACACTATTCCATGTTACAAATAACTTCTCTACTTGCATCATCCACACTATTTCATGTCACAAATAACTTCTCTACTTGCATCATCCACACTATTCCATGTCACAAATAACTTCTCTACTTACATCATCCACACTATTCCATGTCACAAATAACTTCCCTGCTTACATCATCCACACTATTCCATGTCACAAATAAATTCTTTGCTTGCATCATCCACACTATTTCATGTCACAAATAACTTCTCTGCTTACATCATCCACACTATTACATGTCACAAATAACTTCTCTACTTGCATCATCCACACTATTTCATGTCACAAATAACTTCTCTACTTACATCATCCACACTATTTCATGTCACAAATAACATCTCTACTTGCATCATCCACACTATGTTATGTCACAAATAACTTCTCTACTTACATCATCCATAGTATTTCATGTCACAAATAACTTTTCTACTGACATCATCCACACTATTACATGTCACAAATAACTTCTCTACTTGCATCATCCACACTATTTCATGTCACAAATAACTTCTCTACTGACATCATCCACACTATTACATGTCACAAATAACTTCTCTACTTACATCATCCACACTATTCCATGTCACAAATAACTTCTCTACTTACATCATCCACACTATTCCATGTCACAAATAACTTCTCTACTTACATCATCCACACTATTCCATGTCACAAATAACTTCTCTACTTACATCATCCACACTATTTCATGTCACAAATAACTTCTCTACTTACATCATCCACACTATTCCATGTCACAAATAACTTCTCTACTGACATCATCCACACTATTCCATGTCACAAATAACTTCTCTACTTACATCATCCACACTATTTCATGTCACAAATAACTTCTCTACTTACATCATCCACACTATTCCATGTCACAAATAACTTCTCTACTTGCATCACCTGACTCCAAACAAGTGCTAATGTTAAAGTTAAAGTATTTTTGCTGCATGGACGACCAATTTATTTATTTATTATTTCAATGTACGTATATTTAGGCCCAAGTTCACATGCCCAAATGACCGCTGGATCTGAATGGTGGTGAACATACGTATATATCGTTATAGTTAAATTCCTACACAACAATTTAATGGCGACACTTGGAATGAGTTGACGGGATTAATTATCGTCCTAGGCAGAAAGGTAATTATCGACAATGTCAATGTTAATTACAAGGATGTCGTCATGGCAACCATTAGCAAGTAACACGTTGGCCGCCTGTGCAAATTGCACATAAAATGGCTTCGTGGGGTGGGGGGTATACAACCTGTGGATCGTGACCCCTTTGGTGGTCAAACTACCCTTTCCCAGGGGTCGCTTAAGACCATCGGAAAACACATATATAATCTGTATATAATATATATAGTTATGAAGTAGCAACGAAAATAATTACGTGGTTGGGAGTCGCCACAACATGAGGAACTGTATTATAGGGTCGTGGCATTAGGAAGGTTGAGAACCACTGCACTCTGCACTATTATAAGGCTTTATTAAATCGCTTTATCAATGTTATCAATTTTGATAGTACTTATTAAATAACCGATTGAAGCTTGTCATTGGGCAACTCTGTTTGGGGGAAACTTGTTATTGGTCAACTCTGTTTGGGTTATGTCTTAGGAAGCTTGTTATTGGTCAACTCTGTTTGGGTTATGTCTTAGGAAGCTTGTTATTGGTCAACTCTGTTTTGGTTATGTCTTAGGAAGCTCTCGGTGTGTTTATTCTTGATCTCACACAGAAAAGCCCAAAAAATATGTCAAATTATTACTTTTAAGGTGTAATATCTGGGCATGAGTCTTCAAGGATATCTTTCCATTTTGCTATGTCGCAAATATCTAGATATCTATATGAATACATATATTATAGTACAAGTTAGATTTATAACTTATGAAAATATTAACACAGGACTTCGTAGCTGAGTATCTACGTGACACAAATAACACAAAGTTGGAGAACACCTGAGCATGATGGCTGAGCTAGAGATTAGTATGTCATAATCCAATTCAAGTGAAATCCAAATAGAAAAAAAAAAGAAAGTTAATGCAAATAAATAGGTGACATTTATGACAATTAGTCCTGACAGAACATATTAACCTTTTTAACTTTTGACAAAATAACAACAATTATTTTTGAATGGGTTATTCACCCTTCACTTAAATCTAAAATCGCGTGGTACTGTCATGAATACAACTTTTGACATCTTTTTTGATTTATGATGAAATTATGGCTATACTTTATTATTTAATTTTTTTGAAAATCACACAAAACTTTTTCTCTTCCGTGTTTGGCATGTAATAAAAGAGATGTCATAAAATCTAAACTTCAATTTTTAACTATTACAATTGGTGTAGAGTGTAGAACATTTAGTGAGAGTACCAGGGGGATGGGGCTCACTATAGCCATTGTACGTTTAAATGGCGCACTATATATAAATAAGAATAAGCTCATGTACCCATATAAAACAATGATTGTAATATGAGATTTATTTCACGGAAATCGAATGAATTTATTGAAATTATATAAAATCTTATGAAATATATCTATGCACATAAATATGTAAATTTTATAATCAACCATGAGTATTGGTTATGTGGTACGTACATTAAAAATTTAACATTCATTGCAGATTGTGGACTGGCCAACATATCAGCAGTTGCCATGGATACCCGTCCAGGTCGGACAACCTTGGGTATCGTCGGGACAGGGAACTTTGCTGTGGCCCTGAGCAAGCGCTTAACAATGGCCGGGTATGACGTCGTCATGGGCAGCAGACGACCGGAAGCTCGTCAAACCAGTCTGGGACTCATCAATGGATGTTTGTGTGGCGTTGAGCTGACCTCAATCCGTGAATGCATCCACAAGTCGGACATTATTTTCGTTGCCATTCACAAGGAAGACTTCGGCATCACGCTGAAACCGTTCGACGAAGAGACCCAAGGAAAGATCCTGATTGACGTATCGAACAGAGAGTATCGGTATGCCATCCATTCCAACGCCGAGCACCTGGCATCGGTGCTGCCGAAGGCCTCTGTGGTGAAAGCCTTCAATTCGATCTCGGCTTACACCATGGAGTCGTACGGCGACAGCGCGGGAAATCAAAAGGTATTTATCGCTAGCAATGACCCTGGCGCGAGGGCCAAGGTCGGGGACATCGCCAAAACCATCGGTTTCCGGGTGGTTGACATGGGTGGGCTTAAATCGGCCCTCTTCATGGAGGAGTTTGTCCTCAAGGTGTTCTCTCATTGGAAGGTCCCGCTGTTCCTGACATTCGGTATCTTCAATCTCTGGTCATTGTACATCGTGTACATTTACTTCATCGAGGCCACGCAGTTTAGCTGGGAGCAGGTCTTCCTCAAGGTGCTCAACAAACCCTTGTGTATGACAGCAATCACGGTATTGGCCTTGACCTATCTACCAGGTGAGTCTGAGTTTATTCAGTGCAATTGTAAAAAATTGGCTATTGCTTTGTAAAGTATAATTATAATGGTAGGCCACTGCCTTTCGAGTTCTGTTGTGCTCGTACAGTATTGAATTTAATAAAAATAGTTCCTAATTGAGACACATCCGTGGTAAGATACAATAGGCCCTTACCTAGATATTCCTATCAACTTTTTATAATACCGGTAATAATAATAATAAAGTTTATTTTAAAAAAAACACGCTTCATCCCCAAAGGCTCGAAGCGCGGTACAAAGTCAACCATATTAAAAAGAGAAATGAAAACTATCTATATTTTACCATATTGAAATACAAAACGCAACAATACAAAAACTACATACAAGCTTACCCAGTCAAAGTCTTTCATCCCTTACAACCATAGCAAACACAAGCCAATATACATCTAGGGGACAATAGATAGATGGAAAAGATGGTAGACAACATCACCCCAGCAAGTGTTTGCGAAATAGATGTGTTGTCAAATCAGTTGTAAAGGACTCCAGTGTCTGGTTGTTTCTGAGAGCGACAGGAAGGTTGTTCCAAATTGTTGGGCCAGCAAATGCGAAAGTGCGCCTACCCTAATTCTCAAGGCGAACACGCGGTATTGAGAGTTTGCCACTATCGGATGAGGGGAGTTGTCTAGTTGGTACATAAGGCGTCATGAGCGCTTTGAGATAGGACGGCGCCAGGTCATGCAAGCAGCGGTAGCACAGAGTTGCAATTTTGTACTCAACGCGAGCGCGGACCGGCAGCCAATGCAGCTCTTTTCAGAAATGTTTAAGCATAGTCGAATTTGCGTTTGCGAAGAACAATGCGAGCCGCATTATGTCTTTTACTGTCTCCATAACTTATAACTTAAGAATTAATCAAACATGATATTTGAAAGCTGCGCCGCTTGGATAAATACCTTCGAGCTCTACGTCCAAACGTTATTTCAATAGGACTAATCACTAAACACCCAAACAAAACACACATCTGAGACTCGTTCTAATACCAGTGCTAAGGTTCGCACACTCTGCCCCTTAAATCTTGCCATTATTCAAACATCCTCGATGTATTTAAAAAAAGACAAAACGCTTTTGGCTGCTCGAGCTGTATGGAAATTAATGGTACCCTAACATTCTTTAGCCCGCATATGTCACAAAAGTACGTCATATATCATATATAGGCTGAATTGCTCAATTCACTGTGTCACTGGCACGCTCATATGACTCATTCTCATGTGGTCTTTTTTTTAACTCAAGTGTCAAGACATTGAAAAAAAAAATTACAGCTGCATAGATTCGTGGGTAAGACATAGTAGATTGCCGGTACTTTTCATAATATGTGTTTATCAGTATTGATATTTTCACGTAACGGTACCACTATAGATACTGTATACTATTAAGTTGATTATTGTAGAATAAACGTGTAAGTATGGGCTAGAAAATAAATATATTTATAAATGTAGATTTATGCCGATATACAATACACCTGAGCCCTGTAGAATAATACAGATCAACGGGTCTCAATCAGTGTATCGTAAGATTTTGATATTAACGACATCCTGGTAAACAAATTTTAATCATTATTGGGCTTTTTAGTTTTACCTTGGGTCATTCAATTGATGGTTAGACGAGACTCATTGCTAAAAATTATACCGGTAATATCAATTATCTACAACTTCAACAACAGTCAGCTGGGAGGCGCCTTCATCTCATTGACAGAGACGATAGTTTAAGTATGGTGTTAAACTTGTAATACTTTTGTGATCAGTTTTGTTGTAATGCAAGTTTCAATCATATGCTAATATTAATATAAATCCTACTTGAACTTTTCAGGCCAGCTTGCATCTATATGCCAAGTTTACTACGGGACTAAACACAGACCATTTCCTCGTGTACTGGACACCTGGCTGAAAAGCAGGAAGCAGTTCGGTCTCATCGGCTTCATCCTCGCCACTTTCCACACCATAGCCTCGGCCCTCATGATGTCACCGACCTACTACAGCTCCTGGTACCACAAAGTCACCATCACCGTACCCGCGAACTCCAACCTTTCCTCTCACCTCGTCCTGCCCGTGAGTCAGGCCTGGATGGTGTGGAAAGGGGAGGCAGCCCTCTTGGCAGGACTCACCGGGTTCATTCTGCTGGCCGTCATAGCCGTGACATCCATACCTTCAGTCGGGGAGTCTTTGAACTGGTCAGAGTGGCGATGTGTGCACTCCAAGCTCAGCCTTGCTGTCCTGCTCACAACAGTGGGACACGTCTGCATCATGGGGGCCCCGGGCTGGGCCAAAGCGGGGCCACTTAAGTCTTTTAAATCTATTACTCTATTGAGTATCTTGCTTCCGATGCTGGTGATTGTTTTAAGACTGATATTTAGCTGCCCCCCGTTGAGCGGTTATCTAAGGAAAATTCGGAGAGGTTGGGAACGGGGGTCCGGATATCAAGTTGTGCCGTCTGCTTCTGTTTACAACACCAATGAGACCAGTAAGGCCAGCTACACGGGTATTCCGTTAGAAGCGTCTTGTGAATGTGATAACAGTGCAAGGGGTCAACTGCCATGTGTAACCCATAAAACTGTGACAGCCAACTCTCAGTGCGATTGTTCAGTGTGAATATTAACAGTGCCAAACTGCAAGCACGGTAATCAAAGAAAAGAAGAAATGTTAAAAATACTACTGCCGGTAATAATAGTAATACTACTACTACTACTACCACTAAAAATAAAGTTCGGCTTATTCATATTGTTACCTTCATATTGTTACCGTATACATTAATTATTATATTGTGTACCGTACCTAAGTTTCCTCCATCAAGATAAAATAATTTTGAAATGTTAATAATTGAGAGGCTTTTAAATGGGTTATTTGAATGTTGAATACCAAGTACTTTAATTAATTAAGATTATAGTGCTACATACGCTTTTAAAAATAATATAATTTGGACTCAATTGTTTTAACTGTCCAAGAATTACTTTTTAAAAAGTTTCCACTTAACATACTAATTTTACTAAATATAAAATCAAATCCCCAACAAAACAATAGACTATTGTTTCCATCATAAACATTATATTACGGTACCGGTAAGTCAAAATGTTTTAATTTTAAGCGATACGGTAATCGTATACATTAATTATTATATTGTGTACCCTACGGTACCTAAGTTTCCTCCATCAAGATAAAATAATTTTGAAATGTTAATAATTGAGAGGCTTTTAAATGGGTTATTTGAATGTTGAATACCAAGTACTTTAATTAATTAAGATAGTGCTACATACGCTTTTAAAAATAATATAATTTGGACTCAAATGTTTTAACTGTCCAATTTTACTAAATATAAAATCAAATCCCCAACAAAACATTAGACTATTGTTTCAATCATAAACATTATATTACGGTACCGGTAAGTCAAAATGTTTTAATTTTAAGCGATACCGTAATTCAATTGTTATAATTTAAATTATAATGTATAATGCTACCGGTACTAATATTAATTTTTAGAATCACATTTTCGTACGGTACCGGTAACCTTGAGGCCATTATAAAATCCGAGTACCGGTAGTTCCTTTTTTTTAGTTCATACTGTACTGCCTGCAGTGGTCTCAACCTCAAGTCAAGACGATATTTTGAGCCCCGATACCTGACAGTACCAGTGTTAATGCGACCCGACCCGCATGTTTTTCCCCATTCTCATTTCTATATAATATATAATGTGACAGTCAAATCTCACAGACTAGTCTAATTCTGATATTTAATGTTTGTACAGGTTTGGACATGACGTTGATTTTGATGGTAAAAACCATTTTAAAATCAGACTAAACGTTTTAATTTTATAGCATTTTATGAGACAAACATGGCGAAAGTGGGGTGTTGAACAAATTTAAAGTGAGTTAGTGGGTAAGGCACAACCATAATTGTGTAAATGGTAGCAATCTGACACAGTATCAAAGAAACCCTATTAAAATTGCTGCTATTGTTTTGCTAGTGACGAAAATTCGGAGCCTGTCTTAACTGGCTTGTTAACCTTCAAAATAGTTTTAGTCAAAAAGGCCCTTTCTTATCTACAATTTTAAAAAATCAAAATTCATTCTTTAATAGCCTCTTAGCTTCCCATCAATTATTCACAAATAGTTTGTTCCTGCACTAAGTGATCCCAAATGGCTATGGGCTTGGCTTTTCTTGGTTAACATTTCACAGGAGCTGAATGTACTCAAGAAGTAACAAGAACAGGGCACCTACAAGCTATACTTAGGGTCTCATCTGCTTTCTCACTCAAGCCAAATGTTGCTTAAGAAGAAGACTGCCAGGTCTCTAGCAACTATAAGTAGGGGGGAAGTAGGTGAGGCCTAGTTCTGAGAACCCTTAATGCTTTTGTTCTTAACGAAGGTTGAGCAGATTGAAACGGCTGTACTTGATTGAATTTGTAATCGTTTTTAGTGAATACCCAGTACTTGATGTGGCCCAATCTCACTAGCTCCACCTCCTGCAGCCCTCCACCCAATAACTTGAGCCCCTGTATGTGTTTCTGGATGTAATTAAGTCACTTAAAGCAATCTTGTTTCTTAAAAAACTTTTTAATTAATTGAATCACTACTGTTGATTGTTTTAGAAAATGTAGGTCCTTTAACTTAAAAATTGCCATTTGCAATACTTATGAATGAAAAGTTCTGACAGGAAACAGACCATGATAGTCTGCTATCTCTCCAGTACCCCATATAGTTAATTTTCAGTTTGGACCGCCTACTACTACAACTACTGCCCGGAAAATGCAATCTACAAAATAATGGGGTTTGAATACAAATTCCTAAACATCTATTAACAAAACACAAATTTTGGAACAATGTAAATATAAAAATTCACAGTGAACAAATTTTCAACAGAGTCCCATAATTTATTGTTATAATGAATTTAAAATTATTCTTTATCCTTTGCAATTTGCTTGGTACCTCTCAATTTGCCGGTACGACGAGCAGCAATAAGACCAACCTAGGTGAGAAACAAAAAAAAAAACATGATTAAAGTCTTGATTCAACCAAGTACAAAACAATGACAATTCACATAGCGTTGTTAACCCTTTACAGTCCAACCTATTCAGCCTTGTCTACTCCCAGCGCCCAAGCAAAGGGACATAACTCCATTTTAAATGAAGGTTCTTTATCTAATTAATTTTCAGAAAATAAACTAGAAGCAACAAAATAAAATAAAAAATACCTAAATACAAAGAAATGATTAAAGCAAAAGTTAAACCTAAAAATAGTTTCAGAGACCCTCCCACTCATGAAATAGTGAAGCTTCATTAGGCCTAAGTTCTTTCAAATGTGTATCCAAAGCTTAGATAGCCATTTTTTACAGCGAAAAAATCGCGACTTTTAAAAAAATCATAGAAAATCAGCCCCTAAACACACCGCGGTCAAACTAGTATCGAAATAAATGCCGACAACGAGGCTTAGAAGGCCATCTTGATATTTATCATTACGCGTTACCTGAAGGCCTGTGCTAAGAACGAAAGTAAACAACCTCGAAACGGGCGGGTTTGGCCGCATCGGACTGTACGCTTAAGGAAAAAATAGGCGCATTTCGGGCGCATCGGACTGTAAAGGGTTAAATAAAGGAATTATCCCCAACGTGCCTTATTGCTCAGAGACAAATATCATCAATAACAATCAGGTCAAAGTGAAGAATATTTTGATTCATCACAACAATAAAGGCAGATGCTCGAAAGTCCCACTGCTAATCAAGAGAAAAATAAACTCTCACCTTTTTACCAGCAGAAGCATCACGTCTGACAGTAGATGCTTTACCAATGTGTTGATGGTTACCACCACCATGGGGATGCTCAACAGGCTGAAATATGGAAAGATGAAAAATCAAATGACTGCCAAGCAGCTAAAATATTTATATAATATATGGTATAAATTTATATATAAACTGAAGAACAAATGCCATCAGTTAAGCCATGCTTTCTCATCACAGGATCAGATGAGTACAACTATATCATCATTGGCAGTGATATACTCCATTTTCAATTAGCATGATAACAAGGATAGCTAAGATGGTACCAATGAAAAAGAATTATTGACTTGCCAGAAAACATTTAAGCTATACAGACACCTTGAAAAGATGAATACAACTATTTACTAACATGGCGGATAGGCCTCATCTGAATATTTTTTAAAGCAGCCCGCCAGCACAGACTGTGTAGCCCGCGAAGTAATGAAATATTCTTTATTATAATTATTTTCTTAACTCATTCCCTCCGACAGAGCTACTTCCGTACTTAATTTATTTTCCTGAGAAAAGGGAAGCAACTCAGTTTTGAAATTAAATTACCATTTTAAAAATATTTTTAAAGCTAATAAATAATAATGAATTAAGGACGAATGCATCAAAAAAAAAAAAAAAAAGGTTTAAAAAAATATATAACATTAGTGGCGAAAAAATATTGATCAATGGCCAAAAAATCTTGGCACCTCGGACGAACACATGCTACATATAGACACGCCGTACTAAAAAACGCATTGTTTTAAAGTGGAACAAGATAAAAACTTCCTGTTTTTAAATTAAAATCACGCCATAGATGGAAGTCTTGAGATTGCATTGCTAATTTTAACTCATTCCCTCCGGCAGCGCTGCTTCCGGACTTAATTTATTTTCCTGAGAAAAGGGAAGCCACTCAGTTTTGAAATTGATTTTTATTTTTAAAATATTTGTTTAAGTTGCTAAATATTATTTAATGTTAATGAATTAAGAACAAATGCAACAAAAAATGAATAAGGTTTAATATAAATATAACATTAGCGGGGGAAAAATAACGAACAATGGCCAAAAAAATCGATTTTCGGCACCTCGGACGAACACATGGTACATATAGACGCGCCGTACTAAAGCACACGTAGTTTTAAAGTGAAACAANAGAAATCACGCCATAGCCGGAAGGCTCGAGGGGTGCGAGATTTCATTGCTATTTTTAACTAAAAATAAGCGAGGTGTGTCGCTATGCGCCGGGACGCATCAGGAGGAACCCCCCCCCCCCGAGGACGCATTTAGTCGCAACTGTCGGGAATGAGTCAATAGCTTCCAACCCCCCTTTACTATTTTCTGCACAAGATTTTCATAAAGTATTACGGCCCGCACTTGTGCAGGCCTTAACCCACGAATAATAATATACATTGACATCTACATAATACAAATGGTCCTCTTAGTTACCAAAAGCAGTGCAGCATCATTATTGTGAAGCGCAAAAAAAAAAAAAAACTGATAAAATCAATTTTCACTTATCCACCTGCCCTATGAAAGGCATTGTCAACTAATTTAATAATTGGACGTCTTAAGCAAAAAAAAAAGTGATCCAAAAAGTGCTCGTTGCCGTCAGGTAAGCCATGCTTTTCATCATATAATTATAAGACGAGCGCAATTTTTATCATCCTTGGCAAGTTATAATCATAAAACAGGTAATGATTAGGCTTCAAAATGGAAATACAACCCATTCTAAAGAACAAAGAACACAAAGTGTCTCTAAGAAAAATGTATCCCTACTTGCACATACTCAATAACCCACACCAAACATAAATCTGACTAAAAATTGTCTTATCTGAACATCACTTTTTGCATCAACGCTAAAACCTGAACAGCTATTCTTTCAGAGGATAACTACATTGCCTGCTGAGCGGCGCTTTTCATTAGATCTGTGATGATATGTCTTTTCTAAAAATAGAGGAACCTCATTTTAATTCAAATCTGCGATGCATGCCTGTTACGAGGATATGAATTAAGTGGAATTCTGACCTTGCTGAGACGATTAATTGGAAAGTTGGGGTAAGTGAGCTCACTGAGCTACATATTTTTAAAAAATCTTGTTCGGACTTGTAAATTACTTGTGGGCATAGTTTATATTTTGAAGGGGAAACAAGGGGTACTGGTCACTGAACTTTAGAGCTTGAGCGACGTGACTAAAAATTCAAGACCGCCAAACTGTGGCCATTTTCTCTCCCTGAACTAACGGAATTAGTTTATCTCTAATGAAAAACAGTGGTTATTAATTAAAACCTTTTGGAAACAGCAAAATAAATATTACCTGTATTACAACTTAGTAGTTTAATTATATACACTTTTAATAACTGGTTTTTAATAATTAAACTTGTGACCTAATATAGTTCATATATATGAACTGGCTTTGGATCAAGAATACAAATAAGCCATATAAATTAAAAATGATAAGAAATAAAGTGCAGCGACATGCATCGTGCGAAGAGCAATGAATTATAGTAAGATAGCCACTAGTCCTTAGTTATTAACACTTATAGTAGTCCTAATCTCTTTTTGTATATTTTAGAGTTACAGATTGTTATCATTCATCATTGTGCTATGTTGTGTGCACCTGGAGGAGATCAACAGCCCAATTTGATATTTACAATAGATGCAGATGTTTTTTAATCTACCAATCAATGAGGATGAAGTGTTGCTAGAGCTGTAGAGCCAAAATTGTACCTGTATAGCAATGTCGACAGATGGAGTTTCATCAACTAACTTTTACATAAAATGTTCGAAATTATTTTTTTTAAATGAAATACTTTATGAAAATTTTAGATTGACACAGTACTGCAAACTTCATTGAGTCACCATTATTATTTTAAAAGTTATGGTGAAAATTGCACATCAATGTCGACAGATTACATGACATTTTTTTAATTTTGTATAGCATATTAATCTTTGTAACATTTTAATATTCTATTACATTTTAATTGTCACTATTTGTACTGAAAATTTAATTGCGGCAGTTTAAAAGTTATTAGTTCAAATTTAAAATACTCCGGCGTGGTTGCCTTTCATGAAATATTTTGTCAATAATATTGCAATTTTTCTGATCAGCATTTCATTTATTTTAAATTTGCCTTACTTTAAGATGTACATTATCTGTTTGAATTGAAAATTTTATAGCAATAGCTTCATTATTTTAATAATTGTCATATTTCGTCAAATTTAACTTTCCAACCATTGTCGTGACAGACGTGTTGTCGTGTGCTAAAAAAATAATTTTATAAAATATAAAAAGTTAATTCACAATTCATGTGTTTGGTTTTGATAAACATTGTATTGTTAATGTCTCCTCCAAGTATGAGTGCTCTAACTTTAATAGACAAAAAGATACAAGCAAAATAGTACCAAAAGAGTTATGCAATCATTTTTAAAAATTAAATACTGTACAAAGCGAAAAGGGGGGGGGGGCAAAATAAATGACACAAAAATTCATAACTTTTCTCCATAAATGATAGAAGGATTATCTAGGTGTCATTGGAAAGCTTAAAGCCAGCTCTTATCAACGAAATGCTCTATATGTCAGATGTATTAGAAATTTTCAGTTGGAGTATCTAAACAAAAACAATAGCTTAAATCTAAAGCGATATTACTAAGTGCTTGTTGCCATCAGGTAAGCCATGCTTTTTCACCATATAAATTTAAGATGAGCGCAATTTTTATCATCCTTGGCAGCAAAACAATACTAAATAACTTGCATAAACTTTACTTACGTTCATTGCAACACCTCTGACTTTAGGCCAGCAATTTCTCTTTGCCTTGTATTTGTGGTATGCACGACCAGCTTTCAAGATAGGCTTATCAATACGCCCACCTCCAGCAACAATACCTAATTCATAGAAAATGTATCGTTTATATGCTACAATTTACATAATTTCATTACACTTGGGTTGTGAAAATTAAATAATGTGTGCCTGAAAAGATAAGCATAAACTATTTTATTTTAGCAATCATATTCATCCAGGCGCCCCAAGACCTCATAATCAAAATATCAATATCAAAACGACAAGATAATCTGATCTAGAGAAAGAGGTTTACTATATCACAGTCGTAACACTGAAAATGCAGGGGAACATTGACAATTGACTTAACTGTGAGGAGACATTTACTATTTCAAAAAAAAATTACGATTGAACTTAACATTATACATCGTTCTTAGCCACAAAAGGCGTATAAAATCTACTTAACATCCAGCCTTCCCCTATTAAATCTTAATTCATGAAGTACAAAAAATGTCAAAAGTAACTTTTGAAAGTACTCTATACCATGATGAGAAAATTTTGGAATGAAACAAGAAGCAAACCCAGCCATAACAATTTACTGGCTACTAACCAATCATTGCTCTGTTTGCAGAAAAAACAACTTTCTTGGAACCAGATGGCAGTTTTACTCTGGTTTTCTTTGTTTCAGGGTTGTGGGAAATAACAGTGGCATAGTTGCCAGATGTGCGGGCTAACTTTCCACGATCTCCACTTTTCTCCTCAAGACAGCAAACAATGGTACCCTCGGGCATCATACCAACGGGGAGAATGTTGCCAATCTGCAAAGATGCTAAAAAATTTTTTTTTTCATTACTCAAGTGTAGCACAAAGTAACACACAAACTTAAAATTACTTTTAAAAAATTGTTTGCCCAAAATACTAAGCCAAAAACCACAAAGCTAGAGGCTACTCTCAAGGGCTACCAAAGGCATGAGTAAAGGATATCAAAGTCAAAACAACAAAGAAAATTCCAAGTCAAAACCTGAGGTCAATGTTTCACAGTAGTAACACCAAAAATGCAATTTTGCAATACCAGTTGACTACACTGTGAGTGAGTTATGTACAGTACAACTGAGTATGTTTTTTCACCCCACACCGGCTTACCTTTTTTACCACAGTAAATGAACTGTCCAGTATGCATCCCTTCGGCAGCAATGAAGGTCTCAGTGAGCATACGATATTTGTATGGATCACGAAACTGTACCTTTGCCAGAGGAGCACCACGGCCAGGATCATGAACTATGTCCTAAGAGGTGAGAAAATGGTGATACAGATGAGATTCCATGGTAATAATTTAATAATTGTTAATCGTAATGTCTTCTTTCAAAATAGATCCACTACCAACTAGGTATTGATTCATGATAATTATCTTCAGCGATTTCAAAAACAGCTGACATGATGAAAAGTAGTAGCCAATAAAGGAGAAAAAGTCTAATAAACTGCAAACCTAACTCAACATATGACACTCAGGTATATATTGATCTGCAAGTGTGCCAAATTTCATAGGGCATGACAGGGCTATGTGTTTTACGAGATGCCATGATTGTAATTCGGTAGTATATTATGTAGGTCGCTCTACCCAACTTTGCACTCATGTTTTAGTTAAGGGCACGAATCGGCTGAAATTACACCAGGAAAGGGAGCGACCACAGGTTGTTGACATTATGTCTACGTTCACTGCAAAAATAAATGTAGCCTACTGGCCGAAATTACACCTTTAACAGCACATTCTCTCTTTCCTTTTCCGATTTTAGCACTTAAGGCTAAGGGTGAAATGTTCAACAATTGGCCCTGAACACGAAGATAATGATAACTTTCCCGTTCTTTTCGTCAAAAACAGAACCTGCATTTTATAGATAATGTGAATTAAGCATTAATGTAAAATATATCTAAAGAATATCTAGAATTTCAGTACAATGTGATGCAAACTGTGTACCATAAAAATTAATAAAACAAAACCAGCAGCTGATAACTTACACGAATGACACCTTTAATGTATCCATGTCTTTCAGCAAAATCTACAGCTCTTAGTGCAGCTTTTCCTTTCCTATTTTTCGTGTGGGCCTTGAAAACAGACCCTGGACCTTTACGCTGAGAGCGAATAACTCGGCCCATTTTCTGTAAGAATAGCATATATATTTCAGATACAAAAGTGTTGAAAGAAAATTTAGACAAAATATTTTTTATCCACTGCCACAACATTAAATAAAATAATAAGCAGATGCATTTTTAAATACTTCAGATGATTGAAGATGCAAATATATTGAATGTCTATAATGAAATTCAATGTCATTGTTTTTTTTTTTAATCTAATGAAAGTTTAATTATACAACGAAATTATTTTTATCAACGATGTTAAAAGATTTTTAACAAGTATTTTGTACAGAAACTGTCTAATAATCGACATTACCTTCGGCCGGAAGTTACAAAAAGGAAGCAGTTGTAAACGGATATGCCAGACTTTCTAAAACAAAAATTCTAAATTAAATCGACAGTAAATTGAATTGTAAAGAAAAAAAATCAATTTTAATCACTCCTTTAGCAATAACAAAATTGAATGAATATAATATGTACTGTATTTGAATTATATTTTTAACTCTAAAACTACACATATCATTACTTTTTTTAAGTGGAAGCATTCAATTTATAAAGAGTTCATTGATCTTGGCATTACTGGCATATTTGGGGAAGAAAAATATAACTATGACTTGTATTAGAGGTGCATTTTAGTTTAGTTTGTATCGTTCTTTTCTTTTTTTTTTTTAATTTTTTTTTTTTTTTTTTTTTTTTTAATCTTTTTTTTTTTTTTTTTGTATTTAAAAAATAGAATAATTCTAGTGGTTACATCTAAAAAAAATATTTAGTATATTTTTAAGTGTTTACTCATGCAGGCCCCTACAGAGTGCCCCCGAAGAACGTGGGCACATAGGCCCTACTCACTTAAAGGAAGAGAAGAAATTCTATAATTATTTAATTACCATATTATGTATTTAGATATGAGATAAATACACGTTGAACCTTTGACCTCTACAATTATAAGAGGTGTTCAAAGAAGAGGCCCTATGCTTTCAGTTCCAGACATATATTAGTACGGCGAACTGTCACTGGGCAACATTAGCCAGAGTCCAGTTTGGATTGCTGAATTGTCAACTTATTCTCCAGCAGCCAACAGTTTAGAAAACATTTTTTTACGTTATACAGCAGGGGTCGGGAACCTTTTTGTCTGAGAGAGCCATGGACCAGTGGCGTAGCTAGGATTGGTGTCACCCGGTGCGGTAAACTCATGGTGTCACCCCCCCCCCCCCAATTCCCGGGAGGGTTTTTTTTTTTTCCTTGTTAAAATAAGTCCACAATATAACAATAACAAGAACAAAAACAAATAAATCGAAGGTCATGAAGTTAATATATTAAAAAACGTTAAGTTATAGCTGTATTTACTTTAAATTTACAATTTAAAATTTTCCTTGTCTTCAAAGCTGCAAATCTGTCAATCACTTGATCAAAATCAATGTTTTTCACTGTATGACTTTCAACTGATAGCAGAGCCACATCAGAAAACCTTGACTGTCACATGGTCGATCATAAATATTTCTTGATAAGCCTTAGTTTTGAAAAGCTCCGCTCACATGAAGCCACATACACACATATCGTGAGAAAAATTAAAGGCTTAGTGAGAGTATTGGAAGAGATTCTATGAAGTCCCATTCAGCTTTGAATTTCAAAACATAAAATACTGACCAGTCTATGACTTTGAGAAATCAGCTGCTTTTAGATGTCTACTAAGCCTTGATATTTCTTTTTAAAGTTCATCTTCTGATAGCTCATCATTGAAAGAAGTTAATTTTGGAACGGACACCAATAACTCTTCTTCACTTGCTGATACTAGACTCCTGGGTTGAACAGACCCAAACATATCATTCTGGTACTTCCTTGATTACTGATGATCTGATGTGGAGTTCAGAATGAAAGCGATCTATACACTCCAGCATCTCCCTACCGTTTTCTTCTCCCAGAAAGAGTTCAGCATCTATTGATTAATATTTAATTTCTCCTCCCATTCTCTTCTTAAACCTTCATCTTCTATCTACCGAAATTCCATATTGGTCTGATTTTCAAGTGCCTTTTCAATAGCATATTCCACCAAGTGACGACGCTTCTCGTGCAGAAACAATCTAAGGTCTCTAGGTTTGTCAAAACTTTGTCAAGAGTAATCCCTTACATCTGCAGATAGTGCTGTGTAAGATTAACTTCCTCAAGTAGATCAGCCCAAAGTTAAAGGTAGCAGATAAACGTACCCAATAATGTAATACATGAAGCATGTTCTGCAAAAGAGTGTTGACCACACAAGTTAAGTGAATGGCCAACACATCCATTAAAAATTGCTTTCTTATTATTTATTTTCCGAATGGCTTGAACACCTACATGGATTCCATACATTAGGGCAGCATCATCTTAACCCTGAGCTCTGAACATCAGTATGTCTAGTCCATCACGCTTTAGTTTGTAATAATGTCAGAACTGAGGTCATCAGCTTTTTTTCAATCTTAACGGGGGAAATGCAAGAAACACTTCTCTCACTTCAACTTTCTCACTGTAGATTATCACATATCTGATCACTACAAAAATCTGGTAACTGTGTGATATATCAGGTGTACTTTCGAACATAATTCCAAAATACCTCGCAGGCTTTATATCCATGATAAGAATCTCCTTCACATGATTTGCAAGGACTCTTATAAATTCATTTTGGGTTTCTGGTGAAAGGTAAGATACCTTTTGGGTTTCGATAAATAATATTATATGTGTCTTCAAAAAACTTTTCTTTATTTAAACTTAAATTAAAAAAGAATTAATCATTAAAAAATTGAAAATTGTGTAAAATAATATATTTTTTAACCCTATCAATGGTTAATATTCATTTTTAATGTTTTTAATTTTTACAAATTTTTATACTTATTATAACCGCCCGACCACACTTATTTGGTATCAATGGAAAGCCATCTTAGGAAGTTACCGAACACTTTAAACGGCATGGAATTATGACTGTGTTTTTCTGACCTAAACATGGGGTCATCACATTTCTGAAGCATCAATCTTGAACTTTTAATAAAGCACGCATTTGGATTGGTTACATTTGTGAAAAATGTATGTGTGATTGTTTATCCTTTTATGAATCTCGGTTAGACCGAGAACTGTGTGCTATGTAAATATGCAATTTTTCAATCGGGTGTCACCCCTAAAATGGTGT
>CAXITT010000806.1:210176-251359 GCA_964033795.1 Lymnaea stagnalis | reverse complement strand
CCCCCCCCCACACACACTAAAAAAATTTCTGCGGGCGCCTATGGAGGTGCCGTATAAAAACATTTTTACAGGCATACATGGTTGGATCCATTTATTTTGCCATAATTACTATAAGTCGCATTTTTGGTACAGTATTCAGTTAGATCTACCATTCAGTTTTTTTTTAAAGGGGGGGGGGGTAATTAGGTTTCAATATGGTAATTGCACAGTATATTTAGTTTATGTAGTATTAAATTAGTGACATATTTTTATCTAATATAGAAACACATGCCTTTAGTATTCGACATTGTCAAGTGATTAGAGAATTAATCATTGTAATTTTGATTTATGATAAGCAATTAAAAAGTTAGAAAAATTATGTCATTTTTTGTGTGATTTATATGTGGGTTTTCCCCAGGTAACCATATAATTTTTAGGTTAAAACGATAAAGGATTATATTTTATTTTCTCCAGTTGCCAAGATTCTACCCTGAAAATAGGAGCCCAAAAATGTCAGGACATCTGGTGGATGTGCTCAAATTTAACCAGCATCGACCAAAGAAATACAAGAGATTATTTTCAAAATGGAGGGGAAATGATGGGCTGAGACATTAAAAATTTGAGTCAAAAATTCTGTAACGTCATAATCTTGGGACCAAAGACTTTAAAAATTATTGAATTATTGGAACTGATGCTGATTTAACCTGTTCGACTTAATGAAGATCATTATTTTGATAACCACTTTCAGGCCCGGCCCTAGCAATTGCGGGGCCCTATGCGAAACGGAATGCGCGGGGCCCAGTCTGGGTAGGGATAAGGATAATAAGTGAAAATTAAGATTTTTTATTAGAAAATAAATTCGTCTTTGCATTTATTCATTCTTTACTAAGTACAAAATCGCGATCAAATTAACGTTACTTTACGAGCCTTGCGTGTAGCGAATTCATATAGTATATAATCAAAATTCTGTTTCCTACATAGATCACGCTCAATAGCAAGAATTGCCAAATTGTTCAATCTATCTTTGTGAATTGTTGACCTCAAGTAATTCTTGATTAGTTTGAGGTGCGAGAAGCTTCTTTCACCAGATGCCACAGTTACGGGTATTGTTAAAACTAGTCTGAGTGCAACAAAGTAGTTTGGTAAAGCAGTGTATCTGTCATTAGTGGACAGATAATCAGATAAGCCAAAATTTCTACCGGGGTTTTGGCGGTATTTGGTAGAATATGCCTTAAAAATTCCATTTCATCTGCTAATTCTCGCCCACATATATCTGCTGACTGGTCTGTTGATGACGTCAATGCTTGCTCTAAAGATTGGCAACTCCTGTTTGAAAGAAAGAGCATATAAAGCCTATATTATCCGTCCGATTTTAGATTATGCATCTTCAGTTTGGGACCCATTTACCCAGAAGAGCATTGACAGGTTGGAGGCGGTCCAGCGACGAGCAGCACGCTTTGTCCTAAACCGCTACAGGAATACCTCTAGTGTTGGCAGCATGCTAGAAACACTAGGCTTGTCACCATTGGAGAAACGACGACGACAATCCAGGCTCTCCATGATGTACAAGATAAATAATGGGCTGGTCCACTGTTCCAGTATTAAACAGAAACTCGTCCCTCTCCCCCATAGACAGCGACGATTACAAGATAAATAATGGGCTGGTCCACTGTTCCAGTATTAAACAGAAACTCGTCCCTCTCCCCCATAGACAGCGACGAGGCCATGACAGGCAATTCAGGCTCATACCAGCAAGAAGCCAGTATAGGAACTACTCATTCCTGCCCAAGACAATCAGGGACTGGAACCATCTTTCAAAAGGAACGGTTGAGGCGACAACACTAGACACATTTGTGTCTATTGCCTCAAGCCTTCAAGCCCTATTGCATGATTTCCTCATCAACACCAGTAACAGAAACATTGCAAATCCCATCTACATGCATAGGAGCCAAAATTATCAATAAATTGATCGTGGGCCCTTAAGATATAGAAGAAGAAGAAGAAGGCTCGGTGCAAAATTTCGTATGCCATCACGCTGAAGGCTCTTGTAGCTGACAAGAAACCCAAATAGATTGTGTTTTGATTTCAGCTGTTCAAATATCGGCTGCAAGGATTGAATTGCAGTGTCCACAATTCTGTTAAAGCAATTTATGCTGTAGTCATCTTCAGCATTTCCAGGTGTGAAGTTGTACGAATCCATTGCAGTGCTCAAATCTACGGTTTCACCTTGCAGCTCTTTACTCACAAAATTGACTTGGAAGAGCACGTCGTACCATAACACTAAGAATTTTTAGTGCTTCAATGTTTCATACAGTGTTTCTGCTTCACTTTTAATTATCGCACCATTAGTCTCTTCAGCTAATTCATCGAGTGCGTCACAAATTTCAGGCAATTGATAACGAAGTGCTTTGACACTATCTATTTTACATGATCCCAGCTTGTTTCGCACAGAGGTTTTACAGACAGATTGGAAACAGGCTTTCTGAATAATGACGATCTCTTTGTAGATGCTGACCTATTACATGATTATAAGTTATAATGGTTTAATTTAATAATTTACACCTAGAATTAGCGCGGGGCCTATGAAAGTGCGGGCCCACCGCGGCCACATAGGTTGCATTGACCTAAGGCCGGCCCTGATCACTTTTATGATATAGTCCATTTTGAGGGAGTTTGAAATTCGAACATAACTTATCCTGATGAATAATGCAATGAATATTTAGTTCTTAAACATTTTTGTTGCTTGTAATTTGTAATAAATAATAAATAATTGAGAATAAATATTGCATCCCAGTTTCCTTTACTTGAATGGTACTGTGACATTACCTTGATGAGAACTATATTAATTTAGATTGTAAGTAGAAACCTTACTTAGTAGTTTTTTATGACTTTAAACAATATTTAATTTAGGGTGATCAAACGTCGCGTAAAACGGGATTGTCCCGTTTTTACACGTTCATACCGCATGTCTCTTGGGACGCCTAAATGTCCCGTTTCTACAATCCAACACATTTTCACATATAAGATGGCTGGAACAACAGCCAAATATTCTTAATTTAAATTTTAGACTAGAGAAATGTTGTTGTGTTGTATTATGTTGTAAAATATGTATACATAAATAAGTATTCCTTGTAAAAAAATTTTTTTTTTGTTTATGATATGCCTCAGAGTTTAAATTAAATTACAAAAGTGAAGGTATATTAATACAGAAATTCTAGGTCTGAAAATAGTTAAAATAAGCATATTTCAATAAAAAATTTCCGGTGGAGGCCCCCGGACTCCTCTTTAGCTAGAGGATATCCACCCACCCCCCAACCTACTTGGGTGTCCGTTTTTTTCCAGTTCATGATTTGGTCACCCTAATTTAATTGCTACATTATGGTGAAGATGCCTTCCTGGGATATCATTGTTGACCTTTTCTTGTAAATTTATTTTCACAGCTAATTCGCAATTAATGGTTCCAAAAGATTTTCAACTACTTTTATTAAAATGTGAATGTTTTTAATGGGCTGAAAATGATTAAAAAATTTGTTGTGTAAGTAACACTTTTTAATTATATTTCGTGGGCAGTTTTTGTTTCCTAAACTTGCATCTATCGATTTATTATTAAAAACATTAACATGTAATACAATATTGTGTCAAATTTGTAAATATATCTTAATTATTTTTTAAAATATTAAGTCTGTAGTAAATTTTTAGTTTCTGTGAATATGCATTGCAGAAATTATTTTTGTCAATATTTTATTGTTTTCACCTTTGCCTGATAAGTTCACATTGAAATGGTTTAAAAATTTCATCTTATTTGACTCGTATATTTTAATATTGCTTAAATTACTGATTTTTTAAATTTTTGAAATGAGCTAAAAATACTAAAAGGAAATTTTTTGTCACCTTTTAAATATTTTGTAAAATTATGCTTCGTTCATTTTTGTTTGAAATAAAATTGTGTTTACATTTTGTGACAACCCTAAAAAAAATGTATTTGTTATATATATAACTGGTAGTGTGTGCAAGAGATTTGAAAGTTTCCACTAAGCTATTTTAGAAGAAAGGGGGTATCAACTACACTTTATGTCATCAAAACTTCCATGCATAGTATTTTATTTAAAATGTGGCATGCCTACTTAGTTGCCTTGAAACCAAACTCCATTTACAGATCACATCGTTGCTCCCACTTAATCATTACTTCTGTACATTAATCATAAATGAAAAAATGATACAAACAATAGTTTACTGTACCAACAGGGAAGGTGAGAAAGTAAATGGAGACAAATGGCATAGGAATGATATGACCTAAATGAAAGCTTTTAATTTTGTTGGCTGCCTACTCCACACTGGCCCATGAATTATTTTATGGATTTTACTAGTACCCGGTACACAAACTCAAATAACCAACTAAACAAAAATGTTTACAAGCCACTTTCACTTAAGGTTTTTTTTATTATTAAATTATAAATTATGTGACTGTGTGTCCACCCAGTAGCCAGGTATGGTAGGAAAAAAAATACTAGCCCTTCAATATATATATATATATATATTTATATGGCATCCTTCCGTCTTCGTGAGAAGATGGAGTAGCTCTATAGTGCTACACTTTGATGAGTGGCTCACTAGGCCAATCCTAGAATGGCAATGCGGCCGCATCTCTCGCAGGAGAACATTGAATCCCGGTAAGATCTTGATTTCCGATTTGTTCTTTTTGAGTTTCGAGTATCTTCTGCCTTTTTTACTCCTTCAAACACTGCTGTTCGCCAGTTGGAGCGATGTTCGGCAATGAACTCTCATTCGTTTGTTTCAATATTGGCTTCCCTCATGCTTCGTTTGCAAACGTCAATAAATCTCAGGCGCGGTCGTCCAATATGTCTTGTCCCCTCTGCCAACTCTCCATACAGCAGTATCTTTGGGATACGTCCTTCCTCCATTCTCCGTACATGGCCTAACCAGCGGAGGCGCCTCTTGATAAGAAAGGAGAATATGCTAAACATGTGTGCACGTTCCAAAACCTCCACGTTAGCCACCCTGTCCTGCCAACGAATGCGCAAAATGCGACGCAGACATCTTTGATGGAAGCTGTTGAGTTTCCGCTCCTGACTGGTATATTATGTGGTCCACACTTCGCTACTATATATGAGCGTGCTAAGCATGCATACCTGATGACACTTATTTTTGTTTTATCAGTTAGATTGAGATTTTTCCAGACCCGCTTATTCAGTTAGCCATAGTTGCTGCTGCTTTTGCAATCCTGATATTGATCTCTTCATCAACGGAGAGAGAACTAGAAATATTGGATCCCAGGTATATGAAATGATCAGCAACCGAAAGATTATGACCCTCAATAGATATGATTGGAGGGGACGGTGCTTCTTGAGTTTGCCGTAGACTAATCGAAAGTCCAAACTCTTTACAAGCATGTGATAGGCGATTAACCAGCCCCTGCAGACCTTCTTCTGTGTGAGATGTTAAGGCGGCAGTGAACAGCAGTTCACGAATCAACACCTTTTTTACTTTGGTCTTTGCACGAAGGCGGGCGATATTGAACAGTCTTCCATCAGATCTTGTATGGACGTACACTCCATTTTCACAGTCACTGAAAGCAAATTGAAGGAGCATCGAAAAGAAAATTGAAAAGAGCGTTGGTGCAGCCCTTCAAAATAATTAGTCTCTTTCCAATGCTTTATAAATACAATTGGATCCTCCAAGATGTTCATTCCAACTATCTTGTGAATTAGGTCAAGTATGAGAAAGATTATTGAGAGTAGATTTGAGTACGAATGAGTTTTCAGGAAAAACAGTCTGATTTCAGGTGTATTACTCCCGGTGCCAGCGAAAAGGTGTGGTTATGTTCTGATTAAGCCAAGCTATCCTTAGAGGTATAGTTCAATTTAATTCAATGTGAATGAAATTTTCATTTAGAATACCGAATTAATTCATTAAGTACTGTGTAATGAAAACTTTTACTTTTAACTTAAATAATACAGAAAAATCTAAATTAATGAAGGATTTAATCTTAATAATTAAATTAATGTTATTACTTTTCTAAAATTCTAATGAAAATAAATGTATCTATTTTTATCTTGATTACCAGATAAAAACCTTGATCTACGCACATGGCTAAAAAAAAAATTAGAAGAAAAAAAAAACTGCTAAGAAATTTAACAAAGCAAAAAGAAAAAAAAACTAAAATGAATAAAGCTATGAATCTATGAAATGAGAAAAACAATTTAAAAAAAAAATTTATCATACTACTACTGCACCCGGGATGAAGCCATTTAATCTATATGGAACAACTCCGGGTCTGAATAGCCATTTTGTCTACAGAGACCCGGGTCCGAATAGCCCCAGCCTAAAATTAAATTAAAATAATTATTAAATCAAGACAATCTAAAATATAAACAATCACTAACCGCCCCCCCCCCTTTTTCAGGGCCTTCTTAAGAACATAGGAGGTCCTGGTCACAGCAATGTACTGGGGCCCCCAAACAACACAACTAACCAGGATCGCGTGAAGTGGGGGTGAAGAGGGGCACTCCCCCATGCTCAAACAATTGTTGCTCCCCACCAACTCAACAAGAGAAATACAATTGTAAAATAAGAATAAACATTCAATAAAATTGTTATGTAGACGACGTGTTTACGTCACTTTCCCCGTGCCGTGAACTCTGTCTGACCCCAAATTAGGCTGCGTTCGTGTTGGGCGTGGCTTATTCACTTTGATCTTGGCCCTCGTTTACCACCTCTACCAACTAAAAATAATTAATATGTTCTAATAGAATTTTATGCAAAGTTCGGGAGTGAACTAGACAGGTAAAGAATGTGTAAGGCTGTTCGAGATCTTTCAGTTGGATAGATATAAAAGGGATTCAGAGAGCATAGCGATGGGTGAGATTTTGACTTCACGAGACAAGAGTGTGTTATTTTGTGTTTACTTATATGTGTTAATTCATATTCATCATTATGCCTTATTTTTTGGCACATTGTAATAACTGTGTACTGGTACAATACCTACCATGCTCTGTAAGTTGATGATTTTGTTTAAATATATTTCTTTTATTTTTTAATTATTTTTGATAACTAAATAAATTATATCAATTTTACTTAGCACTGTTTCGAGTGTCTTATTTTTGTTGTTATATTCCTCATATGGTATCTTCCTTTGTTATGCACTGCTAAGAACGAGCCATAAACATAAAATAAGAGATTAGTTTCTCACAATAGACAACATTGCGTAACAAAAGTTAAACATCGATTAATTCAACTTATAGATACAAAAACAAAAGCCTCCCAAGAAGAGTGAGTCTCCTAGAAACGTGGGGGCCCTAGAAGTATGGGGCCCTGGGCCAGTACCCACTGGGCCCATGCCTTAAAACGGCGCTGCCCCCAGTGGACCGCGTTAACATTATAAAACTTTGACCGGTCCGCGGTGATAAAAATTTTGGGGACCACTGCTCCAGTGCCCCCCCCCCGAGCAAGTCAAGTGCCCCCCCCCCCGGGGGGGATGTGTAAGAAAATAAAATAATAAAATAAATATTGATGATTTTAAACAAAATATAACTTTTTTAAAAATAATATAAATGTGTGTCTTTCGTCGATTACAATTAATGGAACCAATAAAATATCGCTTTGTTCGATATATATTGATGATTCATATCGTTCAGGTTAATCTTGTTACAGGTCACAGGATTCTATTATAAATATCGTATAGTTTTCAAAATTGGCCGCTCCTGATAATATGCCAAAATAGTACTTTTCTTGTTCACATTTATCGGTATTTGTATTTATTTATTTTTTGCAGCTGCACAAGTTGAACGACTTTAATAAAACTGTATTAAACTACCTTTACATCCATATAAATGTCTATAAATTGCATATAGTTATTGCTAAGAAATTAACATGTGCAATATGTTTTCAAATTATATCTCATTATAAAAGCATGACGGTTAAAGTAGAGATGGGTGTTAATTAAAAAATGTATAATAGCATCAAGCTTTAAAAAAAAAAATGTTTTTAGCTAACATTTAAAAAAAATTTTTTTTTTAAAATCTAGTTTTTTGATTATCTTGTAAATACTACTTTTGTTACTAGTTAAAAATAAATTCTTTGGAATTGGTAAGAAAATTGTTTGAAAATATATTATCGAAGAAACAAGTTGTAATTGATCTGAAGCAAATTATAGTAGCTTGAAAATCTAAATTAACATTTCACTCTACTGAATATTGGGAATTTAAACTTTATTTTTTTACGATTTTCTTCAAAAAAAAATAAAATAAAATAACATCAATAAATAGGCCTATATGATGTCTTCTTGTAAACAACTAATGTCATCTTAACAATTTCGTTGGTTGCATATGATTTATAATTAAATACCAATTTTGAAAAAGGATAAAAATGTATAGCACTTTCTATGACATAGAGTTAGAGATGGATGCATTTTAAAAGAATGTTTTGTACCATTCATTAACCCATTCAATCTAGGGCGCTCAGAAATTTTATCACTGAAAACTTTAGGTCAATGTTAGGGTTACCACCCTTACCATAGAAAGGTTTTGAAGAAAATTAAGACAAATCTATTTAGCAGTATAATTAAATTTAATAAATACTAAATAGTCCAGAGTTTTATATCTTAATTTTGAATATTGTGACATATAATAAACATAAAACATTTATCCCCAAGGTGAAGGTTAGTTATTTTTATGTACACCGCGGTGAGCCCAGCCCTAGGCTGGGGTACCACACTATATAAGACCAATGTTCCCTCTAAGGCTTGTATGTTTGTGTGCAAAATCATACAGTTATGTGCAAAGTTTTAAAGCATCAATTTTTTTGTGTGCAAAATTTTACAGTCCAGAAACACAATCACACACTTACAGGGAAATTTGCTGTGCGGATACTCAAAACTGCTGCGCAACGCCTATGACATGGCTGCGCAGCAGCGCAGCATAAAGGGAACATTTTATAAGACCACTAATAATAATGTTTGCAGAGCATATTTTTTTACATAATACTTATTATTGCAAAGTAAATTTTGTGTTGTTTTTTTCTCCAGATGTGCCGCTTGTACCCGGAAAACCTCAAGGTGGAACTAAATGCGGCACCGCTTCTGTTGATGTCCTGCACCACGATTTAGGCATCTGAGGTCCGGCAAGTGCTTGAACAACAGCATGATGTGGATTAGCTTCCCAGGGATATTTACAATATGAAGACAAGAATAAATAAATCATCTTCTGATGCAACTGAAACTTAATCTATAGGCCTACTTCATTCTATATCACAAGCTGGTGGAAGTGTGTCCTATGGACTAACAGAAAGTGGGGAATTTAAGTATTTATAATACATGACTGATGATATGATTAGAATTATTGCCCAATATCCAGAGGTTTTATTAATGGATTTCACATATAAAACCAATAAATATTTATAGCCACTTTTGACTGTAATGGTTATTGATGGAGAGGACAGGGGCATTCCTGTTCTTCATGGTTTTGTAAAAAATGAAGATAGGAATCTATTTCGCTTTGTTTGCAGCTTCTTCTGAAGAATTCTGATGCCAGTCTTTTCAAGTGCTTTGTGGTTGACAAAGACATGGCAGAAATCTCTGCTATAAATGATCTGTTTCCAAATGTACCTGTTAATTTATGTCATTTTCACATTAACGAGGCTGTGCACAGGTTTCTTTTGAAACATGTAGGTCCTGAGCATGTTAAGCCAATTCTTGAAGGATTTATGTCTCAAGTTTATACCGAGTCGTGTGATGAATTCTTAAAGTTGATGCAAGACATGAAATATACTCTTCCTTGTGTAGCTTTGGAGTATTTTGAGTCGAACTGGTGGAGTAAGGCTCATTTATGGGCAGCATCATCCAATGCTCATGTTTTAAGACTCCATGATCTATGCGACAAAACAAATCACTTGGAGTCTTATCATGCCAAAATAAAAAAGAGTTTGACTCATTATCTTTCTTTTTCATCTGTTCTTCGTAACCTTATGTTTTTTGACAACTGCAAAATTACAGTATGTGATCATTTAAGATTGCTTGCTCCAAACACAGCTCAGCATACGTCATCTGATAATGAGGAAAGTGAAAATTAGATTGAAAGTGTTGCTACCTCCTTTGCTGCTGCTCTATTGCTCAATTAGCTCAAATTGTCACAATCTGTTCTGTACTCTGTTGTACCTGGAGAGGCAAAACTTTTTTCAGTAGTTTACAAGGAACGTATTTTTAGCTCAACATCAGTTCAATGTAATTGTTCATTTGCTAAAAAAGATGGCATGCCCTGCAGACATATTTTTTTCAGTTCGAAGACATTTACAGCTTCCAGAATTTTGTTCAGAGTTAATTCCATGCCGTTTTAGCAAACATAGTGTTCCTAGAGTGGTTGCTTCTACTTCTAGTGGTTCAGTAACTTCTCAAATTGTATCTACTAGAAACAATAATTTTAAGGCTCAAGAGGGTCGGTTTAATCATGCTAAAAGAATTTGTATGGTCTTGGCAAATTTTTTGGCCATTCAAGTGTAGCCGAGTGGATGACGTTTAGCTTACAGTTTAAAATAAAATCAAAATGGAACAATCAGGTCTTGAGGACTATAGCTTTTTAATTAATTCCCTACTATGATGAAAACAAGAAAGAGGACACTATGAACTATGGAGAAGAAGCCTATGAAGAAAAAGGGAAAGAAAAAGAGAAAGAAAAAGAGAAAGAAAAAGGGAAAGAAAAAGGGAAAGAAAAAGGGAAAGAAAAGGGGAAAGAAAAAGGGAAAGAAAAAGGGAAAGAAAAAGGGAAAGAAAAAGGGAAAGAAAAAGGACAATATCTGAAAATAAACAAATAGTACAGGTTAACAATGTCCTGACTAACAAAGCTAATAATAAACATATTACATAACCACGTAATTACACGTGGCGACAACATATACTTAACTAGAAAGCATGATAAATGATACGTAAGTAGTATTGGTTCATACACATGGCAAAGATAATTATCTTGTACTACGAATGTTTTAACTATAAAAGAAACCACGTGCAGTGTTTAATTTGAAACACGTGCACAGTGTTAATGCTACACACAGAACCAGAGTGCGATGTGAGGGCTAACATAAACTCTAAAGATCTTGAAGTTATAATAGTATGCCATCCAGGTATGGTGTCTATGTAAGAGGCACACATAGCGGGGCAGTAAATACAACGGTATTAAGTATGACTACCGTTGGCTTGATACTTGTATCTGTCCATCGCTGTGTCTTGTTAAGACAACAGCAGATTGCAGAATGAATCATAATTAAATTATATGGGATGTGATCCTCACACATGCACTATTTCCTATGTGAGAATTTAGCACACGGCAGGAAAGTTAGCCTATTACACATATTTGACGGACACTCGCTGGTTGTATACTGTTGTATCAATAGCTTATTTTATAAGCGCATTGCAGTATGTGTACCCAGAACGATATGCAGTTGTTTGTTACGCACAAACCCTGGTCACTGGTATCTATTTATTAATCCTATTAAATAATTTATTTAACGGTTGTATGTTAACCTTTAAAATAGCATGAGCATAAGTCTACACGCTGTAGGTTATCCTACACTCTATCCTGGTTATAAGTCTGAACAGAAATCTTCCAATGCTAACACTCAACAAGTTCCTACTAACCACAAAGAAATAAAAATGGCGTAATTGCCTCTACTTACAGAGCGTTCCAATGGGCCGCACTGAACAAAGGCACAATGCAGGTATGCTGACCAAAGCTCGAAATGACCCCTACCTCGTGTGCTCCCCTTTTTAAAACCGTGCGCGGACATATCAGAGAGCCCCTACGTCACACCTAAACCGAGTCGGTCTAAGTTTTGCCTTCTGGCCAGTTTCCTGGGGTAAAATGCCTAACTCTGGGGACTAATCCAGAGTAATAATTAAAATCTTTATCCACATCCCTAACGACTTATATGTAATCTGTGCAGTTTTGTCTTAGCTATCTAAGATGCTATTTTATATTTTTATGACTTAAATAGTTTTTAAGATATTTTAACTAGAAGGGGATGGGGACCACTATAAATGAAGGCGAAAACACCTTTAATGACTAAATATTAAAATATCCTCCAACGATGGAAACTAGTAAATATGCTAAGGTATAGTGAATAAAATCCCCGTCTTAACTAGATTTAATGTATAACTTAATACGCTAGGGTTCCTGATAAATAAATTATTGAATTTCTAACCAATGCGCACATCGTGGTATTTTATTATTTCCTCCCTATGCGCCGGTCGTATAGTGACCGTCCGGGGGGGGGGGGGGAGGAAGGTGAAAAGGGATACCTGTTACGCACCGCTCCAGTGCTACTACACACCGCGCGGCCTTGAGTTGGGCGCCAGACATGGTTTACGTAACGGGTCAAATAGTGGGTTGGGGCATACACTGCCACATCCACCCCAAACGTTTTAATTCCAGCGCCCTCGCTGGCTCGACTATAAAGGAAATCAGCAAGTACAAGCAAATACAGAAATGTTTGAAAAAAATATTGTACGGTACATAGAAATATATACATAAAAAAAAAAATGCAACGTAAGTGCTCCAATACAATAAAAGCACCTTGGGGTAATTCAATCCCTGAGTATGACAAGTATTTCCTTGTCACGACATTGTACTTTCTATAATGACATTACTTATGAGGTTACAAGCGCTCGCACCAGGTCGACCCAAGACTTGTAGCATGGCAGTACGTCTACCAAAAGCACTACGATGTACAATCGCTAATTGTATACTGGTATATACGCCTAAGTTTATGTGAAACTTGAGGCAGTTCAGCATGTGTTATTAGGACTATATCAATTATAGGTGTTGGTCGACGCATGCATACGTGGATCTTTAGGGGGCAAGGCTCTCTGCCGCATACCTAATAATGGTGAGCTCACTGTAAATGGGTACATTAAGTGAGATTGACAATCAATAAACTTATAAAACACTACTTAACTTGATTACAAATGAACATGAAAAGTTTAACATTCCAGAAGAAAAAAATGTACTCTACGAATGAACAAGGGTATAAATGCATTGGCATAACAGAAAAGAAAAAAAAAAGATATTCCATCGTGATGGAGAGTAGACTACAGATCCATCTTTACTCTGGGTTTATTCCCTCTTTGAGTAATGCGGACGGATCTGCGTGGCGTAATTGGCGGAGGTGATTCTGCCACTGTTCTAGGTTGACTACTCGTCATGGCCACTTTCGGTTTTGTCCTGATTATTATCACGGGGTCCTCCTCGTCACTGTCACTGGACTCGATTGTTTCTGGGGGTGTGGCACTTGAAGCTGGTACGAGGTCCAAAAGTGGTGCTTTGGCTACTAGAAGGTCCTTTCTATTGACTGTTTTCTCGGTCCCTCCCGCTAAAGGGAGAAGCCTATAGACATGTTTACCAGGTAGTCGGGCCGTAATGCAGTATAGATCAGGCCGCCAGAAATCCTGAATCTTGTTCCGGCCTACCACCCGATTTCTAACATATACATAATCACCGACAGACAGTGGATGATCGCGGGCGTTCGTGTCAGTGAAAGCGATCCGTTTGGCAGCTTCACGTTGCAGGTGGTCAAGTGCGAGGCGGTGTGTCTCCATTAACCGGTGGCGATGCTGTCTCACCCAGTCGATGCCTGTTGGTGCGACATCTGTCGGTCGAAGCAACAGTTCGTCGATGGGGAGGCGAGGGGCTCTGCCAAAAAGGAGAAAATAGGGAGCGAACCCTGTAGAAGCGTGAGGAGTATTATTGTACGCCTGTACTAAATCAGGTAGGAAAGTTGGCCACTGTCGTTTCCTCTCAGGTGGTAATGAGCGGAGGAGATTGTGTAGCGTCCTGTTAAACCGCTCACACTGACCGTTCCCTTGTGGATGATATGGAGTAGTATGAGATTTTTTTATGTGGTACAGCGTACAGAGCTCCGCAATGAGCCGTGATTCGAATGACCGGCCTTGATCGCTGTGAATTCTCACCGGGACTCCGTAACGTTGAAACCACTCCCTTACCAATACGTTAGCTACTGTAGTCGCTTCTTGGTTTCGGGTTGGCACGGCTTGTGAGAATTTAGTGAAGACGTCTGTGATGATAAGAACATCTTCCCTACCGTCACTCGCTGGCTCTAGCTTTGTAAAGTCGATAGCGATTATCTCCAGCGGGTAGCTGGCCACAATCGGCGTTGATGTGGTATGCAGCGTGCTCGGGAGGCGACCCATAGTGCAACGGCTGCATTTTGTGATGTAGTCTTTCACTTGTGAGTACATTCCGGGCCAGTAGACACGAGAGCGCAACAGACTGGTGGTCCGATCTACGCCTTGATGACCCATGTTGTCGTGCAGGGAGTACAGTACATCAGGAATCAAACTGGTGGGGAGCAGCAGCTGCTCGCAGGTACCTTGTGTTTGATCAACCACTCTTCTGAATAGAAGGCCATCTTGGAGCAGCAATCTCTCGTGCTGATTGTTTAACGCTCGGTTGCCTCGATCTGGTCGGGGTTTTGCTGGCCACGATTCAAGCAATGGGCCAATGTTAGTATCTTGCTGCTGTAACGCAATTAATTCGTCCCTAGAAAATCGAGGTAGAAACGTACTTAGTGTTGATGCCAATTGTTGGTCAGAAATTGAACCGCTGGACTGAGGCAGAGCGTCAGCTGACGGCAGAGTAGCAACTGGTGGCGTGAACTCTAGTTTCTGACAGTATGTTTCCTGCGCCATGGCGATCTCCGATGGTACGGGAGTGTCAGTGGCGACCTCCACTGGCATCCTGGAGAGAGCGTCAGCTGGATTTAGTCGCCCCGGTCTGTACTGTACATCAAAGTTGAACTGTGCCAGCTGTGCTGCCCAGCGTTGTTCCAGTGCACCAAGTGGTGCGGTTCGAAAATGTACCAATGGGTTATTGTCAGTGTAGACAGTGAAAGATGCACCCACCAAATAATGGCGAAATTTTTCGCTGATAGCCCATTTCATAGCAAGGAATTCTAGCTTTAGGCTACTGTAAAGGGCCTGATTTTTCTCCGTGGGTCTGAGGCGTCGGCTAGCATAAGCGATTATGCGTCGCGCGCCGTTCTGCTCCTGGGATAGAATCCCACTAAGTCCATCATGGCTGGCATCAGTCTCCAGGATGAAAGGCTTCGTGAAATCTGCATAGCCAAGTATTGGCGCAGACGTCAGGGCTTCTTTCAGACGCCCAAAAGCTTGTTGGTGCTGGTCCCCCCAAAGCTGCTCAATCCTGTTGGTCTTCTTTGCAGACTGGTTACTACCGGCGGTCACTAGGTCGTGGAGTGGTCCTGCAATTCTTGCGAACCCCACGATAAATCGCCGGTAGTAACTTGCAAACCCCAGAAAGCTGCGAAGCTCGGTTGTAGTTTTCGGAATCGGCCAGTCTCGCACAACCTCCACTTTTGACGTATCACAGCCAACCCCTTGTGCTGAGACAGTGTGGCCGAGAAAGTTGACCTCACGCCGTAAAAGCTGACATTTATCTGGGCGAAGTTTTAGACCAGTCTCTATAATACGATACGTAAGTAGTATTGGTTCATACACATGGCAAAGATAATTATCTTGTACTACGAATGTTTTAACTATAAAAGAAACCACGTGCAGTGTTTAATTTGAAACACGTGCACAGTGTTAATGCTACACACAGAACCAGAGTGCGATGTGAGGGCTAACATAAACTCTAAAGATCTTGAAGTTATAATAGTATGCCATCCAGGTATGGTGTCTATGTAAGAGGCACACATAGCGGGGCAGTAAATACAACGGTATTAAGTATGACTACCGTTGGCTTGATACTTGTATCTGTCCATCGCTGTGTCTTGTTAAGACAACAGCAGATTGCAGAATGAATCATAATTAAATTATATGGGATGTGATCCTCACACATGCACTATTTCCTATGTGAGATGAAGGTGAAAAGGGATACCTGTTACGCACCGCGCCAGTGCTACTACACACCGCGCGGCCTTGAGTTGGGCGCCAGACATGGTTTACGTAACGGGTCAAATAGTGGGTTGGGGCATACACTGCCACATCCACCCCAAACGTTTGAATTCCAGCGCCCTCGCTGGCTCGACTATAAAGGAATAGGAGGTTACAAGCGCTCGCACCAGGTCGACCCAAGACTTGTAGCATGGCACTACGTCTACCAAAAGCACTACGATGTACAATCGCTAATTGTATACTGGTATATACGCCTAAGTTTATATGAAACTTGAGGCAGTTCAGCATGAGTTATTAGGACTATATCAATTATAGGTGTTGGTCGACGCATGCATACGTGGATCTTTAGGGGACAAGGCTCTCTGCCGCATACCTAATAATGGTGAGCTCACTGTAAATGGGTACATTAAGTGAGATTGACAATCAATAAACTTATAAAACACTACTTAACTTGATTACAAATGAACATGAAAAGTTTAACATTCCAGAAGAAAAAAATGTACTCTACGAATGAACAAGGGTATAAATGCATTGGCATAACAGAAAAGAGAAAAAAAAAAAAGATATTCCATCGTGATGGAGAGTAGACTACAGATCCATCTTTACTCTGGGTTTATTCCCTCTTTGAGTAATGCGGACGGATCTGCGTGGCGTAATTGGCGGAGGTGATTCTGCCACTGTTCTAGGTTGACTACTCGTCATGGCCACTTTCGGTTTTGTCCTGATTATTATCACGGGGTCCTCCTCGTCACTGTCACTGGACTCGATTGTTTCTGGGGGTGTGGCACTTGAAGCTGGTACGAGGTCCAAAAGTGGTGCTTTGGCTACTAGAAGGTCCTTTCTATTGACTGTTTTCTCGGTCCCTCCCGCTAAAGGGAGAAGCCTATAGACATGTTTACCAGGTAGTCGGGCCGTAATGCAGTATAGATCAGGCCGCCAGAAATCCTGAATCTTGTTCCGGCCTACCACCCGATTTCTAACATATACATAATCACCGACAGACAGTGGATGATCGCGGGCGTTCGTGTCAGTGAAAGCGATCCGTTTGGCAGCTTCACGTTGCAGGTGGTCAAGTGCGAGGCGGTGTGTCTCCATTAACCGGTGGCGATGCTGTCTCACCCAGTCGATGCCTGTTGGTGCGACATCTGTCGGTCGAAGCAACAGTTCGTCGATGGGGAGGCGAGGGGCTCTGCCAAAAAGGAGAAAATAGGGAGCGAACCCTGTAGAAGCGTGAGGAGTATTATTGTACGCCTGTACTAAATCAGGTAGGAAAGTTGGCCACTGTCGTTTCCTCTCAGGTGGTAATGAGCGGAGGAGATTGTGTAGCGTCCTGTTAAACCGCTCACACTGACCGTTTTCTTGTGGATGATATGGAGTAGTATGAGATTTTTTTATGTGGTACAGCGTACAGAGCTCCGCAATGAGCCGTGATTCGAATGACCGGCCTTGATCTGTTTTCAAAGCGGGCCCCATTGGTTGATCTATATTGTCCTTTTTCTTCTAAAGTTCTAAATTTATTTCTGCAAAGCTATCCTCAAATTGAATCCTGCCGACAACGCCAAAACTGTAGCCGAGTGGTGGTTTAGTTTACAGTTTTTTTTTTAAAAATAAAATCAAAATGAAACAATCAGGTCTTGAGGACTATAGCTTTTTAATTAATGCTCTCCTATGATGAAAACAAGAAAAAGGACACTATGAACTATGGAGAAGAAGCCTATGAAGAAAAAGGGAAAGAAAAAGAGAAAGAAAAAGGACAATATCTGAAAATAAACAAATAGTACAGGTTAACAATGTCCTGACTAACATAGCTAATAATAAACATGTTACATAACCACGTAATTACACGTGGCGACAACATATACTTAACTAGAAAGCATGATAAGTGATACGTAAGTAGTATTGGTTCATACACAGGGCAAAGATAATTATCTTGTACTACGAATGTTCTAACTATAAAAGAAACCACGTGCAGTGTTTAATTTGAAACACGTGCACAGTGTTAATGCTACACACAGAACCAGAGTGCGATGTGAGGGCTAACGTAAACTTTAAAGATCTTGAAGTTATAATAGTATGCCATCCAGGTATGGTGTCTATGTAAGAGGCACACATAGCGGGACAGTAAATGACTACCGTTGGCTTGATACTTGTATCTGTCCATCGCTGTGTCTTGTTAAGAAAACAGCAGATTGCAGAATGAATCATAGTTAAATTATATGGGATGTGATCCTCACATGCACTATTTCCTATGTGAGAATTTAGCACAAGGCAGGAAAGTTAGCCTATTACACATATTTGACGGACACTCGCTGGTTGTATACTGTTGTATCAATAGCTTATTTTATAAGCGCATTGCAGTATGTGTACCCAGAACGATATGCAGTTGTTTGTTACGCACAAACCCTGGTCACTGGTATCTATTTATTAATCCTATTAAATAATTTATTTAACGGTTGTATGTTAACCTTTAAAATAGCATGAGCATAAGTCTACACGCTGTAGGTTATCCTACACTCTATCCTGGTTATAAGTCTGAACAGAAATCTTCCAATGCTAACACTCAACAAGTTCCTACTAACCACAAAGAAATAAAAATGGCGTAATTGCCTCTACTTACAGAGCGTTCCAATGGGCCGCACTGAACAAAGGCACAATGCAGGTATGCTGACCAAAGCTCGAAATGACCCCTACCTCGTGTGCTCCCCTTTTTAAAACCGTGCGCGGACATATCAGAGAGCCCCTACGTCACACCTAAACCGAGTCGGTCTAAGTTTTGCCTTCTGGCCAGTTTCCTGGGATAAAATGCCTAACTCTGGGGACTAATCCAGAGTAATAATTAAAATCTTTATCCACATCCCTAACGACTTATATGTAATCTGTGCAGTTTTGTCTTAGCTATCTAAGATGCTATTTTATATTTTTATGACTTAAATAGTTTTTAAGATATTTTAACTAGAAGGGGGTGGGGACCACTATAAATGAAGGCGAAAACTCCTTTAATGACTAAATATTAAAATATCCTCCAACGATGGAAACTTGTAAATATGCTAAGGTATAGTGAATAAAATCCCCGTCTTAACTAGATGTAATGTATAACTTAATACGCTAGGGTTCCTGATAAATAAATTATTGAATTTCTAACCAATGCGCACATCGTGGTATTTTATTATTTCCTCCCTATGCGCCGGTCGTATAGTGACCGTCCGGGGGGAGGGGGGGAAGGTGAAAAGGGATACCTGTTACGCACCGCGCCAGTGCTACTACACACCGCGCGGCCTTGAGTTGGGCGCCAGACATGGTTTACGTAACGGGTCAAATAGTGGGTTGGGGCATACACTGCCACACAAGGAGAACAAGATTTTGTAGAGAAAATATCCTTTCTTGAAACTACTATAAGTCACTGGAAAAGTCCTGAAAATTTAGATGAGAATGAATAGGCGTCACAACTTGATGAAGGTGAACTACAAACAAGTTACATTCAAAGTCAACTAATTGATTTTGTTGATATAAATGACATTCATTTTTCCCACGAGGAAACAGTTGCTGCAAATAATTTAGAAAAAATTGAAACTGAAAATATTATTAGTTCCTTTGGGAAGGTTAACTTTGACAGAGTTCGCTCAAAGGGGCGACCGAAGGTAACACAAAATTTTACCCTGAAAAGAAAATAATAGCTGCCCCAACAATTTTCAACTACTTGTATAAAATAATTAATATGTGAATGTTTTTAATGTTCTGAAAATTATAACTTTTTGGCGTGTAAATAAATGGCTGCCGCTATTCAAACCCGGGTCCAATAGACCAATGCTATTCGGATGTCATTTGTGGTAGTTTATTTTAGTTAATGTTCCTTTAGTTAAACTGAAGAATTAAGTTTACAAACATTTAGTCAATTCAATTATCTTTCATTTGATACCAAATTTTGTCTTACAACCCAACAATAATTTTTGGGAATGTGTTCATGATGTATGCATCCAATCTTTTTTCAGTGTCTTTTTTCAGCTTCTATAGATAGGGTAGGCCTATAGCATTTTTATTTTATTTTTTCCTGACATCAATTGATGAATCAGGAGGAATAGTTTTTGAACTACATAATTGAAACTTTGCAAGCTTATTTATATTGAGATTCTTTACTTTATGATGGATTGTTTTTTAAACAAATGTCTCATAGGAAAAGTTTTCAGAATGTTTGTATTTATGTATTTTATTTATTAGGTTCGTGTGTTAATTTTTTTTCTATCTTTTCTGTCTTAGTTTTCTAATTGTTTTTTAAATCATGAAGGATATAGATCTATGTTCATGGTGTATGCATCCTATGCCTATATCGTTCATGCAGCCTCTAATTTAAAAAAACAATTTTATAATTTTTTTTCTTTTTTCTAAATTTTGCGTTTTCCGGATTTTTAAGGAACGCCAAATGAATCGGGAGGAAAAGTATTCTAGCTACAGCCTTCAAACATTGCATGCTTCTTTTCATTGATATTCTTTACGAAATTCAAGAGGCTTTTTTTATATATATTTTTCCGGATTTTTAAGGAACGCCAAATGAATCGGGAGGAAAAGTATTCTAGCTACAGCCTTCAAACATTGCATGCTTCTTTTCATTGATATTCTTTACGAAATTCAAGAGGCTTTTTTTATATATATATATATCCAACTAGAAAGTTTTATAACATTTTTACATTTGCTACCCCTGAAGAGTTCTCAAATATTTATGTGACCCCCACATACATGCAATTTGTAACACTTCCAATAACTGCTGTGTAATAATCTTCTTTAAACTTTTTTTCAATGTTATTCTTAATGTGTATGGCAAGTTTCATTTACAATACAGTACAATTAGTTACAATACAATGCAATACAAATTTGTCTTTATTCATTTTGCGTAAAGTCAAAATTGGTATTAAATGTTTAATTTTTTGCAATAAAAGTCACAACAAATTTAAAAAAATAAACTTTAGTTGATTTTAGTCTTTCTGTTTGTGTATGGTTTGTATGTACTATATTTTTTTCAATGGGTCTATTTGTTTAGGTTATCAGTATTTTATTTTCAATGTGGCATGACTTAGTTGCCTTGAAACCAAACTCCCTTCACAGATCACATATCATATATTTGCTCCTACTCAATCATTACGTCTGTACTTAAAAGAAGAAATGATACTGTACAAACAATAGTTAACTGTACGGTACTAACAAGGAAGGTGAGAAAGTAAAAGGAGACAAATGGCAAAGGAATGATGTGACCTAATTGAATGAGTTTATTGGCTGCCTACTCCATATTTGCCCCTAATTTATTTTATGGATTACTTGAGTACACAACTCAAATAACTAACAACCAAACAAAAATGTTCTCAAGTCAGTTAACGGGGTTTTTTCTATTAAATTATGTACCAGTGTGTTAGACCCAGGAGACAGATGTGGTAAAGAAAAAATACTGGTCCTCCAAAAATAAGTCGCTTTCTCATACTTTATACAATGGCATCCTTTAACTTTAAGATGTTCAACTACCTTGTGAATTAGGTCAAGTCAAATGAGAAAGGTTGTTGAAAGGAGATTCAAGATATCAGGAAAAACAGTCAGTGTCCGCATGTATGACTCCCAGTGCCAAGGAAAAGGTTTAAAATTGGTGGTTTTGTTCTGACTAAGCCAAGCTCTCTAGAGGAATAGTTGAAGTAAGTATGAATGAAATTTTCATTATTTAGAATACCTAATTAATTCATAAAGTACTGTGTGATTAAATCTTTTAACTTAAACAATACACATAAATCTTAAATAAAGGATTTAATTTTAATAATTAAATTAATATTATTACTTTTCAAAAATTAGAATGAAAACAATAAATGTATCTAAATCATCTTCATTTTCTAGATTTAAAAAAAAAAAAAATAATTGATCTACGAAAATGAAAGAACATAAGAAAGAAAACAAATCTACCGGTACTAAGAGAAATTACCAAAGCAAAATAAAAAAAAAACAACTAAAAATAATAAAACTATTAATCAATGAAGTAGAAAAGGATAAAAACCAATTTAAACAAAAAATAATGTTCATACTATTATTGTTATCACATTCGGCTCCGAAGCCATTTAATATGTACGGAGCCACTCGGGTGCGAATAGTCATTGGTACAGGTCATATATGTTCCCCAGGTCAACTATCGACCATAATACTATTTTTGTATAAGTTTATTGTTCTCATTTTCTAAATTTTGACTTAATGGGGGCAGGGGCGCCTCCCCAGAAAATTATGTTGAAGTACTTGAAGCTTTCAGTTAAATTGCAACATTATAAATAATTATATAATCGAGTGGCATACAGGTACTTCATTTTCAACCACTAGAACCAGCGCTTTTAATCGTGCGTCTTTTTTTTTTCGATACTCAGTGAAAACCCGCAAAGTTATCACTGACACTGCGCTTGGGGTGAGACTGAACTCTTACCAAATCAATGACTTAAAATTAACTACACATTTATCTTACATACTTTCAGGAAAATTTCAAAACATTTTTAAAAAATATAAAAATTCTACAGCTGTACAGAGCCTGGAGAACAGAATACAAAAACACCAAGATCAACTTTCTTGCTCAATGGTTCAAAAGTTATGAATTTTTTAGTAGCGACCTCAAAATCACTTTTTTTTACTATGGAGTTTTCCTCCACATTTTGTGACCCTCATTTTGCCTTTTTTAAAACGACTATAACTTTATTATAAAATGAGACAAAAATATATTATTTACAGGGAACATAGTTAAATAAGAGTACTTCTAAAATAAATTCACAAAATATAAGTTAGATTTTGATAAAATTCCGCAAAAATTTAAAAAAAAATCTTTATTATTTTCCAATTAAAAGTCATATAAAATATGCTGACTCGTCATTTATTTTAAATTAATTATTTTTGTTCAATTTTTTTTTTTTAATTTCCGCAAAATAATAATTATAATAATATTCTTGAGATATTCATTTCAAATTTTCAGTAGAATTATTTAACATTTATAAGTATAAACAAATAAATAATGGATTATTTGTTTCAATTAGTTAAAATGGATGATTGCACTTTTTATTTTACCATTTTCTATATATGTATTTTAGTCCCATATCATATGAATGTCTGAGTATGACAAAAAAAAATTAGTATGTCATTTATTTTAAGTTAGTAAACCTGTTTCAACAATCAACATGCATTGTTAGAATCAACTTTGGTGGTTAATAGAAATTAAATTAAGATCTAGTCATTTGCTTGAGGTAAGTACAAGTTTTAATCATTGTTTATATCTCACTAAAGAAGTAATTCTTGGATTAATGTGGTGGAGTGGATAGTGTGTTTTTTCTTTGAGAATACTGAGGATTATATTATAATTCTCTTTTGGAATATTGTGATACATGATTAAATATAGGATAATTCAATATTAAAGTTAAAAGAACATTTTTATAACTAGATATTAGTTAGTTTAAGTAATGATGTTAATACGAGACAAACGAATATTAATGTTAAATAGAAGTGCAATAGCCATGGCAAACTATGGTTGTAAATTGTAATGACAGAAATAATTTATTATAATATATTTTATACACACACATATATAGTTTATTTAATTAAATGGTTAAAATAATTAGTCCTCAAAATTAAAATCACTGATAGTTCATAATCATAAACTAAACCAATAAATAGATAATTATTTTTTAAAACATTTTTTATTTATTTAAAGTCAATTACTATTAGTTATATTTCCCATTTATATTCTGGATAACCAATTTAATGAACTATTAACTACCCCACGGCTGCTATCGATAATTTGCAATAAGCAGACAAGCACAGTTGCAATGATGACAAATTATATAGCCTAAAAAAATGACCTCTTTGACTTTCGTTTTTGAAGCCTACCGATGGAATACACTCATTAATTTTGGATATGTTGTAAATGAACATATAAACTAAATTAGATTTTTTTTTTTTAATATTGAGCGCATTTTTAAAAAAAAGTTATTGATGAGTGAAGTTTACCTATTTTTTAACTTCAATTTTCAAAGCTTTAACCTTGAAAAAAAAAAATCAAATGAACTCTCATTACAACAAGCAAAATGTAGGCTTTTAGTAATTGGTGGATGTAGAATTTATTGTTCTCCATATTATAAAAGGCAAAACAATGATACCCTCAGTAAATTAAAAAGTGGAGGTCGCCATTTTGACAACGAAATTACGATACCCGTTTTCGGGAATTTCCGGGCAATGCGGAAGTACTTACTGTACAAAAATCAGGGTCAGGATATAAATACAGATACGTATTACATTTCTAAGTTTCTATTACATTTAAAAAGTTTGTTGAACACTTTAAACTTTGTGATGTTGCAACGGAACTGAAACTCCTTTAAATATGATGGAAACAATGTGTCACTTGTTCCGTACTGTCTTTTCAGTTTACGTTTGGCGCGCATCCATAGATTTTCTATGTTTTGTGTGTGCACATCTGGGTCGTTGGGATCAACTGCTCTGTTTCTATAGCCTGCCCAGCCATCTGTTATTATCTATATATATAATTATGTGTGTCCCTGGCAAAACCTGTTGGACGATAATGTTTTCCAGGGTTCCAGCTGTTCTGTCTGGAACTTCCACTAGGAAGCATTTTTCAGTGGATCTTTCTATGCCACCCAGTGGCCTTGATAAAAAAAGTAAGCCTAGTGCACACACTAATGTAGTTGAATTTAAAGAAAAATTGTAACCAGCTCTGTTGTTGGTATCGTAAAATGGTATCGTGTAATCAAATTTAGCTTGAGTATATTAAAGTAAACAAGGGGTCAACCCAGTGGCCTTGACGCCGTGCTCCTCTGTGGTATTTCCTTTGAAAATATTTTGATTCGCCAAGCTCAACCACCAATCTGAGTTGCATGCTGGTTCAGATAAACCACTATGTCATCTCGAATAAAATTAAACCAGTCAATCACTGTGTTTTGGTTCAGTATTTGAGACTCGTGCCTTGCAACATTTTGAGGAAAATCAATGGCGAAACAGTATATGAAAATGACTAAATTAGATAATGGTAGATGGCTCCTAGTAAAAATGAGTCATCTCGTATACTTTTCCTCAAACCACAAATGGGACACTTCCATATATGTTTGTCAATACCTTGATTGTGGGTTGCAAGTTTACAAGCCACATTGCAATTGTTGCATTCCATTTTGTTCTTTAAAAGGGAGCGACTTGCCAGAAATTCCATTGTTGTATTGAAATTATTTGTTGCTTCACAAAGTGGGCACATAAACCAAATCTCAGTCCGAAGTGCTGCATCATTTAAAATTTCGTTGGATCAACATCTTGGTCGTCCGGCCATTTTCAGCGAAGGGATCCCACTACCATGAATACCGCAAAATTAGTCCGTCCTATGATATATAATTATTATCACCAACCCTCACTCTCATTTTACTTCAAATCAGTCAACTTAAGCTCATTGGTATACGAAAAAAGAGGGAGGGGTGCTTAAAGCAGAGCTGACCAATCACGAACAACGTATTTAATTTTTTTGCTTAACGTCAGTGTGAGATGAACAGCAGTAAATGACCCCACGCTATAGACGATTTCCTCCACCCCCATTTCTTCGTCACCACAAAAGTTCAAAACAAATTGGACGCATTATCACAAATTCGTGCCACCCCCCCCCCCCCCCCCCCCCCCCCCGGCCCCCTTTGCCAGATCCATTCCGGACAATTTTGTCAACACCAGCTCCGCTTCGAGCTGCGAAAAAATTAATAAAGGGAGGGTGGTGATTGAGAGGTGCTGCTAGGTTTTTATTATTGTCATTAATGTCAGTTACCTATGTTATTAACTGTGCATTTGAAATACACGTATCGGCAAGATAATAGGTAGAAGAGTAGGGCAGAGGTTTTAATTAATACTATTTCATTTAAATGAAACGGGGATATTATGCATTTTCTTTTTTGTTAAATTAATATATCCTATCATATCATTTATAGGGGTGTATTTTTTTACTTGGCGCTTAATTTTAATGTAAATTAAAAGGCCGTAGAAGTTGTTGCTTTTCCCGAATACTATCCCGGGCAACGCCGGGTATATTGGCTGGTTAATTAATATTTTTTGAGCTCCTAGAAGTAGGGACTTTTACCAGATGCAGCTACACTCCATCTCCGGCGGTGAACAACCTTACTTCCAAGAACCCAGCTTCGCTTTGCAGCGCCGCTATTAATTCATCAACATCTGCCCTGGTTAAAGAAAGGTGTTACATCAACACCACGTGCTCAAGCCATGCCCCTCGTTGCCTTGTCCATCGGTGGCATGGACATTGGCGGTGGCTCTTTGATGTTGGTAGAATTCTATTACGTCGAGACTCCATGCTTGGCGTCTTTTGCCAGGCCCACTATTTCGCGGTTTCTCTGGTCAGCTTATGTTACGCACTGACTTGTATTGGGAGAAATTAATCTCCTATTTTAATTTTAATTGGCTCGTTGTAAACAGTGCCTAACAAAGGACGATACCATAGAGTCAACAATATTAAAGATACGACACCCAAAACAGTTTCTAGTTACAATTAATTAAGATTTATTAAGTCTTAAGATAATTACACAATGAAATAAAATATAATGACAATCTTCAACTTACAGTATGGTAGATCTTGTACCGGTACACATTTAATACAGTTATAATAATGTGCCAATGAATAAGGCGAAATAAACACATAATATAAGCTCACAAATACACAAAGAATAATACACGCCTCGTAAAGTTAATAAAATCTATCTGAATCTCCGTCCCTCCGTCCGTGCCTGACAATCCCTTATATAGGTCGAGTAAGCCCTGCCTTCCAGAAAACTTATGACGTTTCTAGAACAATCACATTCATTCTACACAATACTACTTGGAACAGATTAATTATTTCGAAGTGGCTATAGGTACACGAGTACCCCTCGTCGCCAATGACTATTCGCACCCGAAAGTCTTAGTAATCGAAAAAAAACATGATCCGAACGAGAGGCTTAATAATCGACAAGTTTGCCGCGCTTTCTTTAAGAAAAATGGAGGTTGGCAGCATTTTTGACACCTATGCGTCTTTTGAAGACGAATTGAATTATTTTTGTAGAGAACACAATGTGTGTTTCACTAAAAGATCGTCCGAGAAGATGAAAGATCCTAATTTGGAACACCTTAAATATGAATATATAATTCACTGTTGCAAACAAGGAGTTAAACGCAAGTCAAAGTCTTCAACGACAAGTGTAAGAGGCCAAAGAAAATCACAAGCGTAAGCAATAAAGTAATAATAATAGGTTAACTTTAAATTTAGTTGGTCTTGTCATGTAATAATTCTTTCTCCAAGCCAATGATTATTACCACGGTAAATGTAGAGGACGAATCCCACTATTTTATCGATGGCTGCGACTAATGTATCCCTAAATTGATCCCTATGCCTAACCTGAACCCTAAATCGACCCCTCAACCTAACCTAAACCCTTTTTTACTGCAACTATAATAAAGAAGCAAATTACGCCGTGGCATTCGTGCTCTACATTAGCCCTTACCACTTTTGGCAATTCATTGAGAACTTTTATATTTTTCAGTTCTTTCAAATTGGGATGCGAGGCAAAGATAAAGCTTGTTGCCAAGAGAAATCCATCTCGGCTAAAAATTACCAAATCAATCAATGCATGAACATACTGGCCATGAAGTATCAAAAGAAGTGCATGTACTGCGAAAAATATTTACGTAATAATAATAAATAGCATATTCTTGTGGCAGGTTGTTCTCACCTACAGGTACTCTAGTACTATAGAGTTAGAGATGGATGCATTTTAAAAGAATGTTTTGTACCCTTCATTAACCCATTCAATCTGGGACGCTCAGAAATTGTATCACTGAAAACTTTTGGGTAATGTTAGGGTTACCACCCTTACCATAGAAAGGTTTTGAAAAAATTTAAGACAAATCTATTTAACAGTATAATTAAATTTAATAAATTCTAAATAGTCCAGAGTTGTATATCTTAATTTTTATTATTGTGACATATAATAAACTTTAAAAAATGTATCCCCAAGGTGAAGGTTAGTTATTTTTATGTACACCGCGGTGAGCCCAGCCCTAGGCTGGGGTACCACACTATATAAGACCAATGTTCCCTCTAAGGCTTGTTGGTTTGTGTGCAAAATCATACAGTTATGTGCAAAGTTTTAAAGCATCAATTTTTTTGTGTGCAAAATTTTACAGTCCAGAAACACAATCACACACTTACAGGGAAATTTGCTGTGCGGATACTCAAAACTGCTGCGCAACGCCTATGACATGGCTGCGCAGCAGCGCAGCATAAAGGGAACATTTTATAAGACCACTAATAATAATGTTTGCAGAGCATATTTTTTTACATAATACTTATTATTGCAAAGTAACTTTTGTGTGGTTTTTTTTCCGGATGTGCCGCTTGTATCCGGAAAACCGCAAGGTGGAACTAAATGCGGCAACGCTTCTGTTGATGTTCTGCACCACGATTCAGGCATCTGAGGCCCGGCAAGTGCTTGAACAACAGCATAATGTGGATTTGATTCCCAGGGATATTTACAATATGAAGTCAAGAATAAATAAATCATCTTCTGATGCAACTGAAACTTAATCTATACTTCATTCTATATCACAAGCTGGTGGAAGTGTGTCCTATGGACTAACAGAATGTGGGGAATTTAAGTATTTATCATACATGACTGATGATATGATTAGAGTTATTGCCCAATATCCAGAGGTTTTATTAATGGATTTCACAAATAAAACCAATACATATTTATAATTTATATCCACTTTTGACTGTAATGGTTATTGATGGAGAGGACAGGGGCATTCCTGTTCTTCATGGTTTTGTAAAAAATGAAGATAGGAATCTATTTCGCTTTGTTTGCAGCTTCTTCTGAAGAATTCTGATGCCAGTCTTTTCAAGTGCTTTGTGGTTGACAAAGACATGGCAGAAATCTCTGCTATAAATGATCTGTTTTCAAATGTACCTGTTAATCTATGTCATTTTCATATTAACCAGGCTGTGCACAGGTTTCTTTTGAAACATGTAGGTCCTGAGCATGTTATGCCAATTCTTGAAGGATTTATGTCTCAAGTTTATACCGAGTCGTGTGATGAATTCTTAAAGTTGATGCAAGACATGAAAGAAACTCTTCCTGATGTAGCTTTGGAGTATTTTGAGTCGAACTGGTGGAGTAAGGCCCATTTATGCTGATATTTTAAGACTCCATGCGACAATAACAAATCACTTGGAGTCTTATCATGCCAAAATAAAAAAGAGTTTGACTCATTATCTTTCTTTTTCATCTGCTCTTCGTAACCTTATTTAATTTGATACCAAATTTTGTCTTACAACCTAACAATAATTTTTGGGAATGTTTTAAATGATGTATGCATCCAATTTTTTTCAGTGTCTTGTTATGTAGCACAATTTCCTGTGCGTGAACTTTCCTCGACCACGCAGGACACTCCTAGCAGACAGTAACGTCTGTTGTGGGCGTGGTTAAATCTCTTTGATGTAGCTTGTTTACAATCGGCTTCCAATTACGCATTGGGTAGAATGTCTCCGGGTATCTTCTGGAATGTACTCCTTAACCCGAGATATGTAAACACGTCATAGGTCCTTCTGGAAGCGACTTACGCTACATGTATATAAAGGATTGACAGATACGGAGGGACGGAGATTTCAGATAGATTTTCTTAACATTACGAGGCGTGTTTTATTCTTTGTGTATTTGTGTGCTCATATGTGTTTATATCGCATTGTTTATTGGCACGTTATTCTAACTGTGTTAACTGTGTACCGGTACAAGATCTACCATACTGTTAGTTGAAGATTGTAATTATATTTTCTTTTCTTTTGTAATTATCTTAAGACATAATAGATCTTATTAATTGTAACTAGTAACTGTTTTGGGTCGTATCTTTAATATTATTGATTCTATGGTATCGTCCTTGGTTAGGCTCTGTTTGCAACGAGCCAATTAAAGTTAAAATAGGAGATTAATTTCTCCTAATACAAGTCAGTGCCTAACAAATTGGGGTGCTCCTCCGGGATATAGCGGACTCCATATTATTATTTCTTTCAAGACCCAAATTTTTACAAATTGGGCTGCTCGTCCGCGATAATACTGAATTCATATTATTATTATTATTTCTCATATTAGACCCCAATTTTAACAAATTGTGGGCTTTTCCCAGGATAATTTTAATCCATAATTTTTATTACACCAATAATAAATTGAGTGTTTTTCTGTGGATTTTGACCCACTGTTTACTTTAATATACTCAAGCTAAATTTGATTACACGATACCATTTTACGATACCAACAACAGAGCTGGTTACAATTTTTCTTTAAATTCAACTACATTAGTGTGTGCACTAAGCTTAATTTTTGTATATAAAGTGTTGTATTTTGCCTGTATAAAAAAATTAATTTTGATGTTGAAAACCCATCAGTAGAGGCATTAGACAAATGTTCTAGGAAGGAGCTATTTTCCATTGCTAAAGCTCTAGGAATAAATGTAACTCATTCGGCTGTAAAAAAGACGATACGAGATATGATCATAATCTACTTAGTGGATGAAGACGTGTTGTCGGACGAACTGGCCTCAGTCACACAACCAAATGATCCAAGTATGGAGCTTCAACTAAAGCTTAAACAGCTGGAGCTAGAAGCACAGAAAGAGCTACAAATCAAATTAAAAGAAATGGAAATAACAGCCAATTTGAGAGCAATGGAAAATAGACTCATGGATCCAGCTGGTCAGGGTTGCGATGCAATTAAATTTGCAAAAGTAATCCCTAAATTTTCAGAAAAAGAGGTTGACCAATATTTTGCGCATTTTGAGATAACTGCCCAAAATTTTAAAATTCCTGAAATTATGTGGTCCACCTTACTTCAACCAGCCTTGACCGGAAGGGCATCCGAAGTCTTTGTGTCCTTGAATGCGGAACAGCGCGGGGACTATAACCTAGTAAAATCATTAATACTTAAGGCTTATGAATGTGTCCCTGTGGAAACGTGATGGCCAGACTCATGTTGCGTTCCTCCGGGAAAAGGAACGGCTCCTGGACAAGTGGCTGCACGCAACCAACACCGAGACAGACTTCAAGAACCTCATTCTGATGGAGAAGTTCAAGAACTGTGTTCGTTCTGAGGTGCGAATACATATTGCAGACCATGGCGAAGGTGACGCACATACGGCAGCAGTATTAGCAGACGACTTCACCATCTCACATCAACTTTCCAAGAATCCATCTGACTCCAAAAATGAAAGGCACAATAAGACAACAGCATCAACTACAGTAAACCCCCACAAAAACCATTCAAGCCCGGTACGAAAGAAATTGGTGCAAAAGACACATGTGCCTACTGCAAAAAAGAAGGACATACGAGGGATGATTGCTGGAAACTCAAGAAAAAAACTGAGAAGACCACACATCCTGGTACACAACACAAAGTCTCCACTTGTACGTCTCGTCATACATCTGGAAACACATTTTCAAAATGCAAGAGTTTTTGCTCTCCAGATGTCCATACAAACTTCAAAGAGGTTTGTCACGACTCATCAAAGAGTTTCAAAATGAACAATAATGCTAGTTTTACTGACTCCAGCCAAGTTCCTGCTCCGACTGCGAGTTTTATGAGCTTGTCGCCAAGATCCTTTTGCTGCAAGAAGAGGTCTACCTCCAGAGGGCGTCTTACTGAGGACTTGTGTGAAAGTTTTTACGACTCTACACAGAGTTTTACTTCCTCTACCCTAGCCGAATGTTCTCAAGACTCCAACAAGAGTTTACCTACCAAGGTCCAAAATTCTACATCAGAAAATACTGATGTCATACAAAACTTCATGCCTTTCATATCGGAAGGATTTGTATCACTGTCAGGTGATTTTTCCAGTCTACGACCAATCAAAATCTTACGAGATACAGGTGCTTCACAGTCCTTGCTACTTCAGGGTATACAGGGTATACCCTTGTCTGAATCTACTGCTACTGGGAGCAACATCCTGTTACGAGGTGTAGCGCTGGGATGCATAGATGTACCTTTACATCTCATCAACCTAAAATCAGACTTAGTCTCAGGACCTGTGGTTGTGGGTGTCCGACCAACATTACCATTGGACGGCATCTCGTTGCTGCTAGCCAATGACTTAGTTGGTGGGAAGGTGACAGCCGAGCCCATCGTTCCTCATGAACCTTGTTTAACTGAAAATCAGGAAGAAGATCAAGAATTGTATCCAGCATGTGCTGTGACAAGGGCCATGAGTTCCAAGATCTCCACAAAAGAGATTTCACAAAAAAGCAATAAAATTCCTCCTGAAATCGTGCTGGGAAAAACATTTTTTGCAAGTCTAAATGAAGAGGCTAGTAATTACAAGACTCCAACTTGAATGCAACTTATTGAAGAACAGAAGAGTGATCCAGAAATAGTCCAACTTCGAGAGAACGCTTTGACCCAAGAAGAAGCTGACCAATTCCCTGTATGTTATTACCTTCAAGATGACATACTTTTGAGAAAATGACGACCTCCAGACGCAAATGCTGACGAAGAATGGAGGATAGTTCATCAAATAGTAGTTCCTACCCCATTCCGGAACGAAGTCCTGAACTTAGCCCATGACTCACCACTTTCAGGCAATTTGGGAGTAAAGAAGACATATCACAAAATCACGTCGCACTTCTTTTGGCCCAAAATCAAGAAAGATGTAGTTGACTACTGTAGATCATGTCATACTTATTAAGAGGTAGGGAAACCAAATCAGAAGATACCAGCAGCTCCTTTTCAACCCATTCCAGCATTCGAAGAACCTTTCAGTCGCGTTATTATAGACTGCGTTGGACCTCTGCCAAAGACAAAATCAGGTCACCAATACTTGCTGACAATCATGTGTGCGTCAACAAGGTTCCCAGAAGCTATTCCTCTTCGTTTCAAACAAGTGATGAACCAGTTGGGCATAGAACACTGCTTGTCGAGTGCATATCATCCTGAGTCACAGGGAGCACTTGAGCGATTCCATCAGACGTTGAAGAACATGATGAGAACCTACTGCCTAGAACAAGAGAAAGACTGGGATGAAGGCATCAACATGCTACTGTTCGCCGCAAGAGAAGCAGTTCAAGAATCACTTGGATTCAGCCCCTTCGAACTGGTGTTTGGCCACACGGTTCGCGTACCCCTTAAACTTTTAAAAGACACGTGGATGTCATCGGCACCCCACGGAAGGACTTCTTGACTATGTCCAAAAATTTAAAACTAAACTTTTTAACACCGTTAATTTGGCAAAATTAAATTTAAAAGATTCACAATCTAAAATGAAAGTTTGGTATGACAAAAAGTCAAAATTCAGACAGTTTGCTTCAGGGGACAAAGTGCTTGTGCTTTTGCCGATACCAGGGCAAGCACTACATGCTAGATATTTTCTTCTTCTTCTTCTATATCTTAAGGGCCCACGATCAATTTATTGATCATTTTGGCTCCTATGCATGTAGATGGGATTTGCAATGTTTCTGTTACTGGTGGTGATGAGGAAATTATGCACTAGGGGTTTGAAGGCTTGAGGCAATAGACACAAATGTGTCTAGTGTTGTCGCCTCAACTGTTCCTTTTGAAAGATGGTTCCAGTCCCTGATTGTCTTGGGCAGGAATGAGCAGCTCCTATACTGGCTTCTTGCTGGTATGAGCCTGAATTGCCTGTCATGGCCTCGTCGCTGTCTATGGGGGAGAGGGACGAGTTTCTGTTTAATACTGGAACAGTGGACCAGCCCATTATTTATCTTGTACATCATGGAGAGCCTGGATTGTCGTCATCGTTTCTCCAATGGTGACCAGCCTAGTGTTTCTAGCATGCTGCCAACACTAGAGGTATTCCTGTAGCGGTTTAGGACAAAGCGTGCTGCTCGTCGCTGGACCGCCTCCAACCTGTCAATGCTCTTCTGGGTAAATGGGTCCCAGACTGAAGATGCATAATCTAAAATCGGACGGACAAAGGCTTTATATGCTCTTTCTTTCACACAGGAGTTGCCAATCTTTAGATTTCGCCTTAAGAACCCTAGGGTCTTGTTTGCTTGGTTATATACATTGTTAATATGCTCGTCCCAGCGGACCTCTCTTTGAATGGTAACACCCAGGTACTTTACGGAGGAAACTTGCTCAAGAATATGGCCGTGCAGTTTGTATTGGTAGTGTAGAGGAGTACAACTTCTAGAGATTGATAGTGTCTGGCACTTGGCAGGGTGAAATTCCATGTCCCAGCTCATCTCCCACTCAGCTAACAGATTGAGATCCTGTTGCAGCTGGTCCTGGTCAGATCTGTTGGCGATCGTCCTATACACTGCTGTGTCATCTGCGAACAGTCTTGCCTGTGATGTCAGTTTCTCCGGTAGGTCATTAATGTATGCTAGGAACAAACAGGGGCACAGGACTGATCCCTGGGGGACCCCTGACTTCACATTGACAAAGGAGGAGCTTGTACCGCCCACCACTACTGCTTGGCGTCGGTGTCTGAGGAAGCTAGAGATCCATGTTTTAGTGGTGCCTTGAATCCCATATATCTGGAGTTTGTGTAGAAGCAAACTATGATTCACCCGTTCAAATGCTTTTGCGAAGTCCATTACTAGCACGTCAGTCTGCTTGTGGTTCTCCAGATTGGTCATCAAGTCTTCTACAAATTCGAGAAGCTGGGTCTCACATGACCTATTGATTCGGAAGCCATGTTGACAGTCATTGAGTATATTTTGGCTTTCAAGATGCTTCATGACAGTGCTTACGATTATGTGCTCCAACAGTTTGCAGACCACGCTGGTGAGGGATATCGGACGATAGTCGGCAGGGTCGGAATGCTCCCCTTTCTTGTAAATTGGAGTGACATGCGCTGTTCTCCAGTCTGCTGGAACATTTCCTGTGCATAGTGACGATTGGAAGAGGATTGTCAGTGCAGGAGCGATTTCTTTGGCTAATTCTTTGAGCACTCGTGGTTTAATGTTGTCAGGACCACATGCTTTGTAAGGGTTAATGGTATTGAGGAGGGCAAACACACCTTGTTCTGATATCTGGATATCTCCCATGATAGGATAGGCTCTGTTCATCATTTTGGTCTTCAGAAGGAACTCAGTCTCAGAGTACTCTCTACCGTCACCAAAGACCGACTGGAACTGCTGATTGAGTATCTCCGCCTGTGCTTTTGGGTCAGATGTCAATTGGCCATCCCACCTCAAGGGGGAAACTCCAGCGTTTGAGGACTTTTGGTGTTTCACATAGCTCCAGAAGCGCTTGTTCTTGACATCTTTGGTCGGGGTGTCTTCCTCTGAGAAGATGCCGTTCATGTAGTTCCAATACGATCTACGCAATAAGCGTTGAATGGTTCGGCGGAGTCTCAGTACCTCCTCTCTCAGTTCAATCGAGCCATTTTTCTTCATGCGTTTGTATTGGCGGTCTCTCCTGTGGATGAGCCTACGGATTTCAGCCGGAACTGACTTCAGGAAAGTGAATGCATTTACAAAGACTGATTCCTTTCCGATTCCAAGCATAGACGATCTTATAGTCCTTATGTTGTTGAGTCCAAAATCAATGATTTAAATTACATTGTGTTAACACCAGATCGTAAAAGAAAGAAACAGTTACGTCACATTATTATGTTAAAAGAATATGTTAATAGAAAATGTGATGATTATTGTCCATCCTCAGAAACTAATGTTAACACAATTTCAACTGTAGCTTCAGGTAGTTAAAGAAAATGTTACTGAAACCTTTGATAGTGTCCCAGAAAAAGTTGGTAATTACAAACTTAAAAATTCAGAAATACTGGCCAACTTGGATAAGAAACTAGGACATTTGTCATTGTCAGAGAAGGATGTTGTAAAGTCTGTTATTGCATATTTTGTTTAACTCTTCCCTGATGTGCCTAATAAAACAACCATTGCTGTACATGATGTTGACATTGGCAATGCAGTTCCGGTCAAGCAACACCCCTATAGGGTCAATCCGGAAAAAAACTTGAAATAATCCGGTCTGAAATAAAGTTCATGCTTGAAAATGATATCATTGAACCAAGCTCTAGTAACTGGAGTTCACCATGTATTTTAGTCTTAAAGCGTGACAAAAGTTACAGGTTGTGTACTGACTTCAGGAAATTGAATGCATTTACAAAGACTGATTCCTTTCCGATTCCAAGGATAGACGATCTTATAGATCGAATAGGTGATGCCAAATATGTAACCAAGATAGACTTACTATCAGGTTATTGGCAGGTTCCTCTATCTGACAGAGCAAAAGAAATCTCTGCTTTTTGTACTCCAGATGGTTTATACCAATATAAAGTAATGCCGTTTGGAATGAAAAATGCCCCAGCTACATTCCAACGTCTAGTCAATAACATTATTGCTGACCAGGAAAATTGCAGCGCCTATATTGATGATGTAATTATTTACAGTCAAGATTTTTCAACTCATGTAAGCCAATTAAGATCTCTGTTTAAATTTTTTTTGCAGGCAAATGTAACTGTAAATTTAAATAAATGTGAATTTTGTCATGCAACTGTGGAATATTTAGGTCACATAGTGGGTCAAGGTCATGTTAAGCCTGTTCAAGCAAAGATAAATGCTATTGTATCACTTCCACCACCCACTACTAGAAAACAGTTAATGGGATTTTTGGGAATGGCAGGTTATTATAGAAAATTTTGCAAAAATTTTTCAGTTATTGCTTCTCATTTAAGTAATATGTTAAAGAAAAAAGCAAAATTTCATTGGTCAGATGCTTGTCAGGAAGCATTCGAAAACATTAAAAATATACTTGCTAATGCTCCTGTTCTCATTGCACCAGACTTTAACAAACAGTTTAAATTAGCTTTAGATGGCAGTGACGTTGGCATTGGTGCAGTTCTTTTTCAAGAAGATGACCACAATGTAGATAATCCTGTCTTTTATTTCTCAAAGAAATTTAACTCACATCAGAAAAACTATTCCACGGTAGAAAAAGAATGTTTAGGTTTAATTCTTGCTCTCCAACAATTTGATTTTTATGACAGTTGTTCTTTACATTCAGTACTTGTTTTTACTGATCACAATCCCTTAACATTTTTTAATAAGATGGTCTCCAAAAATCAAAGATTGTTAAGATGGAGCCTATTTTTACAAGAATATAATTTGAACATCAAACTTATTAAAGGCAAAGATAATGTCATTGCAGATACTTTGTCCAGAAATTAATTTTCACTTATGTTATTGTTTATAAGCTATTAAGAAGTTTTTGTCAAATATTTTGAAAGTAAGAAATGTACTTTCTTCAATTTTAATGGAAAAAGAATTCCATTTTTGAAAAAATGAATTTTTTTCTTTTAAGAGGGGAGGTGTTATGTAGCACAATTTCCTGTGCGTGAACTTTCCTAGACCTCGCAGGACACTCCTAGCAGACGGTAACGTCTGTTGTGGGCGTGGTTAAATCTCTTTGATGTAGCTTGTTTACAATCGGCTTCCAATTACGCATTGGGTAGAATGTCTCCGGGTATCTTCTGAAATGTCCTCCTTAACCCGAGATATGTAAACAACACGTCATAGGTCCTTCTGGAAGCGACTTACGCTACATGTATATAAAGGATTGACAGATACGGAGGGACGGAGATTTCAGATAGATTTTCTTAACATTACGAGGTGTGTTTTATTCTTTGTGTATTTGTGTGCTCATATGTGTTTATTTCGCATTATTTATTGGCACATTATTCTAACTGTATTAACTGTGTACCGGTACAAGATCTACCATACTGTAAGTTGAAGATTGTAATTATATTTTCTTTTCTTTTGTAATTATCTTAAGACATAATAAATCTTATTAATTGTAACTAGAAACTGTTTTGGGTCGTATCTTTAATATTGTTGATTCTATGGTATCGTCCTTTGTTAGGCACTGTTTACAACGAGCCAATTAAAATTAAAATAGGAGATTAATTTCTCCCAATACAAGTCAATGCGTAACAGTCTTTTTTCAGCTTTTATAGATATAGCATTTGTATTATTTTTTTCCTGACATCAATTGATGAATCAGGAGGAATAGTTTTTGAACTACATAATTGAAATTTTGCATGCTTATTTATATTGAGATTCTTTACTTTATGATGGATTGTTTTTAAACAAATGTCTCATAGGAAAAGTTTTCAGAATGTTTGTATTTATGTATTTTATTTATTAGGTTCGTGTGTTAATTTTTTTTTCTATCTTTTCTGTCTTAGTTTTCTAATTGTTTTTTAAATCATGAAGGATATATGTACATGGTTTATGCATCCTGTATCATCATGCAGCCTCTAATTTAAAAAAAACACAATTTTATAATTTTTTATTTAATTTTTCTCAATTTTGCGTTTTCCGGATTTTTAAGGAACGCCAAATGAATTGGGAGGAAAAGTATTCTGGCTACAGCCTTCAAACACTGCATGCTTCTTTTCATTGATACTCTTTACGAAAGTCATGAGGCTTTTTTTATATATATATCCAACTAGAAAGTTTATAACATTTTTACATTTGCTACCCCTGAAGAGTTCTCGAATATTTATGTGATCCCCACATACATGCCATTTGTAACACTTCCAATAACTGCTGTGTAATAATCTTCTTAAAACTTTTTGTCAATGTTATTCTTAATGTGTGTGCCAAGTTTCATTTACAATACAGTACAATAAGTTCCAATACAATGCAATACAAACTTGTCTTTATTCATTATTCATTTTGAGTAAAGTCAAAATTGGTATTAAATGTTTAATTTTTTTGCAATAAAAGTCAACAAATTAAAAAAAAAAAACTTTGGTTATCGGAAATGTGATCGAAAGAAATTTCGTCGACGGTAAATTGTTCGACGGTAATTTGATCGAACTGAAATTTGGTCGAATCTTTTTTTCCGTTCGCACGTTAAAATTTTCGTCAAATTTCTTTTTGAAAGCACTATACTGTTTAGTTAGTGGAACAAAATAATTCGTTCAAAAAGAAATTTGATGCAAAATTGGAACGTAAAAATTGAAAAGAAGATTCGACCAAATTGCCGTTCGATCATATTACCGTCGACCAATTTACCGTCGACGAAATTTCTTTCGATAAAATTTCCGGATACGAAAAACTTTAGTGGGTTTTTGTCTTTCTGTTTGTGTATGGTTTGTATGTACTATATTTTTCCAATGGCTCTATTTATTTAGGTTATCAGTATTTTATTTTCAATGTGGCATGACTTAGTTGCCTTGAAACCAAACTCCCTTCAAAGATCACATATATTTGCTCCCACTCAATCATTACGTCTGTACTTAAATGAAGAAATAATACGTACAAACAATAGTTAACTGTACGGGTACCAACAAGGAAGGTGAGAAACTAAAAGAAGGCAAATTGCAAAGGAATGATGTGACCTTATTGAATGAGTTTATTGGCTGCCTACTCCATACTGGCCCCTAATTTATTTTATGGATTACTTGAGTACACAACTCAAATAACTAACAACCACACAAAAATGTTCTCAAGTCAGTTAAGTTTTTTTTTTCTCTATTAAATTATGTACCAGTGTGTTAGACACAGTAGACATATATGGTAAAAAAAAAGACTAGTCTTCCAAAAATAAGTCCTTCTCATACTTTATACAATGGCATCCTTTAACTTTAAGATGTTCATTGCAACTACCTTGTGAATTAGGTCAAGTCAAATGAGAAAGGTTGTTGAAAGGAGGTTCAAGATATCAGGAAAAACAGTCAGTGTACTTAATTCATAATTCGCTTGCCTTCAGGAGACCAGGCTCCCAGACAACGGTTCACTCAATTACACTTTCTTCTGGCAAGGCAGACCAACAAACGAACCTAGACAGCATGGTGTAGGTTTCGCTGTTAAGAACACTCTTACACCATTCATTGATCCCCCGTCATCAGGCACGGAGAGGATTCTCACTCTAAGACTCAGAACAGCTGCGGGCCCAGCAAACATTCTTAGTGTATATGCCCCAACTCTCTGTTCAACTCCGGAAGAGAAGGACCAGTTCTATGGAGCTTTAGACCAGTCAATAGCCAGCATCCACAAAGACGAGGTAATCTACCTCCTGGGAGATTTCAATGCTAGAGTGGGGAGCGACCACGAAGCCTGGCCCACATGCCTTGGACTCTTTGGAAGAGGAAAGATTAATGAAAATGGACAGAGGCGTCTGGAATTTTGCTGCTCACGAGGCTTGTGTGTGACCAACTCTTACTTCAAGTGCAAGGATATACATCAAGTATCTTGGAGGCACCCTCGATCCCGCCAATGGCACCAGCTGGACCTCATCATCACCAGGCGTGCACAACTAGCTAGCATCCTACTCACTCGCAGCTATCACAGTGGCGACTGTGACACGGATCACTCCCTTGTCGCCAGCAAGGTACGAATAATGAGGAAAAACTCGTACCACACCAAGAAAAAGGGATGTCCACGTATCAATACCTTCTGCATGAAAGACCCTGCGCTAACGCAGCTGTTCACAGACAAGGTGAAGGAAGGTATCTCAAGGATGTCCCCATGCGTCACCATTGACTCGAAATGGACGCATCTCAGTATTGGGACGAGATGAAACCTGTCACTGAAGCCAAAAGGAAAGCTCTTACGGCTTACAAGGAAAAGCCTACACCCGACAGGTTGCATGCCTTAAAAACAGCCAAGTCACTTGCCCAAAAGGTTGCACGTAACTGTGCCAATACCTACTGGCTTAACCTCTGGTCCAGCATACAGTCCACTGCAGATATGGGCGATGCAAAAGCAATGTACGAAAACATCAAAAAGGCAACTGGCCCCTTGACGTCCAAAGTTGCTCCTCTAAAGGCCAAAAATGGAGAAATTATCCAAGACCGGGCAGCACAGCTAAAACGGTGGGTTGAGCATTATCTGGAATTGTATTCAACAGTTACCACAGTCTCCAGCACCGCTCTAGATGACATCCCAGATATGCCACTCATGGAAGAACTTGATGTCGTGCCCTCACAGGAAGAGCTGAGCAAAGCTATTGATAGCCTAGCTTGTGGAAAAGCGCCTGGGGATGATGGGATACCACCAGAGGCTCTAAAGAGTGGTAAGATAGCTTTACTCCAACCATTGCACGAGATTCTGTCCCTCTGCTGGGAACAGGGCTACATCCCCCCAGACCTAAAGGATGCAAATATAGTGACACTATATAAAAACAAAGGTGATAGGAGTGATTGCAATAATTATCGCGGCATTTCACTCCTTAGTATTGTAGGAAAGGCCTTTGCCCGTGTCATACTAACA